>JAWDJD010000012.1:10380000-10790000 GCA_035047305.1 Bradypodion pumilum | reverse complement strand
TTTCAACCTCATCCTCTGCTAGCAAACAGGAATAATCAGAATTCCCCCGTAGAGTGCAATAGAAGCTGGTATCTCCAAGAACGTTTTTGCTGTTTGTACCCATGCATAAATATGAAAAAAGACAGGCTGCTCCCCTCCCTCATTAAAGCTGATAAATGCTTACATGTCTTCTCAGAAATAAGTGGAAGTGTTAGGGAGGGAGGGGGAAGAGGATATAACAAGCCACGAGGAGATTGCTCATCACTCGCACAGAATGTGTGAGCCTTCTCTTTTGCAGCTGCAAAGACTATGCACTCAAAGCATTGCTGTGATCATGTGTGTGACCTACATTTGGTGTCTCTGTAGTTGTGGACTCTTCCTGGTTACCCTACGACTTGAAGGATTTGCAGGGAGTGCAGAACAATATCCCTTTTCCTTTGGAAGAAAGGGGGTTCAAGTCAGCATTCCCTGCTCTCTTAGGATCTAACATCACTGCAGATGGTGAAAGTAACCATGAAATAAAAAAGACGATCAATTCTTGGGAAGCAAGCTATGAGAAACCTAGGGAACATAATAAAAAGTAGAGACATCATCCTGCCAACAAAAGTCCGCACAGTCAAAGCGATGGTCTTCCCAGTAGTAATGTATGGCTGTGAGAGCTGGACCATAAGGAAGGCTGAGCGCAGAAGAATAGATGCCTTTGAAATGTGGTGTTGGAGGAGACTTGAGAGTACCCTGGACAGCAAGGAGAATATATTAGTCGATCCAGAAGGGAATTAACCCTGACTGTTCCTTGGAAGGTCAAATATTGAATATGAAGCTAAAGTACTTTGGCCACCAAATGAGAAGAGAGGACTCACTTGAGAAAGCCTTGATGCTGGGAAAGATTGAAGGCAAAAGGAAAGGGGATGAGATGGCTAGATGGCACTGTTGATACAGTGGGCATAGAGCTGAGCGGGCTGGGGAGAATGGTGGAGGATAGGGGTGTCTGACATGCAGGGATCCATGGGGACTCAACTATGTGACTGAACAACACATTCTGTTTTCCTTTCTGTCGGTGTGCCAGATTTGTGAGGAAGGGAAATAGCAATTAGCAATTTTTAGTGTCTTCCGGGAGACATAGAAGGAGTCGCAATAAGGACTAACACAGGTTTATTGGTTGATGATCAGAACGAACATGTGGTAATGGCGGAGATATCTCACATTATATACAGTGGTACAATACATTTGAATCTTGCTGCACGGTAGCTCATTGGCTGCTACCGGCGTGACGTCGTCCGGGTCACGCCCATCTTCGGTGGTGGATCGGTAGTAGTTTGTTGTTGCGGGGAGTTCCCGCGGCTGCAGGTGATTTGAGGAATGAGAACCATGTGAGTTGAACACTCGCAGCTGCCCTCTATGGGCAGCTTGCTCGCGTTCCTTTAACAGCTGGGTTACATTGTGATTGTGGCCAGGTTACATTCATACATTTCTTAAAGCGACATTGTACATACATATGAAGCAACATTGTACCTACACAACATCCCTCCCCCCTAGGATGGGACGAAGTCCCTCAAACATTGTGGCTTGCCGCACGTGCGCCTGGGGCGAGCGGCCGCTTGACTTAACACAGGGGAGCCTGGCTTTGCGGAGTCCTGTCCTGCAACGGAAAGGGGGGACTCGTTAGTGGCTTGGTGTGGGCTCTTCGATCCCCTTGTATTGGGGGACGGGAATGGAATGAACAGTTGGGAAGTGAACTCCTGCCTGCCGTCTGAGGAGCTAGGGGTCCCCCCCAGTACGAATCTCGGGATCGACGAAGAGACCCTCGTGCCCTGCCCCCCCCCCCCGCTGCCGGCCTGGGAGTTCTAGGGACTGTTGCGGGCGGACTCTCCCCCGCTGCCTGCCTTGGGGGTGTGGGTCTCCGGGGAGCTGGAGCTATGGGATATTCTAACACAAAAGGACTGGGGGGACTGGAGGTACCAGGGGCTGAACTGAAACCCCTCTTCTCACTAGGACGGGTGGGGGACCACTCCGCTACACCCCCTGGTACGGTAACTCATAATCATAATCATAATCAAGCTGATCCCTCTCTTTCAAAGTATCCTCCTCTGTGGTTGGGAACCCAGGATACGCATTTGTATCTGCGGGTTCCACCGTGTCTCCCCCTTGGGTAATGCGGGTGGGGGAGGCCCCTAACGCTGATTTCCCCTCACTGGTGACTCGCCTTCTGAGTTGGTCGGCGTGCCTTCTCCAGAGTAGACCTGAGCAGGTCTCGACCCTGTAGGATACAGGCCCTGTTTGTTCAATGATTGTCCCTGGAACCCACGCTGGCCCTGAAGTCGCGTAGTTCCTGCAGTGAACCGGGTCCCTTACCGAGAAACTTTTGGAGCTTTCTCCCCCTATGTTTATATTTCTCCCTTCATCCTCCACCCTGGACGGATCCATCCGGTCAAAGAGCATTACCGGGCGCCTCCTCATGAGGAGTTTGGCTGGGGAAAATCCTGAAGCTAGGGGGGTTGTCCTATAGCAGATGAGGAACTGACACAGGTGGAGGTTTAACTCACCGGGACCCATGCTCCGCAGTGCGTCTTTCGTAGTGCGCACTTGACGCTCTACCTGACCGTTTGTGGCGGGGTGAAAAGGGGCAGCGGTAATGTGCCTGATGGCGTTTCGCTCAATGAACGTCTTGAACTCTGCAGACGTGAAGGTACTAGCGTTGTCGCTAACGAGGACGTCTGGCAGGCCGAAACAGGCAAAAAGCTTGCACAACTGTTTGATGGTTGCCGCAGAGGAGGTGCTGTTCATGGGGATTACCTCCAACCACTTGGAGTAGGAGTCGACTACCAGCAGAAACATGGACCCGCGGAAGGGGCCAGCGAAGTCAACATGAATCCGGGACCATGGCCCGCGGGCCATATCCCATTCCCTATGGGGCAACCGGGACTCCTCGGGCCGAGAGCTCTGGCAGCTCTCGCACGTGCCTACTAGACGCTCTATGTCCCCGTCTATCTGGGGCCACCAAAAGAAACTCCTGGCCAGAGCCTTGGAGCGCACAATCCCGGGGTGACTGGTGTGCAGTAGTTTCAACACCTTGGCCCTTAGTTTCTCTGGAATAACTACCCGCTGGCCCCAGAGTAGGCAGCCCCTTTCCAGCGAGAGCTCTACCCTGCGCCTACAAAACGGCCTGAACTTTTCATCGGGGGGAGTAGTGGGCCAGCCTTTCCTAACCCAGGAACTAACTTGGGCCAGCGTCTTGTCGGCCGCCGTGGCCTTGGCGAGGTCGGCCGGGACAATGGGGGGTGAGTCGAGGGACTCGATCAGCAGGACTTGGTGGTCCTGCTCTACCTCGCAAGCGGGGTCCCCTAGACTAGGGAGGGGAGACCAGGACAGTGCGTCCGCTTGGGAGATCTCCTTCCCTGGGCGGTAGACCAGCTCATACTGGTAGGCGTTTAGGAAGATGGCCCATCGCAACATTCTGGGGGATAGGATCTGTGGGGTGGGTTTACCGGTAGTGAAGATCCCCAGAAGTGGCTTGTGATCAGTCACCACCGTAAACTTGCGGCCGTATAGGAAATCGTGGAACTTCTTCGTTCCCGCGATTATGGCCAGGGCCTCCCTATCTGTTTGCGCGTAATTGCGCTCGGCTTTCGAGAGGGACCTTGAGTAGTACGCCACCGGGGCTTCCCTCCCGCTCTCCAACACGTGGCACAGGACCGCCCCCACCCCCACTGGGGACGCATCACAAACTAAGACCACTGGCTTTTTGGGGTCGAAATGGGTCAGGACAGCGTCCGAGGACAGGAGTGACTTGAGCTCCTTGAACGCTCTCTCCTGCCTGTCCCCCCACCGCCAAACTGCGTCCTTTTTAAGCAGTGCGTGGAGTGGCTCCGCGACCGATGCCTTCTGAGGCAGGAAGGTATGATAGAAATTTAGGAGCCCTAGGAATGACTGTAGCTCCGGTTTCGCGGTGGGGCGAGGGGCGTTTTTTACGGCCGCAACCTTCGACTCAGAGGGTTTGATCCCGTCCGGGGTTACCTTAAAACCTAGAAACTCGACCTCCCTCGCAAAGAATACACATTTGTCCCTCCTCAGTCGAAGACCTGCCCTCTCGAACACTGAAAGGACCCCATCTAGCCTCTTTGCTAATTCTAACTCGCTCCCCGCCGTTATCAACACGTCGTCGAAGTATGGGAGGACGCCAGGAAGCCCCTTTAAAAGGCGTTCCACGAGGGACTGGAAAATGCCGGGGGCCGAATTCACGCCAAACTGAAGGCGCGTTACCTTAAACGCCCCCTTGTGCGTCACTATCGTTTGTGCGGCGGCAGCAGCCGGGGTTACAGAGAGCTGCTGGTATGCCTGGGCCAGGTCTAACTTTGCAAAACACTTCCCCCCATGTAACGTGGCCAGCAAGTGGCTGACCACGGGCACCGGATATGCATTTGGCCGAATGGCCTTGTTGATGGTACATTTATAGTCCGCACAAATCCTGACCTCCCCGTTTGCCTTAAAGGCTGTAACAATCGGTGTTTCCCACTCCGCCGAGTAACTGGAACCAAAATCCCCTGCCCCACCAATTTGTCCAGTTCCGCCTCGATCTTGGCCTTGAGTGCGAAGGGCACTCTCCTCGGTTTGAGGCGGATGGGCCGGATTTCTGGGTCCAGCTCGAAGGAAACCGGGGGCCCCTCGTATTTCCCGAGCCCCTTCTTGAAAACGCCCGGGTGCGCGTTGCACACGTCCCGCATTGGGTCAGTCTCGATGGCGTTAATGCCGGACAGTTCAATTCCCAGGGGAGCAAACCACTGCGTTCCCAAAAGGCAGCACCTTCCCCCCTTGAGGACCACTAAGGGCAGTTTCTCGGAGTAGTTCTTGAACTTCACCTTGAAGTTCCCCACCCCCAACACCGGGATCCCATTCCCCTGCACGTCCCATAGGTGTGACCTCATGGCCCGGAGCTTGGGCCGCTTATCAGAGGGAATATGCATAAACTCCTTTTGGAATAAGATGACCCCGAGTCTATCTCCATCCTCACTGGGACCCCTTGCAACAGTACCTCTACGAAAAACCGCCGGTGCTCCAGGCCCACGCGGTTCACGCCTTCCTCACTGTAGCTGGCTGTGA
Source organism: Bradypodion pumilum (assembly GCA_035047305.1). Taxonomy (NCBI): domain Eukaryota; kingdom Metazoa; phylum Chordata; class Lepidosauria; order Squamata; family Chamaeleonidae; genus Bradypodion; species Bradypodion pumilum. The sequence goes on along the minus strand of JAWDJD010000012.1, from coordinate 10,784,924 downwards.
CCTTCCTGGTGCCGGCCGCCTTCCGTTGGTGCGTCTGGGGATGGCTGGAACTCCCCTTGTCCTCGACTCGCCCGCGCCTGCATACTCGGGCGATGTGCCCCTTTCGGCCGCAGTTGTGACACTCGGCCTTTCGAAACGGGCACCTCGTGCGGTCGTGGGACGCTCCACAACCATCGCAACGGCGGTCCTGCCGTTCTCGGGTCTGCCGCTTCTCACCACGCTTCTTGATCCTCTGGACGTCGTCGTCCTCGCTGGAGTAGGGGTCCGCTGTCGTGGATGACTCCTCGGACGACGTTGGTGTGCCGGCGGGCGGCTTGGGGGCCCGCCAGGTCGCCTTCGCTGGTGTCCGCCAGGCCGCCTGTACTGGTGACTTGGCCCTCTCGGACGCGGCCCTTCGGGACTTGAACAGTCTAACCCCGCTCCTGGCCTCCTCGGCTGCTTGGGCCTCCCGCAGTACCTCATTGAACGTGAGGCGTTGGTCACGGGTCATCAGCCTCCTCTGCAGCTCCTCGTCCCTCAAACCACACAACATGCGGTCACGGAGGGCCTGGTCCAGGTCATCCCACTGGCAGTGGACCGCCGCGAGCCTGAGGGCCGCCGCGTAGGCGGACACGGACTCGCCCGGTCGCTGGTCTCGCCTGTGGAACGCGACCCGGGCTGGGAAGATCGAGACGGGCGGCTGGAAATGCTCGCCCAACCTCTCCAGGATACGGTCGATGGGCACCTCGTCTACCTTCCGGGGGGGCAGCAGGGTCATCAGGATTCGCAGCGTGGCCGGCCCCACTTGGGCCAGGAAGTGGGAGCGCATTTTCGCGTCGTCGTCGACGCCCGCAGCTTCCATCGCGTGCCGAAACTGACACTCGTAGAGCTCCCATTGTTCGGGCTCGCTCACATCGAACTGGTACGCCTTGACCTTGGGATTCGCCATCGATCCCATCCTCGTCGCCAATTTAGTGTCTTTTCCGGGAGACATAGAAGGAGTCGCAATAAGGACTAACACAGGTTTATTGGTTGATGATCAGAACGAACATGTGGTAATGGCGGAGATACCTCACATTATATACAGTGGTACAATACATTTGAATCTTGCTGCACGGTAGCTCATTGGCTGCTACCGGCGTGACGTCGTCCGGGTCACGCCCATCTTCGGTGGTGGATCGGTAGTAGTTTGTTGTTGCGGGGAGTTCCCGCGGCTGCAGGTGATTTGAGGAATGAGAACCATGTGAGTTGAACACTCGCAGCTGCCCTCTATGGGCAGCTTGCTCGCGTTCCTTTAACAGCTGGGTTACATTGTGATTGTGGCCAGGTTACATTCATACATTTCTTAAAGCGACATTGTACATACATATGAAGCAACATTGTACATACACAACACAATTACACATATATAGCGCTCCATAGTGCTTAGTACACTCTCTAGGTGGTTCACAAGTTAATTAGCATTTTGCCCCCAACATGCTGGGTACCCATTTTACCTGCCATGGAAGGATGGAAGGCTGAGTCAACCTTGAGCACTGGTAAGGATTGAAATCACAATGTTCTGGCTGCAGTACAGCAGTTAAACCACTGCACCACCTCAGGGCTCTCGACCAGGAAAGCTTATGGGAGCTGAACTTAGGATGCCTCTCCTCTCCAGAGTGTTTCCTGGATGAGACCTGGAATGTAATTGTTCCGGCACCTTCTTACAAATTGACCATAGTTCTCTGGATGAGGGACAGTCTGAGCACAGCAGCATCTAATGTTGTTAACCTTTCCCAGTTGGCTTTCTTGAAATTATGCCTCCTACGGAATGGTATGCAGTAGAAAGGAATGCTGAACCACTTCTGTGTGTTCTATAGCTAGAAAACCCTGAAAAGGGTTGCCATAAGTGTGGGAAGGCATCTGGTTTCTGTCTCCTGTCTGCCTTCACATATTGTAAACAAAGACCTCTTTGCTTACTGAGAGACAACGCTTGATTGTGGGCATGCGTAGAATAGTGAAAAAGTATTCTCCTTATTTGGGCTCTGACATTCTGATTGGCTCTGTGCCTTAAGTTTTGTTTCTGTTAAGTTTCGTTTCTGGGATACTCTGCTTGAATAAAGAGAAGCCATTATTATCCTTTGTTCAGCCAAAAGACCAGTGTGTGTGTTTGCTTTTCTCTCTATCTCTGTTTCCCTTCTTACTCCGTCTAATGAAGCTGGACTCCGTTAGACCTTTTAACTCTCTCTCTTAAAAGATCTGGGACTATAAACTGCTGCTAATGAGGCTGAATGATTATCTTTACATGGATCAGATTTCCTACAAGTGGCGCACCGTGTGAGGGGTTTGAATGGAATTCAAAGGAATGCTTTGAAGCAGCAATCAGCAATTAACACCTCATAATTGGCGACCAGGGACAAGGTCTTCACTCGCTTCGACCAGAGGAAAGGTCATAAATCAAGCGCTTGAGAATTATAACTAGGTGAGTGGAAAAAAGGAAAAAACAATTTAATTATGGGGTACGTATTGACTTCGCAAGGGAATGAACTTTGTAAAGATATCTCAGATCTTTTGCATATGAATGGACGAAAGGCTGATGAGAAGCAAATACAACAGCTGGTCAAAGCTATAGAAAAAAACTGTCATTGGGTTAAATATGATGAATGTTTGAACTTAAAACAGTGGAATCAAGTAGGGAAAGCATTGCAAAAGCATGAGAGAATTTTTGTTTCAGTACAATTTACGTGGGAGGAAGTCAGAAACTGCCTTCAAAGACTTACTCCAAGAAATATGTTATTCTCTCAGAGACTGGATGGCCCCCTCCCACAGCTTTTGCCTCCAGCCAAGGGAGGGAGTCCAACTGCCCCTCAATCATATGAGAGACAACAGCATAAGCCCCCTGATGGGGATGGGGGTGGAAAAGAAGATGGGACATTATATCCTGCCTTGCAGCAATCAAGCACTTTTAGCCCTACAAAAACACTGTTCTCTGCTGCTTTAACTGCAGCTGTGCTGGATGTGGAATCTCCTGAGATATATCCAGTGAACAGAGAGGCGCTGGCAGATGGGACTGCTGCAATTATGCCTGCCGAGTCTAAAAAACAACTTGTGCCAGCTGATGGGGAACAAATGGTGGGGACCTCATCACAGATTGAAGCTATTAATCCATGCAAAGTGGCAAGAAGCAAGGGGTGTGATTTGTGGATCCGCGTGCCCAGTTGGCACGCATGGCCTCTGGCAGAGGTTAAACCTAGCGAGCACGCTTCTGGCCCCTGGCCCTTGCCAGTAGAGAGAAATTAAGGGGTGTGGATAAATGATAGGGTTTGATTCACCCAATTCCCTGACCTGACCAGCGGACCTGCTGAGAGAGCGAATATGTTACCTATTAGAGTAATCCCTCATCTCCGAGTCTCAGTCTCATCCCAGGAGCAAACAGGAGCCATGATTGCCTTAGTCTAAGCCCAAAACAATGGTGTTGTCCCAGCCAGTGTTTGTCCGCACTAATTAACTTCCCCCCGAGAGATTCCCAATTAACCTGAGTAAATAGGTGATGTGATTCACTGTTGGGTGACGGTTTTTTCTACCTTGCCTTCTGATCTATAAATGGTTATGCCTTTTCCTCAATAAACCACTGATCTTATCCTCCTCCATACTGCCTCGTATCGTTCTTTGATCAGTCTCCTCCGGGACCTCCGGCCCTCTGCGGCCCCGATTCCTACACCTGGTGACCCCGAGCGTGATCTACTCGTGAGTAAGCGACCCCCGAGCAGTCTTCCTCAGAGTAGCGATCACACGGTCCGGTTCTGCGCTTGAACCGTGTCCGAATCATCCCGGAGGACAGCGCGGCACTCCGTCCGGCAGCCAGCCGATCGGAGGGACGGCCTGCGGTGAGGCAGTCCAAAGAGGCATCCTACAGCTTGCTCCCGACTTTCGCGGCGGCTTGCGCCAAAGGGAAAAACGCGTTCCGCTCAGGGCAGCTGTGAGCCCCTGACAGCGCAGTGGCCACCGAGGGCCCGTGGCCGCAGTCCACGCTCCGAGCTCTACCCAGAAGCGTCGTCGCCAGAACCTATTGCCTGCCACAGACGCGTCGACTCGTCCCGAGGAGGAATCTTCCGAGGACCCAATCACAGGTAATATGGGGACCTGTCCTCAGCGACAGCGTCCATCCGCTAGCCAAAGAACTCGTGAGGGAGAGTTCAAGATCCTGGCCAGGATATTTAATTTGCGTTTTCACAGCGGGGAGCTAGCGAGACTTTTGGTGTACCTAGGGGAACACTGCCTGCTTTACCCAGAAGTAGGTACGTTAACCCTTGAGCTCTGGGATCAGATAGGAGACTGCATTCAGCAACCCCCGAAAGCTCCAGGAGGCGTAATTCGCACATGGAGAAAGTGTAGAAAGCTTTTGGCGGAGATAGAGCCAGTCCGGGTAGAGGCCAAAGAACCCCCAAGTCTGCCAGATGCGCCAGCCGAACCAACGGCGCCTACGGCGCTCTATCCGTCACTCCAATTTAGGCAGAGTAGTGTAGGGAGCTTTCCCTCGGTGACAGCTGCAGACGTCACCGGCGGAATGCAAGGAATGAGGAGCGCAGGCGCTTCTCAGAGAGCAACAGGTTCCCTAGCTACCAAAAGTGCCCTTCAGCGCACAGTAGAGGAAGAACTCAGGAAGGGGGAATTACCAGTAGAGGAGCTAGCAGAGCTCAGTCAGATATGTCCCATCCGCATGGAGATGGACGCGCTTACGGGCGCCCAGCAGATAGTACATTCCCCAGTCCCGTATAAGCTTCTCATGGCTATACGGAAAGCCATTTCAGAAACAGGGCTCCAAAGTCGTTTTACGAGGGGCACGCTTCAGCAAGTGTGCGAGAGCACCATGTGGATTCCCCATGACTGGAAAGCCATCATGCGGATGATGCTCACCCCTAGCCAGTATTTAATTTGGGACATCGAGTTTCGCCTTGAGGCGCAGACAAGGGCTGCCAGGATGGGAGGCGCAGTACTTCCCGACCAGCTATATGGTTCGGGTGCCTTCGAGCCCATTGATGCCCAGATCAACTTGCCTCTAGCCACTCTCCAGATGTCGGCCGAGGCCGCCTTTAGGGCGTTTTTCAAAGTCCCAGCAACTGGCAAAGCGGCTAAAAATTACACCGGTACCAAGCAAGGAGCCCAGGAACCCTATATGGACTTCATCAATCGCCTGGAAGAAGCCATTAGCAGGCAGATTGATAATGAGCAGGCCCAGCAAGAGCTCATGATGAAGTTAGCTAAGGACAACGCCAATTTAGACTGCCGTAAAATCTTGCAGTCACTAGGCAATCGTCCTGATTTGACCCTTACGGACATGATTAGAGCTTGCGCCGACGTTGGCACAGAATCCTACAAGATGGGATTGCTAGCGGCAGCGGTGCAAGGGGGTAAGAAACCAAAAGGAAAGACCCAAGGAGCATGTCACAGTTGTGGCAAGGTCGGTCACTTCGCTAGGGAGTGCCGATCCAAGGGAGGCGGACAAAAGTCCGGCCATTCCAAGGCTCCGAAAACCCAGTGTCCGAAGTGTAGAAGAGGCTACCATTGGGCTCGAGACTGTCCGGATTCGGGAAACCGGAACGCGGGCATGTCTCTGGCCCCGGTCCAATCAGGGACTCCCCTCATCCAAAGCTCACCAGAGCTAGACTAAATCCCGGTCACACTCCAGACATTGCGAGGGCACAGGCCAGCCCCAAGGGTAGTACAGGGTTAGACTTGACTTGTCAGGCGGACGTTACATGCGACCTGCCAGGCACGGTCTATCTAGTGGACTCCCAGTACATGGGTCCACTGCCCAAGGGCTTTATAGGTTTAGTTTTGCCCCGCAGTGTAGCTGGAGCACGCGGAATTTTCATAATTCCAGGAGTCGTTGACTCGAATTTTTCAGGCGTTCTCCAAGTTCAGCTTTGGACTCACCTGCCCCAAACAATTCACAAGGGAGACACCTTAGCGCAACTGATCATGGTTCCTTGTCACTCGCCAGCAGACAGCCAGGGAAGGCTCAGTGACAGCTCCGAGTCCCGGTCAGAGGACTGCTCGAGCGCCAGTGAGGCAGTACAAGGATACCAGGTCTTAGCGACAGTGGAGACCAACATTGAGTGGAAGCAGCGCCCCGTTATCGAGGTATTTTTGAACAAAAGAGTGTTCTCAGGGTTACTCGATACCGGAGCGAATGTGAGCGTGATAAGTAGAAGCCAGTGGCCAAGGGAGTGGGCCATTGAGCCGGTCTCCGATGTATGGGGGGTAGGCGGCGTCCAGGAAGCGTTTAGAAGCCGAGAGTGGGTGGAAGTCACAATCCCAAGGGCTGACGGCACGGCGGTAATTCGGCCGCACATTCTTGACGTGCACATCAACCTTTGGGGGCGAGACATCTTACAGCAGTACGGTGCTACGCTTACCTTTGGGTAATGGCGTTGCCACTTAAATGGCTCACCGATACGCCGGTTTGGGTAGAACAATGGCCGGTAGTGGGAGAGAAATTAGTTGCCCTCAAGCAGCTAGTTAAAGAACAGCTAGACGCAGGACATATAGAACGGTCCACAAGTCCTTGGAATTCGCCAATTTTTGTGATTAAAAAGAAGTCGGGGAAGTGGCGACTCCTCCACGATCTCAAAGAGATCAACAAGTGCATACAGCCAATGGGCCCGCTTCAATGCGGCATCCCAAATCCGAACATGATTCCCGAGGGGTGGGAGATTCTAGTCGTAGATCTCAAGGATTGCTTTTATACAATCCCCTTAGACCCCCGGGACCGGGAAAGGTTCGCCTTTACGGTGCCGGTTGTGAACCACAGTGAGCCCACGCAGCGTTACGCGTGGAAATTTTTGCCACAGGGCATGCTCAATTCGCCCACCCTGTGCCAAATTTATGTTCACAACGCACTGGCAAAGTTCCGAAGCCTTTACCCTAAAGCCATAGTTTGCCATTTCATGGACGACATCTTGGTCGCGATGCCGCAACTCGGCAGCGAAATGTTTTCTGACCTCCAGGCCAGCCTGGGGGACAAAGGTTTACTCATTGCCCCAGAGAAAGTGCAGAGAACCGAGCCCTTCTCATACTTGGGTCATCGGCTTCTCCGCTCTTTCGCAGCACCAGTTTTGCCCCGGATCGACTTACAGCACTCAGTCACCCTTGTAGAGTTGCAGCAAGTTTTGGGTAACATCAATTGGGCCAGACCGTATTTCCGATTGGATACGGATCTTCTAAAACTGCTCTTCTCACTGCTAATCTTAGGTAAGCAGCCGGCAGACCGGATACAAATTTCTCGAGAAGCGCGCTTGGCTCTCGAGAGAGTTAACCAAGTTCTCAGCCAGCGATGGGTAGATAGGATCACCCCAGGGCCATATGCTCCGATCCTGAATTTGTACATCGTACGGTCAGGATCCATGTTTACTGGAGCGCTCGGCGTAGATGCCGAGAAAGGGGCGAGTATCGTGGAGTGGGTGTACCTTCCGAACACCTCTTCACGAAACATCATTCCTCCCCAAGAATTGGTCTCCGCGGTGGTTTACCGCGGAAGGCTGAGAGCTAGGGACATTTCAGGGCATGATTTGGCCAAAATCGTAGTTCCGTTCACCAAGGAACAAGTTCAGCAATTAATGCAGCTCGATGACTCGCTTCCAATTGCGTTGGAAGGATTCACCGGATGCGTGGCATACCACTTGCCGAAAGACCCCAGACTTGTCTCACTCCAAACGCAGACAGTCAGCTTGTTTGAATTGCTTTCGCTGGTTCCACTTCAGGGGGCCAGGACAGTTTTTACTGATGGTGGTCGCACATATGGTGTCTTGACCTGGCAGGAGGGCCAAGCTTGGCGCACGCTGCTAACTCTTCCACAAATGTCCGCGCAGCGGGCAGAGTTGGCAGCGGTGAACCTTGCTTTGCGCACCTTCGCCAAAGAATGTTTAAACATCATCACGGACAGTCAGTACGTTAGGAATTTGCTTCACAGTCTACCGGGAGCCTACATCACTCCCGCGATAGACAAAAATTTGCTTAGTCTGTTTCTCACTGCTCAATTTCATTTGCGAAACCGCACGGAGCCGCTCTATATTGCCCACATCCGAAGTCATCAAGACCTACCGGGTCCGATTTCCGCGGGCAATAGCAGAGCGGATGCGGCGGCAAAGGAAATTCAGCAACGTTCAGTTTTGGGTGTTTTTACTACTCCAATTCAGAGTCATGCCTTTTTTCACCAAAATGCCAAAGCGCTCGCCAGACAGTTCAATCTGCCACTCTCTCAAGCCCAAGGCATAGTTCGCTCTTACCAGCATTGTGCAGGGGCACCGGGGGGGCCCTCGTGGGGGGTCAACCCACGAGGGACAGAGGCCAATCAGGTGTGGCAAATGGACGTCACGCATGTTCCGCAGTTCGGCAGATGGCAGTACATGCACGTTTGCATAGACACTTTTTCTCAGTTCGTTTGGGCAACGGCGCAGAAAGGGGAGACTGCTTCCCACGTGGAGTAGCACCTCCTTTCCTGCATTGCAGCCATGGGCAAACCTCGGCACGTTAAAACCGATAACGGCAGCTGGCCGCCTTCATGGCCACTTGGGATATTAAGCATACTTTTGGCGTTCCTTACAATCCGCAGGGGCAAGCGATTGTGGAACAGGTCAATCGGACGCTCAAGTCCTATATTGACAAACAAACAGAAAGGGGGGAGCCACCAGCCCTCCCCAAGTCACAGGGCCAGGCACAGCATTGCCTGAATAAGGTATTGTTCACTTACAATCACCTTAATGTTTTTTCGGATTGTACGCCGCAGGAGAAGCACTTCCGCCGTTCGGAAGCTCTCCCGCGACCGATGGTCCGATACCGGGTGCCACCAGACCCTTCTTGGAGGGGCCCGGCGCCGCTCGTAACCTGGGGGCGAGGGTATGCTGCAGTTATGTCTCCTACAGGTGTCGTTTGGATTCCAGCTCGGTGTGTCAAGCCTCACTTGGAACCTCATGGCGTGGACCCAGACCGACCCGAGCCCAATCCCGGAGATGGAGGACCTCACCCTGACCGAGGAGACCCACCGGGAGAAGCGACGGCTGCGGACGCCAGCACCGAGGATCACCTGGGGGATGGTCAAGACCCTTTGCAGTGAGGCCCAGGGCGCCCTCCGACGCGAGGAGAAGGAGCCGAAACCGGAGAACTTCGTAGCAGCAGTCTTCGCCCAGATTGATGTCAACACCGTGATCTTCACCATCATCCTGACCCTCTCCCTGCTTCTGGGGGGAGGCGCTCAGGCCGCCTCGTTGGAGGCCAACGATCTACTGCCCGGCGGAGACCTCTCTGCCCGGATGCAGTACAATATTTGGGAGAGGTTGGCGGGTCTCGTCAACCAGTCCGATTTTTGCCTCAGGCAGGACCTCGGTTCTGCTTCGATCCTCAGCACTTGCCTCATCCCAGTGTGCCATTCTCCAGGCGCGCACCCCAGGGATGGGGATTGGCTTGTGAAAAGACTTTTCAGCCCATACATTCCAGCGGCTTCTTCAGAGTATGCCCGCTGGGAGATGCGGCTGACCATGACTTTGCCGGCTGATGCAGCCACCCTCCACACTCCTCGGGTGGCGGTCAGCCCGAACACTACCTGTGGACGAATGTACGGCTGCGCCTCAGCTGGTCGTACCCGGCGCCGCTGCCTCAACATTGGCAGTGGCAATTGGACTTGCAATAACCCGGTACCACTTGGCACCATGTATGCTCATATCACCCTGCCATCCGGTTGGTTCTTCACATGCAACCAGTATACGTGGAACTACATTCCTGCTAATGTTTCAGACTCTATATGTTGTATCAGTCGTTTGACATTGTTACTCCCTACCAAGGATATGGTCACCCCAAGCACAAATGTTACAAATGTTTCAAATGTTCCCTCACTCATACGGCACACTTGCACCACCCAGTTAGACAGCTCATGTGAGAGCAGCTTTAGAGTAATGAGCCCTGCCGAATATCTCTCTTTGGCAGTCAGCATCTTTGGCGTGCCAGGCTTAGCCGTCGGCAACGCAAAGAGGATTGGTCGCTTGGCTTGCGGTCTAGCAAAAGCCATCAACCACACCTCCTCAGCGATAGCGCTCCTTAATCAAGAGCAGGCAGAGCTTCGCCATGCCATCCTTGACAATCGAGCGGCTATCGACTACCTCTTATTGTTGCACCACCTGGGTTGCGAATCCTTTCATGGCATGTGCTGTTTCAACCTTACTGACAACTCCCGCAAAGTACAGAGTCAGCTCACTGATCTCCACACCATAGTCCAGGGCATCACAGAGGGTTCTGCATGGGGAGCTTGGTGGAGTTCATTGTGGAACTGGATGTGGTCATGGATCCCCTGGGGGTGGCTCCAAACGGTACTCAAGGTGGTTGTGGGGGTGATTATACTAGGCATAGCAATCTGCTGCTTTGCACAATGTATTCCCTCGCTGATCTCAAGGTGCCGCCCCAGAAGGAAACCCCGAGACGTCATTCCCGCTCATCAGCTGGTCCCGCTCCTACGCAGAGTCGCTGGTCAGGCTCTTAAGAAAAATTAAAAGGGGAGATGTGGATCCGCGTGCCCAGTTGGCACGCATGGCCTCTGGCAGAGGTTAAACCTAGCGAGCACGCTCCTGGCCCCTGGCCCTTGCCAGTAGAGAGAAATTAAGGGGGGTGGATAAATGATAGGGTTTGATTCACCCAATTCCCTGACCTGACCAGCGGACCTGCTGAGAGAGCGAATATGTTACCTATTAGAGTAATCCCTCATCTCCGAGTCTCAGTCTCATCCCAGGAGCAAACAGGAGCCATGATTGCCTTAGTCTAAGCCCAAAACAATGGTGTTGTCCCAGCCAGTGTTTGTCCGCACTAATTAACTTCCCCCCGAGAGATTCCCAATTAACCTGAGTAAATAGGTGATGTGATTCACTGTTGGGTGACGGTTTTTTCTACCTTGCCTTCTGATCTATAAATGGTTATGCCTTTTCCTCAATAAACCACTGATCTTATCCTCCTCCATACTGCCTCGTATCGTTCTTTGATCAGTCTCCTCCGGGACCTCCGGCCCTCTGCGGCCCCGATTCCTACAGTGATTCAAAGAGCAGTATAGGAGATCTCAGCTTGCCCCTGAAGCAGCCCTCATCACAAAAGCAGGAGAAGCTGAGTAGTAAATTTGATACCTCACGTTTGGGCAGGAAGATCCTGCAGAAATGGAAGGATGGCCCAGAGGAGGAATGCAGGAAACCCAAGACCAGAAAGGGGTGCAAGTACAAACTAACAGATGCAGTTTGTCATAGAAATGAGATTCAGATGCTGCAAATGAAAGAAATCCAGAGGAACAGGGGGGTGAATCCTGCCTGTATGGACAGCAGGCTGTTGCAAAAATACAAGGAGGGAGAAGACATACAGTTTTTGGCTGATTTTGAATTGCCCAACCCTCAAACAAAGAGATCCAGAGTGAGCTGTCCCAAGTTTCAGGCATCAGGATTTCAGGGAAAGCAACTTGGAATTCCCTGTGATTTTCTTCTGTGTGAAATTACTTGCAACTTCTGGAGAATTTGTTCTTTGTGCCTTCATACCTCATCGGCCTGCCTTAATGCAGATGGGTGTGGCTGGAGCATGAAGGAATGTGTGTTTGCCTGAAAAGCTGAAAAGGGGGGTTGTGTGGGATTGTCTTGTGAAGTCAGTGAGACCTAATTTATGGCTTAATTTCAACCTTTGCCATGCCAAGAACTGTGCTGGAGAGAAGAGAGTGTTTAAGAAAGCTTCAATCAACATTTGGACTTTTAATTTGGACATTTTAATTGGACTAAAAAGTTGGTGTGGACTTTAAAGAAGAATTGGCTTTGTTTGCATTATAAAACCTGACAGCCTTTTTTAGAAATTGTCTACCTGCTCATGCTATGAGTGTGAAATGCTCTGAGATTTATACTGTATTTGAGTTACCATGCTATGCTGATTGGAAGTTATTGAATGCTTCTTTCACTTACACCAGTGAGAGAAGAAGAAATTTAATGCCTTACTCATGTAACTGGGGAGTACGAAATGCCTTCTAGAATGCTAAACAGACCTTCATGTAAGGAAGAAAAGAAATGTTCATGTTTTGTTCATGCTTAAATGTTTGCTTATTCTCTTGCAGGAGAAAGACCTGTCTTTGCTTATGTTACGTTTTGCCTTATGAAACTGCATATCTCAAGGTACCTCCAGGAGTGCTTGGAAGAGTTTTCAGTACCCTACACATGTAAATGGGTTTGTGACATTGCATTTGTGTTATATGTCAGGCATGTTTCACGTTTGGTTACATGGTACTAGTAATAACAGGGCATGCTCCTGTTTCTTAGGGGAGTGTCTTCCTAAGCCATTGGTCATTTATTGGCAACAAGGGAATCCTGAGTGGAAGGATTCCTGCTCGAGCGATCCGCCCATGGAGAGAGAAGAAGGTTACTCAGCTCCAGGATGGTGGTTCACCAGTAGACTAAATTTGCTGACATTTGTTCTTTTCTTTCTTACTGTGCTTCCAGCTGTGAGAACAATGACTCATGGGGGCAACCCCAACTTCTGGCTTCGTCATGCTAACTATATGTTTGAGGTTCATGGTAAGAATGCAACGTTATACTATGAGCATCCATTGGCAATGTCTCAAATGGCCTTTCTTCCGGCATTGTTCAACACGCCTGAGTTGGTTATTGGACATTTGCAACATGTTGATAGGTCTACACTCTTCTCTAATCCCCCAGAACAATTTAACAACACCCGCTGGCGAAGCATGACTTTCAAGAAATACACTAAAGGACTTTGTTTCTGCTGTCATAGTTCTGGAGTCTGGAATAGTAAATGGAAGTACTGGACTCAAGCACAAAGGGTTTTGCGGAGTGTAGGCAATTATACGGGTTGTGATGATTATTTTTGGTTATGGGGTAGTTATAACAGTTCTTATAAGCTTAATTATACCTTGTTTAACACTACTATTGAAGATATATATGATGTGTTTCCTATGTTTACTCCTGATTATTCTGCTATAGATAGTGGTTCAATTTGCAATGGATGGCAAATTAAGGATCCTAACATGTGGTTCTTTTTTAATGGAGTTGCCATGAATTTCCATCCAGGACAATATCAATGTGCAGCATTGGGTTATTTTACCTTACCTGTACAAGTGCAAATGCCGCTTCAGGCAGATGCACGGCGCCGGAGAGCTGCTGCCGGCCCGATGGGTTCTGGTTGCAATGATGAAGTGATAATCGATGTTCAGCTTTCTGATGGTAGCTCCTGGGGGAGAGCTATAGGGAGTGCTATCACTGGAGCACTCACCTTGGGATCATACCCAGGTGTCATTTCCCAGGAGAATAGAAGGTCCATTTTGGGACTCACCTGTAGGCTGGAGAAATCAATCAATGCCACAGGGAGGGTCATACGGGATCTTCAAATGGAAATCACTGAGCTTCATCAAGACCAAATGCAGGACAGACTGGCCATAGATTACCTGTTAGCAAAATCCGGAGGATTTTGTAAACTGGTCGGGAACCAGGGATGTCGGGTAAAATTCCAGGATCTGAATAATACTATTGAGAAAGAACTTCAGAATTTACAGGAGAGCATTACTAACAATGTACGCACTGATGTTAATCTCTTTGATTGGGTGACTTCTTGGTTGCCTGATTTATCTGTCCTTAGACAAGTTTTCTTTTATGGGTTCATTATTATTATCTGCCTTATATCATTGTGTTTTTGCATTAATTGTATTCCTAATCTTATTTCTATGTGTAACGCATGTCCACTGCATAGAAGGGAGACATCGGGTTTTGCACGACGGCAATTGTACTCAATGAGGTATCATCCTCTGGAACAAGGTACCAGGAGTCAAGAGGGGTACGATGTCCAGGAGGACAGTGATGATATATATGGAGGAGTAGTTATGGAGTATGATGACATGCAGGGGTATGATTAGCCGTCCCTCTCTCAAATTTAAATGAAAAAGGAGGACATGTGGGAAGGCATCTGGTTTCTGTCTCCTGTCTGCCTTCACATATTGTAAACAAAGACCTCTTTGCTTACTGAGAGACAACGCTTGATTGTGGGCATGCGTAGAATAGTGAAAAAGTATTCTCCTTATTTGGGCTCTGACATTCTGATTGGCTCTGTGCCTTAAGTTTTGTTTCTGTTAAGTTTAGTTTCTGGGATACTCTGCTTGAATAAAGAGAAGCCATTATTATCCTTTGTTCAGCCAAAAGACCAGTGTGTGTGTTCGCTTTTCTCTCTATCTCTGTTTCCCTTCTTACTCCGTCTAATGAAGCTGGACTCCGTTAGACCTTTTAACTCTCTCTCTTAAAAGATCTGGGACTATAAACTGCTGCTAATGAGGCTGAATGATTATCTTTACATGGATCAGATTTCCTACAAATAAGTCAGAATTGACTTGACCACATATACACTATGAGTAAAAATTATTCTAACAAACTGTCCTGTAACTCCTCCTTTTAAAAAATGATGGTGGGGAACCTAAAATGCTAGGATGTTCTCAGGCACAAAATAATGGAACAAAATGACAACAGTATTAGCCTTGTGTGATTTCCCCATTAGTTTCTGTGAGATTCTCACCATTGAATTTCCCAGATTATAGGATGGCGTTGTGTCATGATTTACAAAGGATGGTTCGCTGTTTACAAGATCTTCAGATGGTCGTCCTCTGTTTGAAGGCATCTCATACATGGAAATGTCCTCTGCCAGAGGAACTGTTGGAGCTCAAATCCATTTTAAAGATATAAACATTAAGAAGTCGCTGCCTCTCCCCGGCCCCTGTCATCGCCGCTGCCTCTCCCCGGCCCCTGTCATCGGCCTGGGGATGTGAGGCACCTGGAGCTGCTCTCCTTTGCGCCCGCCTTGGCGGGATAAAAGAGGAGGACGCGCCCAACGCCGCGGGACCTCGCCGCTGCCTCTCCCCGGCCCCTGTCATCGGCCTGGGGATGTGAGGCACCTGGAGCTGCTCTCCTTTGCGCCCGCCTTGGCGGGATAAAAGAGGAGGACGCACCCAACGCCGCGGGACCTCGCCGCTGCCTCTCCCCGGCCCCTGTCATCGGCCTGGGGATGTGAGGCACCTGGAGCTGCTCTCCTTTGCGCCCGCCTTGGCGGGATAAAAGAGGAGGACGCGCCCAACGCCGCGGGACCTCGCCGCTGCCTCTCCCCGGCCCCTGTCATCGGCCTGGGGATGTGAGGCACCTGGAGCTGCTCTCCTTTGCGCCCGCCTTGGCGGGATAAAAAAAAGGAAGACGCGCCCAACGCCGCGGGACCTCGCCGCTGCCTCTCCCCGGCCCCTGTCATCGGCTGACAGATTGGCTGCAGTTGCGAGGTAGCCCGATGCGCCCATAAGAAGATCTGCCATGCCGGGGAGCCACCAACGTTGCCGGACGCTTCCCCTTGGTGAGAGCAGGGGTGGCGGGCGAGAGACTGGCTGCTGTTGCGAGGCAGCTGCGAATTGTACTGTTAATTGCTATCTTATAATTGTAAGTCGAACAATCAATTGTATTATTGTTCTATGATGTGTATTAATTGTATTATCGATTGTGATTTGATATTTTTGTAAAGTTTATTGTGATTCTCATTATGATTGTATTTTGCACTGTATTTTCCCCTTCCCCCTCCTCCTCCCCCTCCCCTTCCCCTTATGTTTTGTTTGTATTTATTGGATTGCTCTGTAAACCGCTTTGAGTTGTCAGTAGACAAGTAAAGCGGTATATAAGCACAATAAATAAATAAATAAATAAAATAAGTCAAGAGACCAGAGAGTTTAGAATTGCTCGTGAACATGTAATGTCTGGATAGCAGATGGAGAAAGTATTGTATTTCTCTTATGACCCATATGGGTATCAATCAAGATATGCAGAATATATGCAGTCCTGTACTCTCTTCCATGTCATGTTGTTGTCGTCATCGGCAGCGTTGGTGGCGGCGTTGTCTGTGGGAATATCACTTTAACTTCTTCATACCCTGTGACGATACAGGCTATTTATTGTACCTTCATGCAGAGCTGTTCTTAGCAAGGAACTGTTCACATCGACAAAAGGCCAATTTCTCTCTCCTCGTTTTTGCATTATGAGGAAAGCCACAGGTGGATGGAAAAAGAAATTGGCCACTGTGGTGAAATAATTACGGGCACTGTTTGGCAAGTAAGATTCATACATCCGAGCCATATCCCAAGAGATTGAAAGAATGAGCATGGGATTGCAGCTCGTTCATTTCTGAATCTTTTCTCAAGTAGGAAATAATGTTTCCTGGATGTGTGCCAGGTATACAGTGGACTGTTAATAATTGCCCCAGAGGAGATGAACCAAATGATAAAAGAATGCATAGATACATGACATTTATGTACAGTATGTTAATCTCCGTCATCATTTGTTGGTCAAGGTCAAGATAAGTCATTTCTTACTCTACGGTAGTGTTCATTTACAGTCAGAGAGCCAACTCTGTATAATGGTCATGTGGAAGGCATGACATGGAATGCTGTTAACTATCCCACCAGAGTGGTACCTATTTATCTACTTGCAATTTCTTACTTTCGGACTACTAGGTTAGCAGGAGCTGAGACAGATGATGGGAGTTCACTCTGTTGCACAGCACTCCAGTCTCAAACTGTTGACCTGCCAAATTTCCAGTTGTCAAGTTTAGTGTCTTAACCACTAAGCCACCATAGCCCGGCATATGCTAGATAGCAGTTGGGAATAGCAAATTTCTCAGCAGAGATAATGGAATAATATGACTACACTTCACTGCCTTGACTTTCCTACCTGACGGCAGGACTGGGATATATCAGCTCCATTTCCAGTGTCTATACACAGTGTATAAATCTTTTCTTTGGGGCCACACACACGCAAACACACTCATGCGCAGGAGTGTATGGAAAGTTGTGCCACACAAGGCAGCTCTCCTGAATCTCATGCTTATAGAGGTACAAAAGCATGGACTGGATGCCAAGCCAAACAGCAGTAAAGAAATAACTCCACACAAGTCCCTTGTCCTGCTAAAACAACAAGAAGAAATGGAAATATTGTAGTAATTAAAGAAGGAGCTCTTTAGTTACCTGTTTAATTTTTTATGTTAATTTTTTGAGTGGCCCATGAGACATTTTTATAAAATACTATACCTCGAATGTCATGGTTTTAAGCTTTCTCGTTTAAGACACTAAAAACATCCTGCTTCCTCCAGTCTCATGCCATGTACACAGAGCAGTCAGCGAGAATCAAAGCGTGTTCCCCCAATAGCCGGGACTTGGTTTCCTCTCCATTTGCAGTTTTGCTTTAAGTCCATCTGCCCATTCCTCAATACTGAGAGTTATTTTCTGCCGCCCACGTCTCTGTCCTCCCTTCTGCCACAGTTCAAGTTTCCATTTGCAGATCTCTTTAGCCTGTGGCCAGAGAGCTTCCTTTGTGGCTGACGGCGGGCTTGAGAACTCAGATCGAAGAGAGGAAAGAGTATTGCAAAGGAAAGGTGCGAATCTGCCCAAGTGTGACGAGTTCCTTGTGATTCGGTTGCTGCTGTTTGTGGGCAGGCTACCCATGCTGTGAGCCAACTATGCACAACCTGCTGTGAGGCTAGCATCAGACCACAAGGACCCTCCTTGAACATAGTCTTTGCACAGCAAGGAGCAGAGAAAGAAAGGGACCCCCTCCCCCCAAGTTTCCAAGACCATCCTTTATATGCTCCGATCTAGGCTGACCATCCTTCAACCAAGGTTGATACTTTGAGAGTTCCTGATGTCGTGTTCTTGTTTCTTCTCATGCTCTCTCTTGGCCTTCTGTTGGAGACCTGGAAGCTGAGAGGAGCAATGGCTCCCTCCATTTCCACCCAATTTCAGGTTACTATCCTCTTTTATCCCAGTATGGGCAGGTTATCCTGCTATGACAATGTAGTCCATAGGTCCTCAAACTTGGCTCTCCAGATGTTCTTGGACTTCAGATCCCAGAAGCCCTGATCAGCAGGTGTTCTGACTTGGGCTTTTTGTAACTTAAGTCCAATAACACCTGGAGAGCCATGTTTGAGGACCTATGGTCTACTCTATCGTCCTAGTCAGCAACAATGTCAATCATCGGGCAGTGGTTAACTAACCTGACCACCGTGAGGACTAACAGCCTTGGGTGATGAAGTCCACAAGGAAGGGTGATGGCCCCCAATTGGGTTAAATCCCACTTGAACCCATCTTGATGGAGGGCAGCAGCTTCATCAATCTTGGTCTGGGGCTGAGGAGGACCTTGCGTGCCAAAAGAGCTCAGGACCAGAAAGTGACTCGCAGAACTGGATCAGTGGTGCGGGTGTCACGTTGCAATGCAGAAGGCAAATAGAAGACCACTGCATTATATTGTTCCCAGGACAATCTTCATGGCTGATTGCCATGAGGATAGCCACTATTTGGAATTGGATACAGCAGTTGTAGAAGAAGAAGAAGAATTCTCTTTTATATCTCAATGTGTTTCTGAAATAAACACCCATATCCACCAATAATAATTATAAGCCTTTGGGTTGACCCTGACTGAACAGTGACTCTCTCAGGGTAATCTAGGCAGAGCTGGGGTCCTCTGTGGTCACCTGACAGCCAGCAGGGAGCAGCCTCAGCCAGATGACCTTAACTGGCCCCAGGGAGGGGCTGCGATGGGTGGCCCCCGGCGCTTATTTAGTGTTAATCAGATTAAAAGAAAGCTGATGCTTGGCTGAAGAGAACAAGCTGCCCCCTCACCCTTCCCAGCCTTAAGAACATGATTTGTGTGAAGAAGGTTTGCAGGCTGTCAAGAGGAATCCACGGGAAGCTAAATAAATAAATAAATGAATGAATCCAAATGACAGTGGAGGAACTGATATGAACGATGAAAGGCTTTGAGCTCTTCCAGGGATTGGCTTCTCATTACATTCTTGTCATTACCTTCTCCTAGTTCCTCTCAAACCCCCCCCCCCCCCATGATTTCATCTCTGCAAATAACAACTATGGGTGAACTGTATGTTCTACTACCCCGCTATGGCCAGGATGTTGTGTTGTACTTTGGGTTGACATTCTGTACCTCTGTGTATGTGTGTGCACATGTGCATGCACACATGCTTGTGCATGCACACACACGCATACACACCATCTATATAGCTGAAAATTTCTTCACCTCCGTAGTGATCGCAACAGCCACCTATGCCTGCAAGACTTGGAAGGCATCAGCAAGTATCAACAAGAGAGTTGATGTCTTCCAGCAGAGGTGCCTCCACAGAATTTTAAAGATTTGATATTTCAACCACATTACCATCAAGGAGGGAGGTGCTTCGAAGGAGCGGCTCGTGCAAACTGCATAACGTTGCATGAAGAAGACTCCAAATGGCAGGCCATAGTTTCCGTATGGAGAAAAACAGGATCCCTAAGGTGGAAATAAACCGGGCCCCTCCTAATGCCAAATGACAATGAAGACACACTCAAAATACATGCTGAAGAACTTTCATGGGAGAATTGAAGCCCCTGGAAATGACATGGGAGGATGCCGAAGTAGCCACCCAAGACTGCAACCATTGGAGATCCCTTGCTATCTGATAAGCTACATAGCACGGGAGGGTCTAAGTCTAATGTTAAGCCTAATAAGCTTCTGGGCTATTACAGGGTTGTTGTTTAATCTCTCCCCCGACCCCACGATCATGCCCCCAGAAGGGGCAAAAGAGAGAATGAGAGAGAAAGCAAGAGGAATCCAGACTTCAGAAGCCACCAGTGTGAGAAAAAGAGAGGAAATCCCTCCCCCCCTCCCCATGTATTATTTATGAACAGCAGACAAAGCCAAGGGTGTTAACAAGGACAAAGCTACGTCAAGGAGAAAAAGGGGCTGCTGTTACGTGCCAAACGCGCTTCCCTTTTGGACAAGGTGGGCATTTCTGTGACACTTTCTGATCGGCACAAAAGGCAGCCCAAGACAAGGCCGATGCCCTTAGGCTTAAAGGCTAGCACGGAATCTGGGTTGATGTTGTGCAAAGCTTCTTGCTCACTGAGCAACAAGCAAAACATGTTCCTTTTGGGTTCAGGGCAAAATACTCATTGGGAGAAGATGCTTAGCTTCTGTCTTGATTGTATCAAGCAGCAACTGCTTCATCCAATTTATAAGTACTGTATAGCTTTCCAGAGTAGAACTCTTTGTAGCTGCCTAATAGCAATAGCAATTAGACTTATATAGCGCCCCACGGCGCTTAGTCCACTCTCTCACCAGTCCACAAATCAATTAGCACTTTGCCCCCAACATGCTGGGCACTCATTTTACTGAACTTTGAAGGGTGGAAGGCTGAATCAACCCTGAGCCCAGGTCAGGACTGAATTCACAACCTTCTGGCTGTCATCGTTGTTGTCATTATTGTCGGCGTCGACAGCAACTCATATCCGAGAAAGCATTTTTTCCTGAAGCAGGAAAAATGCCATTGGCGTGAATTTGTTTAAGGTGGATCACAGCTTGCCATGAAGTGACCCACACACTATGATCACGGAGCCATCTCTTGTGGCACATATGAAATGAGACATGCAGGATTTGACACCAGGACTGCAATGGACTGCCGCAGCCTTATCAAGGCACACCTTCAAAGCCAGTACATCTGGCATGGCATCTTCCGCCTCCATGACCATTGGGAATTCGAGTTCCTCCTCTGCTTTTTTGCCATTGGGCCTAATAGGATGGTTTCCAGTGGCATTTCCTCCACTGAGGGGACCATCACCCCACCTAAAGGGGCTCATCTGCCCATAGCCACTGGCCCCTTTAGGGAGTCAGGTTAGTTAACCACTGCGTGACACTAGCTGTAGTAAAGCAGTTTAACCACTGTGCTACCAGGGCTCTTACCCTTTTCTAACTGAAAATATCCTGTCCCAGTCAACTTTAGTTCACTGACACCAAGCACTGCAACATTTATACACTCCGTTCCTTGCTTTATGATTTCCGATATACCTTGATTCATAGCAACCAGTTATCTTCAAGTTCCATGTTCCACATGTACGTGTTGTGAAACACTGGGCTTTCCTTTCACTACTTTGCACATCAGCTACTACATGTCCTTTCAGCTTTGCTCTAGCTGCAGCATTAGTGACAGAGCTACTGGTATTTTTCCTTTGCTGTTGCTTAATGGCTGATCGAGTGCTTTCTGACACGGGAATCTCATCTTCCAGCACTATCTCTTGTTTCATTTTGAACTGCCTCAGCATTGGGTTTTCGTGATAGGTAAAGTTCATCAAGGGTTTACCTTTGCAACTTCCTGCCCAACACTAACCAAAGTTAACTTACGTGCCATTGTCTCCTCCACCAATATCACCTTCCTCATCTGTCGCTGATTAGTGTCTACCTTGAAGAGGGTGGATGCATCTTTGCCTATTCCTCCTTATGTGAATCTGCTAGAACTCAATGCTTGTAATGGTCTTTGGCCTCCTGACATCATTGCTCTCAGCTCCGCCGACACCAAATCAAAATATATTAGCCAGTATGACTAATAGAAGCAGCCATGCTGACCGGGCAATTTGGAGAACTATGCTCCCCCCCCAATAAAAAAACTTCCACAAAACCTTTTGAAGTTCTGTTTTGCTACAGTGCCTTCAAGAGCATTGAAAACACTTTGCAAATGAATCTTTAGCAACCCCTTATATTCACAGCTTGAAAACATTACTTTCCTTGATAACAATTTCTGCAGTCCTGCTGGTTGTGGTAGCTGGGGAGTAGAGATTCTGGGGTCTGCAATTGAAAATAATTGATTTTACCCCAATCCTAATAGCATGAGACAAAACCTTGTAGCATCCAAGCACACCAGCTACAAAGGCAGCATCCTTCATCTCTTTCCTACATTCTGCATGTATTCTGCATATACACGGAGTCCTTAGGAGTTGTTGGGAAAGCATGTTTGGGGTATTAGTCTTTCTTTCTTCCCACCCCAACCTCTTGACACAACTGGTTTGATGCTGGCTCATTGATTCTACCTCATCAGGCTTCATTAGTAGTTATTGCTTTCCCTTAATTCCGTTTTTACAACTCTTGAGTGAAGAACGCAGTTACACAGCGCTATTCCACATGGCATGGATGAGCATCTTTGCAAATACTGTAGAGGGAAAGATGTGCCAGACCTCCTACTGGCAGAAGGATAGTTGACAGGGCCAGTACCATCTCATAACATCTTGGAAAGATGCATGAATCACCACTGATTCCTCTGCTGCTTGCTTGCTTATTTATCACTCAAATATTTCACCAGTGCTTAAGACAATGAATATGCTCTACAACCTACAATCAGAATGGCTGAAGAGCTTTGTGCTAATAATTCTTTAATTTTTTTAATTTTTAAATTTTATTTAAATCTACACATTACATAATAACAAAAACAAACACATCAACTTAATACAGGACATTCACCATGTGCTATTTACATTGCCATATGGGACAGAGTTACTTAATTCTTATATGATTCCTTTCCAAAAGGAATGCTGATCTGGCGTTGGCTTCTGAGCTTGATCCTTATGCAGTATATAGTCTATAAAACATCTCCACGTGTCCTGAAAATTATTTTCTTTTATTAGTCCTTTTCTTAAATTTAGTTCCCAGGTAAGCTTATCATTTAAAGCAATAGTCCATAACTCATTGTACCATTCGTCAATTTTTGGAGTAACATCATTCTTCCATTGCCGCGCTGTACAGTGTCTGGCACCTGATAACATGACTGTCATTAATTCCCTTTTACCCCTTGTACTAATAATTCTGACACACAACAAAAATTGATGGAGGTGTGACTGCAGTCCACACCATCTGATATTCATATGAATATGCTAACCAATCAGTAGCCTGGTGGTTTTGATCTACCATGAGCTATCTAGAAGACTGCTATCAAAATAAGAATGGGCCATGGCAGGTGTGCAGACCTATTATATAAACAGTGGGAGTTGCCTACAGCCCAACGTGACGGCGGGAATCCATGCCAAACTGTTTCTCATACAGTCCAGTAATGTGTAAACAGGGCATTTATGGGAGATGTGACAATTTTTTACACATTATTTATTCCTGGAATTGACTGGATCAAAATCCCGAGCATAGGAATGTGATGTGTATAGTATTATATTTTATTCATTTTTTTAAAAAAAAAACCTATATTTGACCCATACTTGTGGTAAATGTCATAGTGTTATCTATCAAGTGTTTATCTGGCCGAACGAACGAACGAACGAACGAACGAACGAACGAACGAACGATGTCCATGCTCTTTCTTCTTCCTCCCTACTTTTTCGTCACAACATCCCTGTTGTGTAGGCTAGATTATGCAGTGAGCTTTGTGGCTTGGAAAAGACTAAAAAGTTGGATCTCCAGAGGCCCATTCCAACAATGCAACCACCATTGCCCACACCTGGTGTTTTCACACATCACAGTAATCTATGGCTTGTACTAACCATGGCTTTGCTGCTTAAGCGACAAATTTCATGGCAGACAACCAAACAAATCAAGGCTTGCCTTATCCCTTTCTTCTTTTGCTGCCTGCCTGCAACTCTCTCTTTTGTCTGCTCTTATTTCAGGATAGGCAGCTGGCAAACTGCAAAGGAGAGCAAATGGTATTCTTGTTTTCGAGCCTCCAGCTCGGAGAAGCCAGGAACTCTAGCACACATGCTGAAAACTCCCATATTTTGATAAAATCTTTACAAAATCTTAAACTATAAAACCAAGGATTAACCGTTGGAACTTGCTATAGGTTCCTATGCCTCGCCCTAATGACCCGCACCCACCATTCGTGCACACGGCCGAACTGGGTCCGCAGGTCAACGAAGGATTGAAAAACCCAGCAGTGGGGCAACAGCCCCACAAACGCAAAAAATGGGAAACAACTTCATTTCCCAACATTCTTTGCGCTGTGCCGTGCAACAGCCAATCAGGCTGACAGGCGTCACCACAAAGAACGTTGGAAAAAGCGCTGCGGCCAATCAAAAACGAGCCACAGGAAAAAAATGCAACGCAAAGGGAAAAATACCCACAAACTACAAGCCACAGAGTTCTGTGCACCATGAGCGCACAGAACTCTGAGAAATCCGCCGCGCGAAAAATAAAAATACAGCCGGCGCTTGGGTTCCCGCAACACGGCATGGCTGCCTAGTCTGCGGGAAGAGAAGACCCCCCCCAACGCTGCCTGAAAAACGGAGCTTGCCTTCCCACGCCTCGGACATCGAGCCCAGGCTGTGGGAAAGGAAGACTCCCCCACACATGCCGCCTGAGCCCGCGGGAAGGGACCCCCCCACACACACAAAACACTTTCAACAGGGGGCGAAGGCATCATTGCCTCCTCCCCCTTGAAAGCAAAACAATTCCCCCACAAAGCAAAGGCCCCAGACGGCGCTCCGCCCGGTTCCTTTACGAGGAAGTGTTTCGCTTTCAAGGGAGGGAGAAGGCATCATTGCCTTCCCTGCCTTGAAAGCGATAAAATTCCCAGGTAAGCAAAGGCGCACAGTGCCTTCACTTACCCCAAAAATAAACCATAAAGTAAAAAATTGCACAAAAATCACAACCAAAAACATCCAAAAACAACCAAAAACAAACCAAAAAATTACACAAACACCAAACACACAGAACCCCCCCAAAAATAACAATACAAACCCCCAAAAGAAAATAAAGTAAAAAATTACACAAAAATCACAACCAAAAACATCCAAAAACAACCAAAAACAAACCCAAAAATAACACAAACACCAAACACACAGAACCCCCTCCCCCCCAATAAAAATAACAATACAACCCCCCAAAAGAAATTAAAATGGAGAACTCACCCAAACGACCTTCCTGAACAAAATCAGGAAATGAAATGAGTAAAGACAGACTACTTACTTACCGGAGACACCCAGAGGACAGTAGAGAAAGAAAGTCAAAGTAAAAGAAAAGCGCAACAGCACCACCCAGAGGACGCAGGAGAAAACACAGTCAAAAAGAGTTGAAAGAATAACATTTCTAAAACATTTCTAAAATCCTGTTTACAGTTTTCACTCAAAAAATAAATAAACATCTAAACACAGTTTTAAAAAATTGAATTAAAAAATATATACTCACACATTATTTTAAAAAAAACACAGAGAAAAACATTATTTGCTTACATAAAATAATTCTAAAATTTTATATCATCCTTTAAAACAGCCCGGCAACGCCAAAAAAAGAATTGGATAAATAAACATTTTAAAAATTTCAATTATAGACTAACCCAGGGGTGGGCAAACTTTTTGACTCGAGGGCCACAATGGGTTCTTAAACTGGACCGGAGGGCCGGAACTAAAGCTGGATGGAGTGTTTCTGTGAACTAATATAAAGTGAACCCTCCGCTCTTTTGGATCTGTGGGCCGGATAGAACAGCTGAACAGGCCAGATCCGGCCCGTGGGCCATAGTTTGCCCATGGCTGGACTAACCTCTACTTTACAAACATTATCAAAAAAACTTACAACACCACGGGCTGATAAAACAGCCGAACGGCGCGGATCCGGCCCGTGGGCCATAGTTTGCCCACATCTGGACTAACCTCTACTTTACAAACATTATTTTAAAAACAACAACCTTCCAACGCCATTTAAAACAGCCCGGCAACGCCAGGCAACCTCTGCTAGTAGAGACTAAAAACATACTAGCAATCTGTAAAGATTTGTCACTCTAAGTCTATTGCCTTTTAAATTTGCTAGAGAAGGAAGAACCTTCCATCATCATCATCATCGCCGCTGACAACAACAACAACAACAACAACAACAAGAGTATCAAATGATTCTATTTAACATTTTCTAGCTTGTTTGAAAGAGAAATTGGCTGTTAGGCAGGCAGAAAGGGTCCTAATAGAAGCCATGGTGTGTTCTGCTGTTCTAAGCATTTCCCAGGTGATAAAACCACAAGTGATCTTTGATGTCACATGTTGTGACTGGCAAGGTACAGCTGATCTTACTGTTTGATCAGGAGGTGGGAGTTTAAGGCTGGCGCTATTGTACAACATTGGCAGTCCTCCCTTTCCTGTTTTACTTTGAGAGGTTTGGAAGCCAGGGTGAGAGGGAAGGATAAGTCTCCCCCGGCGTCCATTGAAACATAGTGCAGGTCCTATCATTAGATAGATGGAGGAAGTCGGATGCAGACCGGTGGTCAACAGTGACAAAAAGCAAAGCAGACAGAGATGTCCTCTGTGCCCCACAAGCTAATTCTTCTCAGGTACAATGGAGGAGGCATGATTCTGAATGTATTAAACTTTTTAAAAAAGCCAATGGCCTTTTGCACGTTGGTTTTTGCTGTGTGAGCCTTGTCGGGGCATGGAGGCTTGAGCAACTAGGAAATGTAGCCCATCTCTTGTCAATCATGTTAGGCTGGGACTAAAACTCACCAAAGTGTCCTCCGTCGGATCCCTTTGGCAAGGTGAAAGCAGAGGGCAGATGTCATGGTCCACCTAGCCAGCGGGTGACATGTAATCCAAATGGCTAACTAACAATCTGCACGCAAGTGGGCTTGATTTCTCAAGTCCATTTGCATGTGCAGAATGTCATCACGGAGACGTCTACCAATGCGCAGGCTCCTCGCTGAATAACGACTCCAAGGTATCCAAGGTAACAGTACATATTTTATTATCATGATGGCAGCGTTTATGTATCATTGTTAATAATGATCATGAGGACCATATTATACACTATGCATATAATAAAACAAATTTCACTTAAATGTAGAGCATATATAGCAATAGCAATAACATTTATATACCACTCTATAGCCCTTAGTGCACTCTCTAGGAAGTTCACAAGTTAATTAACATTTTGCCCTCAACATGCTGGGCACTCATTTTACCAACCTTGGAAGGATAGAAGGCTGAGTCAACCTTGATCCCCATCAGGATCAAACTCACAACATCAGCAGAAATGGGAAATATTAGCTTTTTGGATAATGGATCCCAGAATATCCCACTGGTCATGCTGGCTGTAAAATTATGGGGCCCTTATTCCAAAAAGTCTTTATTTCCTGGTTTTCTATGTGTGGGTCTCATTTTGACAATAAGGAGTGAAAAAGAAAGAGCTCTTGTTAATCTCCCTCCTTTCTTTTCTCCTTTTTTTCCTCACGGGTGGCTCCCAAGCTTTGGAATTTCCAGCCAAATAAATTATCTATGGGTTGTTGTTGTTTTAGGCTAAATAAATACCTGTATTGAGGCTCGTTTGCTTCCAACCCAAGTTTAAAATGTTGCTTCTTACCTATAAAATAATATGGTCTGATGTCTGGGAGTCTTCCTCATCCTATATGATTGAGCATTCAATAATTAGTATATTTATTAAGAATTAAATGAGAAGGGGTGGGTGGGTAAATGGATAGTCTGGCAATCAAGATGGATGGGTGGGTGGGTGGGTTTATAGTCTAGCACCATGATGGTGAACTTTGGCACTCCTGATGTTCTTGTACTTCAATTCCCAGAAGGCCCTGTGAATCCACATGAATGGGTTTACTGCGATTCATCTGGCCCATGCTGCCCTCGTCGCTCCTGGAAGCGGAAGTAAAACGCGCCCATACGGGTGCATTTCACTTCCACTTCCAGGAGCAATGAGGGCGACGTGGGTCAGATGAATCACAGTAAACCCATTCGTGTGGATTCATGGGGCCTTCTGGGAAATGAAGTTCAAGAACATCTGGAGTGCCATGCTTCGCCATCACGGGTCTAGCAATCAAGATGGAAGGATGGATGGATGGATGGACAGCTAGGCAGGCAGGCAGGTAGGCAGGTATAGATAGGTAGGTAGGTAGGTAGGTAGATAATGATGGATGGATGGATGAAGGAGAGAGTTTGTACTACGACAGCTAGACATGCAAGATATTCTGGGACCTTCCATTCATAAAAGTAGGACTTCTCTCCTCTGGAGGTAAGATGCAACGCTTGTTCACAGCCTGGTTTCCTAACTGGTGCTTTAACACTAGCTCAGACTTCACCACTGGAGCCGAATGTGTGTTTTCTCTCCTTCTGCTGTAAACAAAAGTCACTTCAAGTCAGTTTGTTGTTTGGAGCTGATAAAAGGGATGTCAGCTACACTTAGCGTGAGGTCAGGGCTGAAGTGAAGGCTGGACTCATGCCCAGTCCAGTCAGATGGAAGTTATGTCTTGCGCAGGAAGCCAAAATGTCAGTATCTACCACCCCATTTACAGTTGGAACTGTGTTTTTTACTCGTTTGATTCCCCCCACCCCAACCACCCGGCTACCCCATGTTGTCTCTTCGTTTTCTTACTGTTACGACCACACTTTCTTTCAGATACAATAAATCAACTCAGAGCATGACTATCTAGGGCGCTGTGAGCTATCATCTGGAATTTCAGATGACACTTAGAAAGGATAATAACAAGTAAACAAAGCCCAGGAGAAAAATGTGCCTTGAAATCTGCAGTTCACATTAGTAGCAGTAAGCAATTAACAAGCCAAAGCAGCAAGAGAGAATATGAACCGTTCCCAGAGCCTGCGAAGATGCAGAAAAGAAAAAGGGCCAGGGAACAGGGAGTAAGATCAGCCATGCTTTTAATTTATTCTGTCCAGGTGCCACAGTATTGGTATTGATCCTAAAGGTCAAAGCCAAGGTCTCCCTTGCTTGAAAGCCAGCCGTGTCCAACTCTAGGGTGCATTGTTCATCTCCATTTACAGCCAAAGAGCCAGCACTGTCTGTGTTTCCATGGTCATGTGGCAGGCATGACAAGATACCCGAGTGCACAGAACGCTGTTACCTTCCCACCAAAGTGGTACCTGTTTATCTACTTGCAATTTCTTGCTTTCGAACTGCTAGGTTGTTGTGCAGCACTCGGGTCTCGAACTGCTGACCTGCTCACCTTCCAGTCATCAAGTTCAGCGTCTTAAGTACTAAACCACTGCAGTCCCTTTGGCATGGGTTCTAGGCTCTCTTTTATCCTGGTGGAACAGCTCAAGGTCAACAGATGTGCAGGCCATAGGAACAAAGAATGGTAGGATTGGAAGGGATCCTAAAGGTCATCTTGTCCACCCTTACCCCAAGGATCTGTTGTTCCTCCAGTTTTCTATCTAATGGTCGAGGTGGCAGCCTTTCTTAGCTCTGCCACAAAGAACATTTGGCTTAAACCAGCCTTTGAGAAGAAAAAAAAAAAGAAAATATCAAAATTCTGATGGGCTGAAGGGAAAAAAAAGGGGGGGGGGGTTTAGAAAATTTCCCATCTTATATATTATGATACCAAGTGCATGAAGAAATAAAGAAATGGATACACATGCATATGTACATCATTATTTACATACATATGTACTTTTTTCTTCCAAGTGTACACTTTAGAAAATTGGGTGTTCCATAGTTTTTTCTAACTTTTGCAGTTTCAGTTCTTTAATTCAAATTTATTCACAGTTGCTGCATTGGTTTCAGCTGCTTTACATGAGCAGTAAATGACTTTACCCTCTAAAGGTGGTTGTTTGGTGGAGGGCATGCAATCCCATCAACAACTGTGAACACCGGTGATTATTTCCCCCTTTGCTTTTCTACTCTGTCAATACGAAGCAGCATGTGGAAGGCTTTGCACATTTCCCCCGTGATGTAAGATGCAATTCTTTATGCTGGCTGCAAGCAGGCACAAGTGGGGTTTTATCCCTCCCCCCACTTCCTGCTTAATGCCAGGCACTGAATATGAAATGAGGGAGCTGATTTGTTAGTGTTTTTGAAGTACTAGTCTCTAGCTTTCCAACGCTTGAAAAGACAAATTTGGCATGCAGGCAGCTCACCTGTTCTCTGCCATCTGTGGGTGATAAATAGCTGAGCAGAACCACGGCTCTGCCTCAGAGAATTCTTTTCCAATGACGCCACTGTCTCATACTCAGATGAGAATAAGCACGAGGTGGTAGGGCTCAAACGACAGTAAAATCCTGTTTTATGGATGCCTCTTTTTACGGAAACCCCATTTTATGGAAGGAAATTCTGGGGAAACCCATTCATGTGGATTCACAGGGTGTTTGGGCTTCTGGGAATTTAAGTCCAAGAACATCTGGAGTGCCAAGGTTCACCATTATGGGTCTAAAATGATGGCCTCGTGCTTTTTATAGTTAAAATTGCATCCCTGCCACCCACCCCATCATAAGACATCACTTACCGTGGTGGCAGCAGAAGTAGACGGCAGCGGCAACGATTGCGGCAGTTTCGCCGTGTTATCCATAGTTCCTGCTGCTTCTACTGGCACTGGGAGAGTGCAGGGGGCATATCCGCTCCGTTCTGCTCTTTGTCTGAGGTTCCTCCATGGCATGCTTTATTCATTCATCCATTCATTCATTTATTATTCAAATTTATATATTTCCCCCCAAATTGAACGAGCGATTCTGGGTGGCATAACAACAGTGATAAAACATTACAATGAAAAAACATTGCAATTATAAAACATTAAAAAAACATTTTAAACCCTTGACAGACTTTAAAGATTACCCTCCCCCTAAATTCTTTTAAAATTATGGTTAAAAGAGCAACTAAAAGAACAGAGAGGCCTACACTATATAAGCCAACAGGGTGGTGTCACCACATCACCGGTGCTCCACACCTGCTTTGCCAGCCAGGTTTTTAGTTCTTTCCTGAAGGGCAACATCTCCATCTGGAGACGCACCTCAGTTGGTAAGAGATTCTGGAGCAGACACGAAAAAGGCCCTCCTTCTAATGCTAGAGCCTCTCTAGCTGATAGCATCTTCAGAGAGCCTCTCTGGTCTGCTCCAGAATGGAGCTGTCTTCGTCCAACGCACATTCCCAACTAAAGCGCACTGTGAAGGAACCTTGGACAAAGAGTGGAGTGGTGGCAGCACTGGTGGCGGCAGCATCTCCCTCTCCCTCGAAGGCCAGACACACCACTCATGAAGCAGCATCATGGAGAAGGTAGGGAGATTGTGCTCTCTCCCCCCCTTTTTTAAAAATCTTGTACCCTCACACCTCGATTGAGGTACGGAGGTGCGAGATAAAAAGGGAAATGCTCTAATAACCATGGGTCATGAGCCCCATGGGGGGGTGGGTGGGTGTATGCCCCTAAATTGATCTGCAAGGGAAGTATACTCGACAGGAGAGTGTGTGTGTCCCAGTGATGTCATAGTGATGGTAATGTTATAGCATACTGTTGTGTTCTGATGGTTTTACCTTCCACATGGATTACAATGTATCTGAGCCAATGTAACCTTGCCTATAGCAACTATGTAACCTTCAGCTGTATCATATGAACCCTGTAATAGGACGCGAGCTAATGACCACCAGCTGGCAGCAGCGAGCGTCCAAGCTCTCTTGGTCCGAACTCATCAAAGGCAACAGCGCGGGAAGTTTTCCCGCCACCACCTACACCTGGACAAGAAGGGCGTGACCCGCAATGACGTCACGCAGACAGTAGCCAATGGGCTACCATGGCACCACGTTCAAATGTATTACTACTGTATATAAAGAGCTATCGATCCGCCATTACCTCATGTTCCCTCTGTCCACGATGCAATAAACCTGAGTTAACCCAGCCCGAGGCTGTGTCCCGTGTCTTGGTTTGCATACACCAAATTGGCGACGAAGGTGGGATTATGGATCCCCACGGAGCAGCCAGGGCACAGAGCGGGTTCAACATCACCAAACCGCAAGACTGGGAGCTGCTTGAGATGGACTTCCAGGCGGCACTGGTGGAACTCAAAGTCAAAGGAGACGACGAGGAGAGGAAGAGGGCCATCCTCACCAGAATGCTTGGGATGGAAACCAAGCGGACGCTGGTGGGCATCATCGCTCCGAAGAAGGTGAGCGAATTTAAGGCGGACGACATCATGAAGCTGCTGCGAGAGCGCTTCTGTCCCTCGAGGGCAATGTTTCCCGCTCGGAGCGCGTTTTGGAGGCGAGTCCAAGCGCCGGACGAGTCGGTCGAGGCATTCGTGGCCGCCATGAGGGTAGCCGCCGCCCCCTGTAAATGGGGCGATATCCTAGAGATGGCCCTCAGGGACGGAGTGCTGTGTGGCCTGAAGGACAAGGAGGTGCAGCGCAGCTTGATGAACAAGGAGCCGCCACCCACGCTGGCAGAGGTCGTAGAGGCCGCGGAAGCCGCAGAGTCCACGAATGCTGGAGTGGACGAGATGCACCAGTGGCGTGAGTGGCATCCTAGAACCGGCAAGGCGGAAAACTCGGTGCACGGGAAGTCCGGACAGTCGGTGCACGCAACTCGACGGGCCTCAAAGTCGTCTACGGAAGGCAGCGACGGCGAGGAGGTCCAGAAGGTCCGAAAGGGTGGTCGACGCTGCGAGGGTTGCGGAGCGGCCCATGAGCGCGCGAGATGCCCGTTCAGGAAGGCCGAGTGTTACACCTGCGGCCGTCGGGGGCACATCGCCAAGGCATGCAGAAAACGGAAGGAGGGCCGGAGGCAGTCACAAGACCGTGCGGCCAGACCGGGCCGTCCAGCGAGGCCCAAAGATGGCGCCCAGACCACGAGGAAGCAGGATGGCGTGGGCCGCGTCTCGGACGACAGCGAGGACGACGCCCCAGTGTTCAGCGTGTCCGCGGGACAGTCCCATTACTTCGTTGAGGTATTAGTACAAGGGGCCCCTATTAAGATGGAAATTGACTCGGGGTCCTCCTATTCTATAATTCCCCAGAAAGAGTTCTTGAAAATCGACCCCCACGTGCGGCCCAAACTTAAAACGTTGAGGTCCACGCTACGAGACGTACAGGGAAACAGCATTCCGGTGTTGGGGGTCGGGAATTTTCGGGTCAATTTTAAGAGACATTCTGCGGAACTGCCCCTAGTTGTCCTTAAGGGGGGAAGTTGTAGCCTCCTAGGGACACAGTGGTTTCAGCCCTTAGGTTTGTTCATAGGGGGAGTGCATACCGTGGGGGGGGACCCAATACAAGCGGTTTGCGATGCGCATCCCGCCGTTTTTAAGAAAGGACTCGGAAAGTTCAAGGGACCCCCTGTAGCCTTCGACCTAGACCCGGAGGTCCGCCCGATAAGACTCAAACCGCGCAGGGTGCCGTTCGCACTCAAGGACAAGATAGAGGCGGAACTGGACAAACTGGTGGGCCAGGGGATTCTTATTCCTGTTGATTCCGCGGAGTGGGAAACTCCAATTGTAACGGCTCTAAAGGCTAACGGGGAGGTGCGCATTTGCGCTGATTATAAGTGTACAATTAACAAGGCGATCCGCCCTAATGCATACCCGGTGCCGGTGATCAGCCACCTTTTGGCCAGGCTGAATGGGGGAAAGTGTTTCGCTAAACTCGATTTGGCACAAGCCTATCAGCAACTTCCTGTGACCCCCGCCACGGCCGCGGCACAAACGATAGTTACACATAAAGGAGCGTTCCAGGTGTCGCGGTTACAGTTTGGCGTGAACTCGGCACCCGGCCTGTTTCAGTCGCTTGTGGAACGCCTCCTGAAGGGACTGGAGGGGGTGTTGCCTTATTTTGATGACGTGTTGATAACAGGGGGGAGTGAGGCTGAACTGGCAAAAAGGTTGGACAAAGTACTGACCGTGTTCGAGAAAGCGGGGCTGAGATTGAGGAAGGACAAATGTGTCTTTTTCGAAACTGAGGTCGAGTTTTTAGGGTTCCGGATCACACCCGAGGGGATTAAGCCGTCTAAATCCAAAGTAGCAGCCATTAAAAAGGCCCCTCGCCCCACATCCAAAACCGAGCTACAGTCCTTCCTGGGGCTCCTCAATTTTTACCATACATTCCTCCCGCGGAAGGCGTCCGTGGCCGAACCGCTCCATCGGTTACTTAAAAAGGAGGAGACATGGATGTGGGGTGACGAGCATGAGAGGGCGTTCAAAGAGCTAAAGCAACTCCTAACATCTGAGGCAATCCTGACGCACTTCGACCCCAAACGGCCAGTGGTCCTAGTCTGTGATGCATCCCCGGTGGGGGTGGGGGCGGTGCTTTGCCACGTGTTGGAGGACGGCAGGGAGGCCCCGGTAGCGTTTTATTCAAGGTCCCTGTCCCAAGCGGAACGCAATTACGCACAAACCGACAGGGAGGCGTTAGCAATAGTAGCGGGAACCAAAAAATTTCACGATTTTTTGTATGGCCGCCCGTTCAAAATCGTGACCGATCACAAGCCACTGTTAGGGATTTTCACGGCAAGCAAGCCCACGCCGCAGATCCTGTCCCCGAGAATGCTGCGATGGGCTATTTTCCTCAACGCATACCAACATGAGTTGGAGTACCGGCCCGGAAAGGAGATCAGCCATGCTGATGCACTTTCGAGATCCCCTTTGCCCTTGTCGGACGACCAAAAGGCGAGAGTAGAAAGAGACCGCCAGGTGTTGCTAATTGAGGTTTTAGACGCACCCCCAATAGTACCAGCCGACATTGCTAGGGCGACAGGCAAGGACAGAACGCTGGAGAAAGTTAGTTCATGGGTACAGAAGGGGTGGCCGGCATCGTCCCCGAGTACAGAGTTCGACCCATTCTTTCGGAAAAAGCTAGAGTTGTCCCTAGAGAGGGGGTGCCTTTTGTGGGGCCAACGGGTGGTGGTCCCTACGCCCCTGCGGCCGAGGGTGCTCGAACTGCTGCACGTCAGCCACCCGGGTATAGTTCGTTCAAAGGCGCTGGCCCGGAGCTACTTCTGGTGGCCACAGCTGGACGCGGACATTGAGCACATGGTCGGCACTTGTGAGGCATGCCAGGGATCCCGACCAGAGGCGGCCCGTCTTCCGCATAGGGAATGGGACACAGCAAGGGGGCCTTGGTCCAGAGTGCACGTAGATTTCGCTGGCCCATTCCGAGGAACCATGTTTCTCCTGGTGGTGGATGCGTTCTCCAAGTGGCTGGAGGTTATCCCAGTAAAGAGCACGTCCTCCGCCACGACAATTAGCCAGCTACGGAGAGTCTTTTCCACGTTCGGTTTACCCGACACCTTAGTCAGCGATAACGCTAGTTGCTTCACCTCCGCTGAGTTCGGAGCTTTCATGGAGGCAAACGCCATTCGGCATGTCACATCCGCACCGTTTCACCCGGCCACGAATGGCCAAGTGGAACGGCTGGTGCGTACAACAAAGGAGGCGCTGCGGCGCATGGGCCCGGGGGACCTGAATCACCAAGTATGCCAGTTCCTCTTAGCGTACAGGGTAACCCCCTTAGCGTCAGGCTACTCGCCGGCGGAGCTCTTGATGCGGCGAAAACTGACCACGATCCTGTCCAGGCTAGACCCGACGAGAGTCGAGGATAAAGGGAAAAACATAGGGGTGGCAGTCTCGAAAGGTTTCGCCGCCGGTGACCCTGTTCACTGCAGGAACTATTCCAGCGCAGGGCCAGCCTGGGTACCAGGGACGGTTGTAGAACAGACGGGGCCAGTGTCGTACCGGGTCGAGACTAACACCGGCCTCCTCTGGAGGAGGCACGCAGACCAACTGAGGCACCGAGTGAGTGGGCCAGTCAGTGGGGCTCAGCAACAGGATTCAGCGTTAGGGTTCTCCCCCACCCGTTTAACCCAAGGGGGAGACAGCAGTGGACAACAGTCCCAAGCAAGGGGGGAAGGCAGAAGCAGCGGCCCCGATTCATACCCTTTTGATACACCAGTCCTATCAGGGGCCGGGGAAGGGGGAGAGGAGTTCGCGACCGCTGCCCCCGATTGTAATTTTGATTTTGATTTTGCGAGCCGGGGGGGTTTTCAGGAGTGTTCCCCCACCCATCCAAGCGAGAAGAGGGGTTTTTCGTTAGCCCCCAGTGCCCCCGGTTCCTCCCTAAGAAAGAGCACACCTCCCAACAACGCCGCGGAGCCGCGGCAAGCCACTAACGAGTCTCCCTCTCCAATTACAGGACAGGAAACCAGGGGACAAAGAGGAGGTAGCAAACCCGGGGAGAGGCAGCCCGCATCGAGACCCCAGCGTGTTCGAAATAAGCCATCTTGGCTGAGAGACTTTGTCTCCTAAGGGGGGGGGAGTGTGTTTAAGTGTGGGCTCGAGACTTTGTCTCGTCCTAGGGGGGAGGGGTGTTGTGTTCTGATGGTTTTACCTTCCACATGGATTACAATGTATCTGAGCCAATGTAACCTTGCCTATAGCAACTATGTAACCTTCAGCTGTATCATATGAACCCTGTAATAGGACGCGAGCTAATGACCACCAGCTGGCAGCAGTGAGCGTCCAAGCTCTCTTGGTCCGAACTCATCAAAGGCAACAGCGCGGGAAGTTTTCCCGCCACCACCTACACCTGGACAAGAAGGGCGTGACCCGCAATGACGTCACGCAGACAGTAGCCAATGGGCTACCATGGCACCACGTTCAAATGTATTACTACTGTATATAAAGAGCTATCGATCCGCCATTACCTCATGTTCCCTCTGTCCACGATGCAATAAACCTGAGTTAACCCAGCCCGAGGCTGTGTCCCGTGTCTTGGTTTGCATACACCAAACATACTCACTGTTGATATTAGCCTCACTAAATGTTCTGTTTCCTGTTGTTTCAGACACCACATAATCATCAAGTAAGGAATTGAATTTCCCTTTTCTTCCTTTTCACTTCCTCCTCTTTGGCGAGTTTAGATGTTTCCTGCAGTATTGATTGCAAAGTCTCACTATCTCTTAAATCTTCCAGTGAACTTTTCGTAGCTTGAATTAAGTTATATTCCAAAGAAATGTCCTGACTCTGGAGTCCTTTATCTACAGGAGAGAGAATTTCCAAAACATTCTTCATTACCACTAGACAAAATCTAAACTCTTGCTTTTGCATTATAATGTGGAGACCAGTGCTACGAGTAACTTCTTCCCAATCAAATCTTTTTAAAATTGTTTATTGATATCAGTTCCAGAGTGTCTATTCTGTGATGATATTCTTCAAAAATCATTCTACACACATTAAGATGTCCTGTCCTTCTCTGTTCCAACAGATGAGAAAGAGCTTTGCCTGCATTCTGAGCAGCCATTATCCCACGGGACAAAAAATTATATAGTACTGCACATTGTCCAAAAAATTCCCTCACCATTGACACAACCTCAACTGTTTTAACTACAACTAAATGCAGCCTATGGTTAAAATAATGAACATAAGGAACTTGTTTCTTCAGTTTTTCTTCAATTAATGCCTTTGTTGTTCAGTCGCACAGTCGATTCCGACCCTTTGCGACCCTATGGACCATCGTTCTCCAGGCACCTCTGTCCTCCACCATCCCCCTCAGTCCTCCCAGTTCTGTGCCCATTGTGTCTACAATACCATCTATCCATCTCATCCTTGGCCTCCCCCTTCTTCTTTTGCCCTCCACCTTTCCCAACATCACGGCCTTCTCAAGTGAATCCTCCCTTCTCATTTGATGCCCAAAGTATTTTAGCCTCATCTTTACTATTTGACCTTCCAATGAGCAGTCAGTGTTGATTTCTTCTAAGATTGACCTATTTGTTCTCCTCGCTGTCCAGGGTACCCTCAAAACTCTCCTCCAGCACCACATTTCAAAGGCATCTATTCTTCTGCGTTCAGCTTTCCTAATTGTCCAGCTCTCACATCCGTACATTACCACTGGGAATACCATTGCTTTGACTATTCTAATTTTTGTTTCCAAGGTGATGTCTCTGCTTTTCACCATGTTCCCCAGGTTTTTCATGGCTTGTCTCCCAAGAATCAGTCGCCTTTTTATTTCATGGCTGCAATCTCCATCTGCAGTGATCTTAGATCCTAAGAATGTAAAATCTGTCACTGCTTCTACTTCTTCCCCATCTATTCTCCAGGAACTGATCGGGCCAGTTGCCATTATCTTGGTTTTCTTGATATTGAGTCTCAAGCCAGCTTTTGCACTCTCTTCCTTCAAACCGATCAAGAGATTCTTTAGGTCTTCCTCACTTTCTGCCATTAAGGTGGTGTCGTCTGCATATCTCAGATTGTTGATGTTTCTCCCAGCAATTTTGATCCCATATTGTGATTCCTCCATCCCTGCGTTGCGCATTATGTGCTCTGTGTATAAGTTGAATAAGCAGGGTGACAAAATGCAGCCTTGTCTTACTCCTTTTCCTATTCCAAACCACTCTGTCATTCCGTGTTCTGTCCTAACTGTTGCTTCTTGGTTCCTGTACAGATTTCTCAGGAGGCATATGAGATGTTCTGGTATTCCCATCTCTTTAATCACTTGCCACATCTTGTTGTGATCCACACAATCAAATGCCTTAGTGTAATCAATAAAGCAAAAGTAAACTTGTTTCTGGTATTCCTTTGTTTTCTCCATGATCCAGCGTATGTTGGCAATGTGGTCTCTAGTCCCCCTGCCTCTTCTGAAACCAGCCTGCACCTCTGGTAGTTCTCTTTCCACATGCTGCTGAAGTCTATCCTGTATTATCTTGAGCATCACCTTGCTGGCGTGTGGGATGAGCGCAATTGTTCGATAATTTGAGCATTCTTTGGCATTGCCCTTTTTTGGGATTGGAACATATACTGATCTTTTCCAGTCCTGTGGCCACTGTTTTGTTTTCCAAATCTGCTGGCATATTGAATGCAGTAATTTGATGCCATCATCTTTTAAAGCTTTGAAAAATTCAACTGGGATACCATCATCTCCACTAGCTTTGTTGTTTGCAGTGCTCTTTAGGGCCTTTCTGACTTCACTCTCCAGGATGTCTGGCTCAGGTTCAATTTCTTCATCATTGTGGCTATCAGGAGTGTTGAGTTCCTTTTTGTAGAGTTCCTCTGTGTACTCTTTCCATCTTTTCTTAATTTCTTCTGCATCAGCTAGCTCCTTTCCGTCTTTGTCCCTTATCATGTTCATTTTTGCTTTAAATGTTCCCTTGATTTCCTGGATTTTTTTGAAAAGGTCTCTGGTTCTGCCTCTTTTGTTGTTTTCCTCCATTTCTTTGCACTGTTCTTTTAGGTAGTTTTCCTTATCTCTCCTTGCTTTTCTTTGAAATTCTGTGTTCAAAAGATTGTATTTTTTCCTTTCTCCTTTGACTTTTGCATTCCTTCTTTCCTCTGCTATTTTAAGAGCCTCATCAGACAACCACTTTGCTTTCTTACTCTTCTTTTCTTTTGGTATGGTTTTCTTTGCTGCTTCCTGCATGATGTCCCTCATCTCTGTCCATAATTCTTCTGGCACTCTGTCTATTGAGTCTAAGCCATTGAATCTGTTCATCACCTCCACCGTGTATTCTTTAGGGATGCTATCTAGGTGATATCTGTCTGATCTCTTTGTTTTCCCTATTTTCTTTAGTCTAAGCCTGAATTTTGCAATCAGTAGGTTGTGATCTGAGCCACAGTCTGCTCCAGGTCTTGTTTTTGCTGACTGTATGGAGGTTCTCCATCTTTGACTGCAGAGTATGTAATCAATCTGGTTTCGGTGTTGGCCATCTGGTGATGTCCATGTGTAAAGTCGCCTCTTGTGTTGATGGAAG
The DNA here is from genome assembly GCA_035047305.1 of Bradypodion pumilum. NCBI lineage: Eukaryota > Metazoa > Chordata > Lepidosauria > Squamata > Chamaeleonidae > Bradypodion > Bradypodion pumilum. The sequence continues at coordinate 10,745,699 of JAWDJD010000012.1, read as the reverse complement.
AGGGTGTTTGCTATGACCATTGCGTTCTCTTGGCCGAACTCTATCAGTCTTTGCCCTGCTTCATTCTGTGTTCCAAGACCGAACTTGCCTGTTATTCCCTCCACTTTTTGATTGCCTACTTTGGCATTCCAGTCTCCTAAAATAATTTGGACATCATTTCTTGGCGTTTGTTCTATGAGGTGTTGTAAGTCCTCATAGAACTGGTCCACTGTGGCTTCATCTGCACCCGTGGTTGGTGCGTATATTTGGATCACAGTGACATTGAAGGGTTTGCCCTGAAATCGTACTGACATCATTCTGTCATTTTTGAGGTTGTATCCCATTACTGCTCTTCTCACTCTTTTATTGACAATTATGGCTACTCCATGTCTTCTAAGGTTTTCTTGTCCACAGTAGTAGATGTAATGGTTTCCAGAGCTGAATTCACCCATCCCTGTCCATTTTAGCTCACTGATTCCCAAGATGTCAATGCTTATTCTTTCCATCTCATTTTTTACCACTTCTAGTTTACCTTGGTTCATTGATCTCACATTCCATGTCCCTATGCAGTATTGCTCCTTACAACATTGCATTCCTCCTCCCTCCCTCCTTCCTGTCCCTCCCCTCCCTCCACTCTGTGGTGTTAAGCATCCTGTATCACCTAGCCTGCCCCTTTGTTTGCCCCTTTGTTTTGCCTTTTGTTTTGGTCAATAGGGTTCTCTTGGCAAGCTTTGTGGCGTGGTTTGCCAGTTTCTACGCCATGTTTTTTCTCGCATCATACATCATATCACAGTTTTAAAAATTTAAAACAGTTTAAACAACATATTATCATGCATACTTATCACACTCTAAAACACAGTCTCTATGTTAATTGCTATATTAAGTCAGTGTAAAGTCTCTATGTCAGTTGCTATATTAATTCCGCTACATTTTTCACATCAGCTACTTATCCTTGTGTCCTCACTCCCCAGGTGGGGTTGTTGTCTCTGGGCCCCTTACTCCCGTGACATCGCAGTGGCGAGCAGTGGATGTTTTCCCCGTGGGTCAGCTGTTCCTCTTCCTCTGCCTCTGGCGGCGGTGGTGGATGGTGACTTTTCCCGCCGCCTGCCTGGTCTTCTTCACCCCCGGCTGGGGTGGTCTTTCCACTCCTAACCAATGCCCCATCATAACATTGGCTCCACATATTTTTGCGATCTAAACCTTTATAATGTATCTAATGTTGTGTTTGTGAATGCCTCAGCATCCAACGCAATGGTTGTCTCTATGGACAGCATAATTCATAAATTTCACCACCTTTAACAAATCTAGCGGCAATTGCTATGTTTTTGCTTCAATTTTTGTCTTTTGTTCCATCCTTCAAGAGAGTAAAAAAATGGGACATCAGCATTATTTATGTCATTGGAAACTTTCTCCTGGATGAGATCAGTCATTATTTTAACTATTTCATTCTGAATCTCTGGGGATTGGTAAGTGGCATTCTTTGGAATAATTTTGTATGAGTCAGCTAGTTTTGTGCCCTTTTTAAGGGTGCATTCAAAAAGATTTTTATATACATTAAAACCTCAGGTTAAGACGGAGGTCCGTTCCAATGGCTTCCATCGTAAGCTGAAAAAATGGTAAACCGAAGCATCCATAGGGATGCATTGAGAATGTAAAAAACGGTCATGAATTGATCGTCATAACCCGAAACAATGGCATTAAAACTTTGTAACCCGGGACGGGATTTCCGTTGTAAATCGCAGCAAAAGTTACCTAAGTGGTCATAACCCGAAGTTTTACTGTAAACTTTCCGCAATATGCTCTTCAATGCAATACGTTCCCCTCATTGGAAGCTCATTAACTACAAGAAACTGCATAATTTCAACAATGCTTGCAATGTAATACCTATGTTTTTCAAGCACGTTGTCATTAATTGGAATTGAAATGGATTTATTAAAATCAACACTGTTGTTTCTTTCAGACCACATTAACATAGTCTGCATGTGGGCCTCAGATGAAGCGTGCTTGTAAAATCCCACTTTAGATTTATCCAAAGCAGCCTTCCAATTACTAAATCCCTTTTTGTGTAAGTCTGCTCTTTAGGAAATGGAACAAATTGGCGACATGGATAGCAAAATGTTACATCTAGTTTTGAAGAACATATTTAAAAAGTTTAATTTGTTTAATAGGTTCTCCCTTTTGTGCTAAATCATCAGGATTATCATCATTAATTTTCTTAGCAGTGCTGGTAGAAAAAAAGTTCCTCTCTTCGCCTGTTGCAAGAACACATGGTTGGCCTGTACAAGATGTGTCCCCCCGCCCCAAAAAAGTTCCTTGAATATTTCAGTTTGAAACTTGATTTGTTCTTATTACATGTCAAAAGAACACAAACACTAATGGTTTTTTCCTGGGGAGAGGAGGAATCAGTACTGTACTGTATTTCAATCCTCACAGCAATAAGCTTAGAACGACCACAAAAAGAGTACAAAAATGAGAAGTGAAAATAGTTGTGGCCACCATTTTGGAAAGAGAAAAAACAAAATGGTGGCCACAACTATTTTCACTTCTAGCGTGGCTCCGGAAGCTCCTAGAAAGGCGGGGTTTTCACTGAGTAGGTCCTCCCAGCCTCCCTGATGATGCTATGGAGTCAGAGAGCTGGAAACAGTGACCCGCCGATGGCGATTTTTTCATCCTCAAACAGCTGGCTAGGTAGGGGATCACATCGTCCTTTTGGTGGGGGTGGGCAGAGGAGGTGTGGGTGCCTCTCTGAGGCTCAGGAGAGCCGATCGTGGCTGTTTCCAACCCCCCCCTACCTGCCCAGACACTGCTGGAAGGCAAAACCTGCAGCTGACGAAGGAGTTTCCCCCGCTGTTTTGCCTTCCAGCAGCGTCCGGACAGGTGGGGGGTGGGTTGGAAACAGCCCCAATCGGCTCCCCTGAGCCTCAGAGAGACCAAACACAATTCCCAGCATAACGACATAACGTCGGTATCCAGGGGATGACTTTTCAGAAAATCCAGCGTCGTTATCCGAATTTGTCATTGTCCGAACGCGTCCTTATCTGGGTTTCCACTGTACTACAGCCATAAATGAGTCCGCGGACAACGTAAACATGTTCATGACAGCCGCAGACGTGTTTTATGGCACCAGACTGGCCTGCTCAGCTGTCTGAGGGTGTGTGGTCCGGCCTGTGGCTGAAAAACTTTGAGAACCCCTGTACTACAGCAAAGCCTGCGGATCATGAGAAAACATGGTTTGTTCTGAAAGAAATAGGTATGCCTCATCACATGATTGTCATGATGTATGGCCTATATTGTGGAAAAGAAGCTACCATTAGGACAGAAAATGGAGAGACAGAATGGTTTTATACAGGCAAAGCTCAGCAACTTTAAGTGAGAAGGCTGGGCATTAAAGAAAGCTGACAGGACTTGGGTTACTGGAAAGACAAAGAAATGAGTCCTAGAGCAAATCAAACATAAATGGATTTAGGAACTGTCGCCACCACCCCGCCACATCGGCCCCGTGTCCACCAGGGCCCACTCTTACTGATTTACCCTTTATCAATTTTCTGCTACCCACTCTGGGTCTCTTCAGTAAGGGGATGGTGGTGCTTTCAAAATGCCCAGTGCTTTGGTTTTGCCATGTAGACTCTGCTCTGGCCTGTACAGATTAATTGGATGAGAGAAACGGCTACCCTACTTTTCTTTATTAGCTAGGCTCTATAAATGAAGTCAGTGCCCCTGACTGTAAATAAACACCGTCTTCCCTTTCTCTGTGGCTGCACTGGGAAGAATAGAAGGTGAGTGTGTATATCCTTCTGAGATAATTGGGTGTTCAATTATGGCAATGTGCCTTCTTTGAAGTTTTCCCCTTCTGACTCAACTTGTCCCCTTCTAATTCAGGGTGAAGGCTGCCCAGCTACCCTTCTTCTCAGGACTCTGGTATCCAAGTCTTGGAGATTAAAGGAATAGCCTCTTTGTTTAGAGTTGTTAATTTCTTTATCTCACCTTCCACTCTCAATTCCTATTGCTTTGAAGAAAAACACACCTTTTCCAGCAGCATAGGTTCATTTATTAGCAAATGTGCTTTTGTCCATAAAAATAGACATTTGAACAATATTTAAAAAGTTGCTTCTTAAAATCTTATTGTACTTTTCTAAGCACTCACTGAGTGCAAGAAAGTAACATAATAAAATCAGATTTCATAGCTACCTGTTTTCTCTCTGGCTAATTGTCTCTTGGACCGGGCTTGGTTCACCCCCATTAGCTGTGTAGAGTTGGCATCAGATCATGGCATGAAATCTGGAATGCATCTTGATGAGGCTTCCCCCTCATCTAAGATCTGAGCTGATGATGATCCTTTAATTGCTCTCTCTTCCCCTTTTTTATAAGGTCCTTGGCAAGCTAAGTGCATCATTTAATCTACTCTTAATACTATAGCTGGTGTATGGTATCTAGGCATTTGTATGCCAATCTTTGCCAACTATAGGAATTCTATATTATACTAGCATATTTTGCCCGGCGGTGCTGGGCTTTTTAAAATTGTGTTGGTTAGTAAAGGGTTTAAATTTTTTTTCTTGAACCAATGGTGCTGGGCTGTTTTAAATGGTGTTGTAAGGTTTTGTGATTTTTTGGCTTTGAGGCACTGCGTCCGCCTGCGGCGGACTTGCGCTCCCAGTGTTGTTGTTTTTTTGCATGCCAGCTTTTGAAGGTTTTTGTTTTCTGTTTATGCAAATTTTATTTTATTTTAATTAATTTACTTTAATATTATTTAGTTTAGAATTTAATTTTGTTTTTTTTTAATCTTTATTTTTATACATTTTTTGTTGTTGTTTTTTGAGTGAAAAGTGATTTCTGGTTTTTTTGGTATTTTTTGAGATTAGTGTGATTATTTCTGAATGTTTTTATAACTTATTTGATTATTTTTTGAATTAATCTTATTAGTTTTAATATTTTTGAATGTTTTTTCTCTTTTGGCCTCTGGGTGGGGGTGGTGAGCTTTTCTGCCTCTCTACAATTGTTCTCTTCTGTCCTCTGGGTGTCGCTTCCGGTAAGCTTTTTTAAAATTTTCTCATTTGAGTTCCGGTCCTCATGGATAGAAGACGTCTTTTGGTAAGCTCTCTTGTTTTTTGTTGTTGTTTTTTTTGGGGGGGTGTTTGGGATTTTTTGGGGGGCGGGATCTGTGTGTTTTTTCTTGTTTGTTTTTGGCTGTTTTTGTGTTTCATTTTTGGATTTTTGAGTGTTTTTGAGTGTTTTTGTTTTGTGTTTACTTTTTCAAGGGGGGTGGCTTTCTTTCCTGCAGGCCATGCTGGCTGGCCCATGGGAAGGAAGGGCATTGGCGGGGGGGGGGGGGTTTTCCCATGGGCCATGCTGGCTGGCCCGTGGGAAGGAAGGGCAATGGCGGGGGTGGTGCTTTCTTTGCTTTCTTCTCCACGGGCCGTGCTGGCTGGCCCGTGGGGAAGAAGGGCAGCGGCAGCGGGTTTTTTTACTTTTATTTTTCTTGCGCCGGCTGGCCCATCAAAATGAAGGGCAGTGGCTGCGGGGGGTTTCTTTTTTTCCCACTGGCCATGGTGGCTGGCCCATGGGGAAGAAGGGCAGCGGCGGCAGGCGTTTTTTTTTTACTTTTATTTTTCGTGCCCAGGCCGCCTCAGCGTTCGGTGCGCTCATGGTGCACAGGACGCTGGGGCTTGTAGTTTTGGCTGCGCGTGTTTGCTTACTGCAGCGGTTTTTCCCCTGCGGCTTTTTTTTGATTGGCCATGGCGCATCTCCGAACGTTCCTTTTGCCGCGCCGCTCAGCCTGTTTGGCTCTGGCGCGGCGCGGCGCAAGGAACGTTGGGAATTGAAGTTCCCTTTTTTTGTTTGCGACTGGGGGGCTCCTGCCCCCGGGTCGAAAATTTCAACCCGACAGTTACCTGCGAACCGGGTTTGGGTGAGTGAACGGAGGCCCATTACGGGCTAGTGGGGCCTGGTGCAACATTCTTTGTCACATTCCAACGGTTAAAGCACCATTTTATAGGTATAGATGATTGTATAGATGTTCTGGTAATTCCTAGTACATGTATAACTTGAAGTCTGCTCTTCTCCCCCTCCCATCTAGTGGAATGAGGTAATGCATATACATCGCTGTTCCTTCTCTTCTTCCTCCTCCCAACTGTGAGTCTAGGGTGGAAAGTTGAACTTGATAAAACTTTTTCTGGTTCATTCCAAGACACAGTAGTGTATGCTTATGCCAACTGTTAGAAAATTCTGTGTTTCTCAAACTTTAAGCAAATGATTTCTATCAAACTACAACTAGGCACTTAATACATTGTGACCTAGGCCTAATTTTAAGTCAAAGTAACTTATCATAATGGATTCTTATTACAGGAACATTATGAGAAGGCAGATTTCTTTGGAAAAGAAAATAATGCTGAGAAGGGATGAAGGCAGCATAAACAGAGGAAACACAAGATGGATTGACTCCTTAAAGCAGTGATAGTGAACCTTTTAGGGAACGAGTGCCCAAAATCAACAGGCTGCTGTCTGTGCCGCAGAGGGGCAGGGCAAACTCAGTGCTGGGGGAGGGAGGAAGCGCTCCCATTGGGTTGCTGGCCAAAGGGGCAGGGCGAACTCTGTGCTGGGGTAATGGCATGTGTGCCCACAGAGAGGACTCTGAGTGCCTCCTCTGGCATGTACACCATAGGTGTGCCACCATTGCATTAAAGGAACCTACAGGTTTGAGTTTGCGAGAACTGTGCAGGGGTGTTGAGGATGGGACATTTTGGAGATTGCTCATCCACTGAGTCACCACAAGTTGGTGACAACTTGATGGCATGTTAGAACAACAATACAAGGTTGGCAAAATCTGGGCCTCTAGGACATTGTGTAGGAACTCCAAGTATTCATCACCATTGGTTAAGAGTCTGGGAGTTGTAATCCAATAACAAACATTAGCATCTCCTGAAATAAAGTCAAGGTAAATAAAAATTCCTGACTGTGAATCTCTTCCCTTACTGCCAGGGAACTCACAGTTTGTCTTCTCATGTATGTGACTAAAACCCAACATTTCATGGTATCCCTCTTCTCTATCATCTCTCTCTCTCTCCTTTTGGTACATTTCAGCATTGGCAAGTCTCAAATAACCCCTAGAGAGACACACATCACTGCTCACCATTTGTTCATTTGAATTAAGCCTCCATCTGGCAAGTTCTTGGCTGTGAAAACCAGCTTTGCCTTCTGGTATGAAATGTTTAAACAGGTTTCTCACAAACACATTGTGTTGGGAAATATAGCCGTATACTGTGAGAGGGTAATGTTTCGAAAACAAATAGCAAAGGATGGGAAAGTATACGTATAAGTACAAACTGCATCCCCCAACTCTCTGGATGAATACAAATCTTTAAAATGGATGTATAATATATGCCGTGTTTTAAATAAATACTAAGGACTGCAGTGGCTCAAGTGGCTAAGACACTGACTGGGAGGCAGAAGGTCAGCAGTTCGATTCCCGAGTACTGCAGAACGGAATGAGCTCCTGTCTTTGTCCCAGCTCCTGCCAACCTAACAGTTTGAAAGCAAGAGATTGCAAGTAGATAAATAGGGATGACTTCGGTGGGAAGGTAACAGTGTTCTGTGCGCTCCGGTGTCTAGTCATGTCTGCCACATGACCACGGAAATGTCTGCAGAAGCAGACAGCACTGGCTCTTCGGCTTTGAAACAGAGATGAGCACTGAACCCTAGAGTCGGATACAACTGGCTTTCGAGCAAGGGAAACCTTCACCTTCACCTTCAAGGATATAAACTTAGGCAAGCTTCCTATGTAGCAAAGTCTGTTGAGTACACTGGGGATTACCTCTGAGTAAACATGCTTGGTGTCCAATATACACACACATATATATTCCAGTCTAAATTCTAGATTGTTCTAAATTGTGATAAAGCTTTCTCCAGTCTTAAATGCTTGTTTCCCTCTACAGTACTTTCCTTCTTGTCTCTCTTTAGCATCTAACTACCATCGTGTCCCCAAGATCCAGCATGCAGCACTTGGGCCTTGATGCCCAAACTTCCAGTCTCCAAGTTCAGCGTCTTAACCACAAAGCCACCGCAATGCTAGCAGCAATGAAAATAATGATGATATTAGTGATATTTATATGAGATGAAATGCATTGTAGGTGGTTTTTTTATTTTTGCATAGTTTGTAAGTAAATGTGCTTGTTACATAAATAATGCTAGCTGAGGAATGCTTGCCTAAATTATTCTTGATGGTTTTTGATAACCAGTGGCTGCTAGTTATAACACAGTGTTCACTTGTATGGGTAGTGCCTGGACAGAAGCCATTTGCTTTGGAAGATAACCAATGAAAGAGACAGAAGGCTTATGCATTCTCCAGGGTTGTGATGTTTACTTGTGGGGGACAGAGATGCTGCTCTCTAAACACCGTCTCTTCATAGGAGAAGTGACTTGCAGAAAATTTAACCTATCAGCAATACCTCCACAGTTGAGAGGACTGGTGGAACATGAAACGATCTTGTTAAACGCTCTTTGTTTCCTAAGAGGTGAGACATTTCAGAAAGAGCACCGTCTAGTTTTGACTTCTGCAGACCTATGGCACTTTACAATGCTTGCCTCGTGCACAAATGTGCAATGAGATAAGAGCATTAAATGGAAACCAAGAAGCATCCATGTAAGGAAGGGCCATTTCATCAGATCTCCAAGGAGACACCAGTAGGCACTTCAAAGCCTTTGGTCCACTTTATGATCTCTCAGTGGCTCCTATATATGCAAACCCTGCAATTTCTTTTTATGTGTGCATTCACCACACAGTCATCCCTGATTTTCTACTTTTAGTTTGTGTATATGTGTGTTTCGTTAACATTGAAATGTAGATACTGTACTCTCAGTTTGTGAAACTGGGCAGGCGTAAGGATAAATATATTTGTGTTTGAATGGGATATGTTTATGTATGTATAAGTATATTTGTGTCAACTCTGTGTGTATGCACTAAACCAATGTATATCTGAAAGGCTGCACAGAAACTGGTACATGTGGTACTGCAATAACTGGTAGCTGTTGTTGTTCAGTGGCACAGTTGAGTCCAACCCTTTGCAACCCCATGGACCACAGCATGCCAGGCTCCTCTGGTAGCTGTGTGGTGGCAAATGATCACCAGTTATTGCCATCTACCGTGATCCTGTTCAGCGTTCTTACCAAGCAGCCACCTGCTCCTTTCAAATAGTGGTGTAATAGTAAAAGTATAAGTACTACAAAGATCTCACTGCAAAATTCTGAATAGTGAGATGTTATGTACTCCCAATGTTGCTATATGGAGTCAAAGCTTGGACATTGACTAAAGCAGTGTTTCCCAACCTTTAGTTTTTGGACTTCAATTCCCAGAAGCCTAAGTCAATTCGCCAAAGCACTGATTAGCCAATGTACTGACTCAGGCTTCTGGGAATTGAAGTCCCCCTGTGTGGCGTAGGTCTCACATTGTTAACCACTGGACTAAAGCATCTGAAAATAAAAAAGTGAAGCTTTTGAAATGTGGATCTACAGATGGCTGCTAAGGATAGCATGGTTTGTCCATGTGGCTAAGGTAGAGGTGTTGTGCCGGATGGATAAAGAACAAGAACAGTTTAAGACCATTAAACAAAGAAAGCTCCAATACCATGGCCATATCATGAGTAACAACATCAAGTATAGAATACTCCAATTCATCATGCAAGGGATGATCCCTGAGAAAGAGAGACCATGGACAAAGACAGAACTCATGGCTGAAAGACCTGAGAGACTGGTGTGGAAGGTCATCGGAAGAATTGTCCTGAGGAGTTAAGAACAGGAAGACTATGGCCATGATGACAGCCAATATTCTGAACAGATATGGCACTTGAAGAAGAAGAAAGTAAGTGCTTACCATGGCAATAACTACATGTATAGCCAGCCATAAGGAGAATCTTTTTTTAAAAAAAAAATGCAGCTAGCAGGATTGGTCATTATAAACAAATGAGGATCAAGTCTTATGTAAAGTCAGGGGCTCTGAATTGCATCTTCAAGACCAAGCCACATTCAGATCCTTTTCAATATAAGAGGAATAGCTTATGACATATAGGCTTTGACCTGGCCCTTGCCCTTGGGGCTCTCCCGTTCCTGCCGAGCAATTTTTACCAGCTTGCCCTGTGGAACTTCCCCAAAGACTCCCGGGGCCCAGGAGGCCTATATGCCATCCTGCAGATCCTGCAGCAACCTGGGGCTTACCTGTATTAACAGAGCCTGGCAAGTATTATGGAGAGTATTGTATTAAATGTGGTAGCATGTGGCTCATGGCTTAACTCTTGTCTTATCCCCTCTCCCAAAGAACAGGCATTGTTGATGAAGTAAAAATGTTTATTGTTCTTGAAGCATATTGTAGAAATAACAGTTCTTCTGTTGGTTCAGGGTACAGAAGTACAGCATACAAAAAAAAACTAATCAAAAACGACAGTTAGGGAAATCCACACTCAGGCCTTCCCCCAGAAACAAAAGGAAAACCTGACTAATCTAGGTAATCATGATTAAGCTTGGGTTGGAGTCCAGACTCGGTGTTAGAATCCCTCTCTCCCTTCTGAGATGTCACTCTCAGAAGCCCCAAACTCTCACTCTAACTCCCAAACCCATGTGCCTATAGGAAAGACATGAGCTTGGCCCTCCTAATTAGCATACAGCCAATTATAGCCCATGGTTTGTATAAAGAAACACTGGTTCCCATAAGAAATGTCTGGTGTTCCCAGGCTCTGGATGTTGATGTAAACAGACATTCCATGTGGTCTCCCCATGCCCCAATGGCATGGAACGGCCCGCGCAGAGGCCACTTCGGGGGAACGCTCCTTGAGCCGTGGGCTCTGCGGGCAGAGAAATTAAGGGGGGGGTGGATAAATTATAGGGTTTGATTCACCCAATTCCTTGACCTGAACAACGGCTCTGCTGAGAGAGCAAATCTCTAACCTCTGTTACGTATTAGGCAATTACTCACTCTGAGTTAAGCTTAATCTCTGGTGCAAATAGAAGCCATATTTACCCTAGCCTAAACCTCAGACAATGGTCAGTGTTTGTCTTAGTTAATTAACTTCCCCAAGAGAGGTTCTCAATTAACCCGGGTAAATGGGTGATGTAATTTTCTGCCATATGACCATTCTACCATGCGCAGCCTTGAACATAATATATACTGATGATTTTCCCTCAATAAATCACTGGTCTTCGCTCCATCTTGCCTCGTGTCGTTCCTTTGACCAGTCTCCTCCGGGACCTCAAGGGCCGCTTTACGGCCCCAATTCCTACAATTCCAGAACAGGGGAGGAAGACAAAACATAGGCCTGAAGCTTGGAGAAGCTTCTACAAGGCCCATCTGCTAGATAAGCACAGCAGAAAGAATTACGAGACCTTTGCAAAGAAGCAAAGCTACATTCTAAGACAGTTTAAAAACCAAAGAAACTCCATATTGAATAACTTGTGACCCATTTTATCACAGCTTGGAACAACATGCTGTTCCTTGGATAATAAATCTCTCTTTCAGCTAATTGTGAAGATTATGCAAAGTTCAAAGAGAACAGGAAAGCCTGGAAGGCATGGTAGATGATGGCATAGACCCTGTGATTGAAAAAAAAATCCAGAGCATCAATCCTGCAACCCCTGGCTCCACTGCATCAATGCTTTCAAGATATGGTCGTGCTGTTGCAGGAATTTTGGGAGTGGTAGCGCAAAAACACAAAGGGACATAACTCTAAACCACTGCATTCTCGCCCTAGGTTTTCTGCCCAACCCAAGTCAGTCAACATTGCACAGGCACTGAAGACGCCCTTTGTTTTCAGGGAGGAACAGTTCTTAACGCTATGTCTTTGGTCCATCTGTAAACTTCTTGTGCACGAAGGATGGTGTCATATGGGTTACATAAGGGGAGGCACACAGAGAACAATCAACCAATCATTTTTGTTAGCATGTAGAAATGAGCCCCTGCAAGGAAATGTTCTAGGATTGAGTCGTTGTGTTTATAGTACCAGCCAATACATCCCATTGCTCTGATCACTCTTTCTTCCACTACCTCCTCTGGAGTCAACAAACAGAACTCTATGTATATCAGAAAGGTCAATCCCCACCAGGTTGTTTTGGGGTTATCTTCCCCTTTCTCCCCCTTTCCACTTCTGGAATATTTGTGAGTTGGATGCAATGGTGTTCAACTTGAATTTGATTTACATGTTGGACATCTCCTAGTGGCTCTGTCTTGGAATATTTAACATTTATTTCTGAATATGAATGAGGAAATGAATAGTAGGATGGTCCCCCCTAAACTTATTGCTTCTCTGTGTCTCTTCTGCTGTCCTATTCCAACCACACAGTTTTATTCCCTAGCCCTGTAGCTTTTAGGGTCCCACCCTCCACTCTCAACCATCCACTCATCTTCCTTAGGCCCTGACGTAGAGGAGTTCTGACTAAGTAATGTCATAGTCTTCTGCATACTTTTCTTTCCTGCATGAAAAATATTTTCATAGATCTTTAAATCTTGAGATTGCCTTGATTCCACATATGCACAGTTGTTGACATGTTGTTTCAAAGTGTAGAATCAGAATTGGAATACCTGACTTCATGGCACTTAAAATAAATTGATACTGGCATTTGGGAACCCTTGTGGTAGTGATTTGAAAAACCAGCACATACTTTTCCAAGGAACAAGCACTGCTAAAATGTATGGCATTTTTATGCAGTCTTGAGGGCCAAGAACCAGGCATGAATCCCTAACCTAGAAGGTGTTGAGTATTGTAGTGCAACCCCAGCATGCAGTGAGTGTTAGCACAATAATCATAGAGACAGAAATGCTAGCCTAAACTAAAGGAAGTTGTTTTATATTGTTTGTCCCTAAGTAACCAATTAGAAAGTTTCTTGTCTTCCCACTCTAGGGGTCATCTGACATATTTGCATGTATTAAGGCTTTGCATGTTCTGGCCTTCTCTCTCTCTCTCTCTTTGCCTTTCAAAGAAGGAAGCTATTTGAGCTCCTCCATTTTGTTGGCCACATGGCAGGCCAGAAAAAAAATAAAAAGACCTAAAGACTTTACTTTAACTTTACGTCTTTCTAAAAACAATCTCATCAAGAATCTTGAGCACATGTAAATTTCTCTGACCTAATTGTGAGAAAATGATATTTTGTTCTTTCTCTAAGCATTTAGTACAAGTGCATTCATTGGCTGGGCTAAACAGGGAGAAAACTTGCATCCAAACTAAGATTTGCCTAAAACCTGCCCTGCTTTACTGTGCTGCTGCAACACATAATATAATAGAAGGAAGACCTTTGCTCAGTTGTGTGCTAGAACTAGGGGTCTGAGTAATACTTCATACATAAAGGGAACACTACACTTAACATTTTATACCAGGAGTGCCCAAACTTGGACTTGTGGGCCAGATCCGGCCTGTGGTGCAAATGAATCTGGCCCTAGTCACTCTCATCACTCCTGGAAGCAGAAGTAAAATGTGTTTACAGCCATGGGTCATTTATGGCAATGCTATGCACATGGACAGGCACATTATGCACATGCGCATGCATGTTTCACTTCTGCTTCTGGTGGGGAAAAACATGTGACCGGCACACTCAACCACATGACTGGCCTGTTGCCCCAAAAATTTAGGCACTCCTGTTTTATACAGAGGTATGCTTAGGTATTTCACTTCTTCCTTTTCTTTTTCCAGTGTAAGGTGCCAAGCTGTGTAATTTGCATAGGTACTATAAATACACACAGCCATCATCACATACTTCTAAAAGGAGGATACGTGTGCTAAGAAAACACCGGAGATAGCCTATTTCCTGAGAGGGTTCGGAGATTTCTCCTTCTGTTCCCTCTTCTCCTCTTTTTTTGGCTATTAAAAGAAGATGGCAAGCATTCAGAAACAGAGGAAAATTTAAAAATGTCTGGAAGAAAGTTGTGAAAAACCTCTGGTTAAAGCTGCAGCCCAAGAATCCCAGCTATGTTATGTCAGAATGCTTAATTTGTGAGCTGAAGTTTAATGAATGGGGGGGGGGGGGGGGAAACCTGGCAAACGCAGGAAGCAGAGCAAGTCTGTGAAAATAAAATTCCAAGGACTGGCTTTGGAAACTGAAACCTCTGCTAATATCCCTGGGTATACAATATATAATGTTACAAGGAAGCATTCAGAGGTGTGCATTCTCCAGCTATGAACCAGATGCCACTAAAAATGAGTGATTAGTTTCCGAAATCATAGGGATGCAGTGTTACAGAGGCGTGGTTCTTTGGTAGCCAGGGGAAGCCACTCTGCACAGAACCAGATGTGTTCTTGAGTTCTTTTTGAGGTCTCGCAAGACACAGCTTGATTTAAACTCAGGGATGAGCACCTAATGTAAGGGGCCCCTCAAGGCCTCATCTTTCTTCCTTGCCTCTTGCCCACCTGTCTTCTCTAAGGTCAAACTACACATTACAGAAAGAACATGAGTAAATGAGAGAATTCCTTGCATGTCAAGTTGTTAGGCTGTCATAACATGATCTTTGCATACCACCTGCAATGTATACACTCGCTCTCCCTCACCCACCACGTGATTGATTCTCAGACTGTAAACGCAGGCTGCAGTTGCAAGTCTAATGTATTGCATACGTTAGTTTGGCAAAATCGTGTTTTTAGAAAAATTAATGTGATTTCAGCTAATAATTATGGGCCATCTGCAGGCTTGGAATGCTATATTTTTAAAAGGAACTCATTGGCTGAAGGGGACTGTGGTAGTTAAGTGGTTAAGACACTAAACTTGATGACTGGAAGGTCAACAGGTCAGCAGTTCGAGACCCAAGTAAGTGCTGCATGACATAGTGAGCTCCTGTCATCTGTTCCAGCTCCTGACAACCTAGCAGTTCAAAAAGCAAGCAATTACAAGTAGATAAATAAGTACTGCTTTAGTGGGAAAGGTAACAGTCAGTGGTGAGCATCACCAGGTTCGCACCAGTTCACAGGACTGGTAGCAAAAATTCTGGCTGGCCCTGCCCATCCAAGTTTTAAAATAAAGTACAGTAGAGTAGTCCTAATTTGGGTGCAACACAGGGCTTTCCCTCTGGCCACGACCACCATATCAAACTTACAGTGTGGTAGTAAAAGTTTTTTGGAGACCACCGCTGGTAACAGTGCTCCGTGCGTTCCAGCATCTAGTCATGCCTGCCACATGACCATGGGAAAGTCTGCAGACGCAGACAGCTCTGGTTCTTTGGCTGTAAATGGAGGTAAGCACCACACCCTAGAGATCTTTACCTTTACTTTGGTTGAAAAAAAGGGTAACCTTTGGAGGCAAACTAACTGAAGTTAAGAAATCTCTGAATATATGATCTGTTGCATGCTGAATCATATGACACCAACTCTATCCTTCCTTTCCGTCGAAATCTGAGGAAGCTGTTTCAGTTCTAATTTGTTATCTGGTGTCAATAAAGGACTGGGTGAGCGTGAATAAATTGAAACCTAATCCACACACGGCAGAGGTGCTCTGAGTCACTTGAAAGACAGATCAAGGAATCGGGATCCAGCCTGTGTTGGATGGGTTTACACTCCTTCTGAAAACACAGGTGAGCAGCTTGGGTGTGCTGCTGGATTTGTCTCTAAGCCTGAATGCCAAGGTTTGGCCAGTGGCCAGGAGTGCATTTGTGTAGTTAAATCTACTTCACCAGCTGCCTGATCTGGGCACATCAACGACCCATCCTTTAGTTACATCTTAGCTAGATTACTGTAGCATACATTACATGAGGCTGCCTTTGGAAACTGTTTGGAAACTCCAGTGGGTCCAAAATGCTGCAGCCAGATTGTCAACTGGGCTGGTTAGAGGGACCATATAATCCTCCTGTTATGGCAGCTTCTATCCATTTTGGGGCACAATTCAAAGTGCTGGTTTAATATATGTCTCTCTTGCTCGAAAGCCAGGGGGTGTTGCTCATTTCCATTTGGTGGTGACCTTTAAAGCCCTACATGGTAGTGGACCAGGGTACTTAAGAGACCGCGTCACCCCAAGGATATCTTCCTGTCCCACTAGAGCAGACCAGAGGGGCTCCGTGATAGTCCCATCGACTAGAGAGGCTCACCTCTCTAGCATGAGAAGGAAGGCTTTCTCTGTGTTTGCTCCAGCCCTATGGAACCTCCTGCCGACTGAGCTTCGTCTCCAGGCAGAGCTTTTACCCTTCCGAAAAACCTTAAAACCTGGCTGGCGCAATGGGTATGTGTGTGTGTGTGTGTGGGGGGGGGGCAGCTGGGGAGATAACCACTCCAGGCTGGCTTATACCAGTGCCACCTGGGCTTCCAGATTTCAGTCTTAGAAATGTTATGATGTGGTTGTTTGGGGAGGGCATTTTAAATAATTTAATATTTTAATGTTATTTTATCTCATTATTTTGTAGAGTTTATATTTGTGGTGTTTCAATATGTGTAAGTCACCCGGAGTCGCCTGGGCGAGAGGGCAGCAATACAAATGTGATTAAACAAACAAACGAATAGTCAAAGAGCCAGCATTGTCTGCATCTGCAGACATTTCCCTGGTCATGTGTCGGGCATTACTAAATGCTGGAGGGCATGGAATGCTGTTTATCTAATTACAATTTCTTACTTTCAAACTTGGCAGGAGCAGTGACAAAGATGGGAGCTCACTAACTGCTGTCTCAAACTGCTGTCTCAAACTGCTGACCTGCCAACCTTCCAGTCATCAACCTTAGCGTCTTAACCACTATGCCACTGCAGCCCCTTGAAAATCCTATTAAAGTTGCTTTTATATCAATTCCAAGTTGACAATACATAACACAGAGATACCTCATCAGGGACAGAACCCCAAATCTGCCCAGGTGGCTAATGACTCTACTTTCAGCCGTCAGTTTTTACTCTGGATTTTTTTCAGGGACTATCCAAGGTGCTGAACCTTATTCCCTGAAAACAGGTTCAGCATTTTGAGTAACTCAAGTAAAATACAGACTAGAACAGTGATGGGCAGTCTTGGCCCTCCAGCTGTTCTTGAACTTCAATTCCCAGAGTCCCTGATCAGCAGGAGTGCTGATTTGGGCTTCCGGGAATTGAAGTTCAAGAACAGCTGGAGGGCCAAGACTGCCCAACACTGGACTAGAACATGAAATGGAGCCACAGCACCACCAAAATTGGATACACCAGCTGCCACTACTGTAAAGCAGGGGTTCCCAAACTACCCATGGGTTGGCTGCGGCCCACGGCACCAATTAATCCAGTCTGTGGTGAGGATCCTACTGCCACCACCAGAAGCACTGAAAACACACTGGAAGCACTGCAGACGTGGCAAAACCAGCTGAAAATGTGGTCAAAACACACCGCCTTTGCTTCTGCCACCACGAGAAGTGGCGAAAACAGCTGAAAATGCGACAAAAACATGCCACCATTTCTCCCGCCACCACCGGAAGTGGCAGAAGCAGCGGGATGAACCACGCCTCCAGCCTGCACATCTGTCTGAGGGGGCGTGGTCTAGCCCGTAGCACGGAAAGGTTGGCCACCCCTGCTTTAAGGCTTGCATCACTCACATAAAGAGAATCTATACAGGTAGTTTCACAGAATGAAAGACACAGAAACACAACCTTCAGGGCTAGGCCTTTGCACTAATTTTTTCTGTGAATTTCAGGAACAGATGATTGTATGATATGTATGAGAGAAAAATGCAGTTGATATTATTATATCCATTATTTTGCTCTTACACTCAGCTCTTGTCTGTAGAAATCTGTTCCCCACCCCAAGATAATAAAATAACAAATGTAATTGAAAATTGCAAAGTGAAACTATAGTACCTCTGATTGCTTTGGAATCCTGTGCCTATTTTTGTCCAATTCACATGAACTTTCACCACATTGTTTAAGATGTCATATTTATGTTGCATGATAGCAGACATGTTTTGCTAAAGTAAGACCCGATAGAATCCTTCTCTAATATTTCCTGACCCTTAGTCCCTAATGTCTTTAAATACAGTTAGACAGGACTCACTTGTTCTTCTTAAAAATTATATTTATTTTTTTTAAAAATTACATTAGAGATAATTTCCATCTTAAAAACAAATTAAGAATTGCATTACATTAAATTGGTCCTTAAATTTATGTGTGAAACCGGCAGGGAAAATAGAATGATTTGAAGATACATTAAAGATAAAAAGAGACCATTTGTCTAAAAATGTCTTTGTAACAGTGACATTTCTCAGTAAATAAGTCTGAAATGTCACTAATTTTTCAGATAACAGTTTATTGTCAGAAGGAAAATTCACCTTACATATTTTGCTTTTCATTTCTCAGCATCACAGTCAAAACTGCATCTTTAAAAAAAACAACAACCCAAACAAATGTATTCTTTTTTGCTTTAAATTATTGCAAATGGTCTTCATTTAGTTTTTGCTGAATGGAATCCTAGGCTGCACTTTTTGATACCTTTGAACTACTGAGAACAAAAACACATTTAATACATTTTAAAGCACCTAATGCCACAAAGTAAGAGATATATGAACTGTTGGATAGCTGCTCAGTGGTTTAGGGAGCCAGAGGTTGGGAGGCCGATTCCCCACTGCGCCTCCTGACGGAGACAAGACTCGGCGATCCATGGGGTCCCAGCCAGCTCTGCAGTTCTAAAATTGTTGCTGTTGTAACTGTAACAATAGAGAAGTAATTATTGTTTATTTTAGATTAACTGAATTGCATTTTTAAAAAAATGGCTTGTGACTGTGTCTACACTTGTCACTCACTCACACACATGCACGCATGCTTGCACACACATGCGCGCACGCACACACACACACACAGACACATGGTTAACAAACGGCTTGGTTAACATAAAAATCATATAACAAAAGAAATCCATAGAAAATAGTGGCTTGGTTTACGGATTTTTTTCAGAATAGATTAATTGGTTTTCAATGCATTCCTATGGGAAATTGCATTCAATACATTCCTATGGAAAATCTGGTTAAAATAATTTTCACCATAAGAAATGTCTCAGAGAACACATTAATTACATTAACCAAGGTATCAGAGTGTGTGTGTGTGTGTGTGTGTGTGTGTGTGTGATATTCATGTCAGAATTTATTCTGAGTTGAATGATTTTTTGCAGGA
Organism: Bradypodion pumilum; assembly: GCA_035047305.1. NCBI lineage: Eukaryota > Metazoa > Chordata > Lepidosauria > Squamata > Chamaeleonidae > Bradypodion > Bradypodion pumilum. Next base: position 10,726,666 of record JAWDJD010000012.1, on the reverse strand, counting down.
GAAACTCCACTCAGGGGATGCCCGAATGAGTTCCTTTCATGTCCTCAAGAGCTGGGACAGAGATGGGTGCTTAATCCATCATGCAGTATCCGGGTCTCAAACTGTCAATTCAAGCGAAAATAAGTGGTGAAGTTGTTTTCAATCTAGATTTCCTCAGATGAGATGTCCTTTACGACACATCTGCAAATGTTAGTTATTAATCTTTGTGATATTTTTGAAGCATATCACTTATGGAAAGGCTATTTAAAATGTTATTTCTGGGTATTTTCTAAAAATGGCAGGAGCTATTTATAAAACAACTTTTGCTTCCAGCAGTTAGTTTATGTTGATTTGCAGAGGATGAGTGTGAATCCCAGTGAGAGACTTTCTTTCTTTCTTTCTACTTAAAATAGCACACACAGTACTTAGATGTAGGTCAGTATCAGTGGTGGGCTCCAAAAAATTTTTACTACCACACTGTGGGTGTGGTATGGTGGGCATGACCAAGGGGGAAGCCCAGTGTTGCACCGAATTAGGACTACTTTATTTCAAAACTTGGATGGTCAGGGCCAGCCGGAATTTCTGCTACCGGTTCTGGCAAAATGGTGTGAACCTACTGATGCCCACCACTGGTCAGTATGTATGTAGTGTAGGTGAGGTAGGGAGTATGAAACTTTCTCTGGCATTTAATAGTAGCAGGATATTACCCCCCCCCCCAAAAAAAAAACAACCCAAAAAACAAGTAAAAGGCCTCGTGTATCAGCTGATAGTGAAGAACAAATCTGTGATCTGCATATTTGGAAAATATTTTTTGGGGGAGTTTTGTGCGTGTGTGTGTGTGTGTGTGTGTGTGTGTGTGTGTGTTCCCCTCCTCCCACAATGAAACATTCTTATACAAGCTGTGTCTGATCTAATCTTATGTACTTTGGCCACATGTCCTGGAAAAGCACACATTCCCAAGGCAATTGAAATATTGAGCACACACTATATAACAGTCGAGAAGTATTAAAGCAGCTCGGTTGGTAAAAGGAAGTTTGTGAAGGTTAGTTTATATTTGGTCAATTTGGTCAATGTGACAAGAGGAAAACACAGGGACCCTTTTCATCATAGTGTCTTGTTCATAATGCTTAACATCCAAGAGTCACAAGGTTTAGTTTACTCTCCCCAGCCTTCTCTTAATGTATTCAGGCCTCTATTTAGGCCTCTGTGTCTTAGAGGCAATTAAGTAATATAATAAAAACTAGTCAGAAATGGCAAGACTTTAAATAGACATCAAAGAGAGAGTGCAACAGAAAATGTAAACATCCTAGTCATTGAACAAAAAACCCAACAGATACTAATGGGAAACTTGGCTATGTACAAAAACTTGTATCTAGTATATAGGAATCTGGATGTTAAGAAGCTGAATTATTCTTTCTTGAGAAAGAATTCCTTTTCTCGGCAGAAGCAACAGAAAAGTGGCAGGCCTGAAATCAACTTTTCATCAATCCATCACATGTCAACCAGATGATCTTCTTTCAGAATACTATGCAGAGTTTATCCATGACTTTTGAACTTCTGGAGGTCTAGAATGGAGTTTCATCATGGAGGAATGCTGAGGTGGATTTGCATAATATTTGCAAACGCACATGGAGATGACCACGGCATGACACATGAGCCTTTGACTCTGCTTGGTATCAGGAAACAATCTGAAGCAATTGAAATGACATGTGTTAGGAAGTGTGCTGAATCCTTTCTCACTAGCTGAGTCTTCCAATGAAGAGCTTTTGTACTGCTTAATACTAAACAGGGAAAATAATACAATAGTTAAACAAAATCCTCAGGTGTTTAGGAACTATTTTATTAATTTATTTATTTTAAACATTGTTTATTCATCAGTTTTAAAATTGGCATCCAGTTTTAAAATTAATTAGCAAATTAAAAAGGAATAGTGATTTGTGTATTACTAATACTGACCTGGGATTCACAGCAGGGTAGTAAATCTTAACCTATAAATCCAAGGGTTAACCGTTGGAACTGGCTATAGGTTGCTATGCCTCGCCCTACTTGCCTGCACTCACCCTTCGTGCACACGGCCGATCTGGGTATGCAGGTCAACGAAGGATTGAAAAAACCGGCAGTGGGGCAACAGCCCCACAAACGCGAAGAAAGGGAAACAACTTCACTTCCCAACATTCCTTGCACCGCGCCGCGCCAGAGCCAATCAGGCTGAGAGGCTCTCGCACGGCGCAGCGTTCGGAAACGCGCCTCAGCCAATCGAAAGAAAAGCATTTTTAAAAAACACAGCACAAACACAAAGCAGCAACCCATAACTACAAGCCCCAGCGTCCTGCGCGCCATGAGCGCGCAGAGCGCTGAGGAAACCGGCGCCCGAAAAATGAAAAAGAAAAACAACTCACAGCCAAGCACACACCAGCCGGCTTTCTTTCCCTCACCAACAGCGCCTGAAGCTCCCGACTGGAGTTTCCCCTTTAATATCAGTGGGTGGGGGTTGCGATCCCCCTCTCCGCTGGCTACCCTAGGGTTGGGAGGTTTGTGGGGACAAAAGGGATATATTGCCCCAACCCTTCTGGACCCACAGGAACAGGCAGAGTGGATCGATCCCCCACACCCCCTCCTTAAAACAACTCCGTCTTTTCTTCTCTTTAAAAACGGACTTCTTTTAAGGAGGGGGGGGTGGGGATTCCATCCAGTCTGCCTGATCTTTTGGTTCCAGAGGTGTGGGGGCAATATACCCCTTTTCTCCCCACAAACCTCCCAACCCTAGGGTAGCCAGCGGAGAGGGGGATCACAACCCCCACCCACTGATATTAAAGGGGAAACCCGATCTACTTTCACGACTCCACACAAACAAAGCACCATAACACACTACAGCCCCCCTCCCCCCAACTAGCCCACCCTTCCTAACCCCCAATGACCATGCCCCCCTCCCCACCACCGAGCCCACCCTTCCTAACCCCAACAACCACGCCCCCCCTCCCCACAACCTAGCCCACCCTTCCTAACCCCCAACGAAAAACAACTCACTGCCTCACAGCCAAGCAAACACCAGCTGGCTTTCTTTCCCTCACCACCAGCTGGCTTTCTTTCCCTCACCAACAGCGCCTGAAGCTCCCGACTGGAGTTTCCCCTTTAACATCAGTGGGTGGGGGTTGCGATCCCCCTCTCCGCTGGCTACCCTAGGGTTGGGAGGTTTGTGGGGACAAAAGGGGTATCCCCCCAACCCTTCTGGACCCACAGGAACAGGCAGAGTGGATCGATCCCCCACCCCCCTCCTTAAAACAACTCCGTCTTTTCTTCTCTTTAAAAACGGAGTTGTTTTAAGGAGGGGGGTGGGGATTCGATCCAGTCTGCCTGATCTTTTGGTTCCAGAAGTGTTGGGGCAATATACCCCTTTTCTCCCCACAAACCTCCCAACCCTAGGGTAGCCAGCGGAGAGGGGGGTCACAACCCCCACCCACTGATATTAAAGGGGAAACCCGATCTACTTTCACGACTTCACACAATCAAAGCACCATAACACACTAAAGCCCCCTCCCCACCACCGAGCCCACCCTTCCTAACCCCAACGACCATGCCCCCCCTAGCTCACCCTTCCTAACCCCCAACGACCATGCCCCCTCCCCACTACCTAACCCACCCTTCCTAACCCCCAACGACCATGCCCCTCTCCCCACCACCTAGCCCACCCTTCCTAACCCCCAATGACCACGTCCCTTCCCCACCACCAAATAAATAAATAAATTTTTAAAAAATTACTAAAAACAGTCAAACACATCCAAAAATACACAAAAACAAAAACACCAAAAACAATACGAAGTAAACAAAGACACAATCAAAAACAAAACAAACAGACAAAAAATACAAATTCCAACCCCCCCCCCCCACCCACACACACAAAACAAAGAAAACAAGCAAACTTACCAAAAGATGTGCTACCTCCACCAGGACTGAAAAACAAATGAATAAAGAAAGAGACTACTTACCAGAAGAAGCTCCACCCAGAGGCCAGGAGAGAAAAAAAAGTCAAAATACAATAACCCCTACCAGCACCACCTGCTGGCCACAATAGTAAAAACAATTCAAAAACACACAACAGCATAACACAAATTCACAATTTTACACAAAAGGTCACACCAATAAAAACAAGTAAAAAAATTACACTAAAACATATGTCAATAAAATACAATAGAAACTTTTAAAAATCCTGTGCTGAGTTATAACTCAAATTTAAACTCAAAACATCTAAACACATTTTAAAAACATTGAATGTAAAAAACATTTACTTTTACATTATTAAAATTATGACCTACTGTACAAGTAATTAAAAAATTCAAAAAACTAAAACATTATTCACTTACATAAAACAATTTGAAAAAATTATATCATACTTTCTTCTTTTATTAATCCTAAAAAAAACCAAAAAAGCAGATCCCAGTTAATAACAGCCAAGCCAAAAAATTTTTACATAAATAAACATTTAAAAATTTAAAATTACAGACTAAGCAATTTTAAAAAAACATTAACACAATTTAACCTTCCAACACAATTTAAAACTATTGCAAAAATAAAATTGGTTCATTTTTTATTAAAACACACGGGGGAAAAAGCCCGGCAACGCCGGGCAACCCTTGCTAGTAGTGTTATAATATGAGGGCTGATACAAATCTCTATTCAGCTATGGAAACTCATGGGGTAATGCAGGGTAGATAGCAATAATAAACCTCTTATACATGTCCAACAACTTTGAAAGCTCTATAATTGTTTCCATAAGTTAAAGGTGACCTGAGTGTATATAACAACATTTAGCCTGATGGTGTAGACTGCGAAATACAAAATATTTTTTAAAATCTTATCACGTAATGTATTTTAATTTGCATCAAGAATGTTAGGAATAGCAATTATACAGTGGAACATCCGTTAACAAACGGCTTGGTTAACAAAAATCGCATAACAAAAGGAAATCCATAGAAAATAGTGATTCGGTTTACAAATTTCCTCCCGGAACAGATTAATTGGTTATCAATGCATTCCTTTGGGAAACCGTGTTTCGGTTAAAGTTTTTTTGTTTTCAATGCATTCCTATGGGGAATTGCATTCAATGCATTCCTAAGGGAAATTCAGTTAAATAAATTTTCACTGTAAGAAATGTCCTAGAGAATACATTAACTAAGGTTCCACTGTACTTATATACCACCCCATGGCACTTTGCTCACTCTGAGTCAACCTTGAGCTCAGACAGAACCGAACTTACAATGACAGCAGTTTTGGCTGCAGTTTTGTTCAGTTGCACATTTGATTCTGACCCTTTGCGACCCCATGGACCATTGCCCGCCAGGCTACTCTGTCTTCCACCATCCTCCTCAGCCCGCCCAGCTTTGTGCCCATTGCATCTACAATACGATCTAGCCATCTCATTTTTGGCTGCAATACAGCAGTTTAACCACTGCACGCATGTATTTATCTGTTTAGCAGAATTTCCCTATTTCTGTGGCATTTTAAAACCACCACTAAAACTAAGTGTTTGCATTTTTAATGTCCTATTTCTGACATCTTTGATTTTCTTTTTGTCTTGGTGGACAAACAAGAAGAATATGAAAGTGATTAACACAGATTATTAGAGGGAAAAATTATGCTAGAAAGACGAACAAGTGGGTCCTAGAGCAAATCAAGCCAGAACTGTCACTGGAGGCATAAATGATGGGGCTGAGGCTGTCCTACTTTGGGCACATCCAGATTCTTTGGAAAAGACAATAATGCTAGCAGAGACTGAAGTCAGCAGGAAAAAAGAAAGACTAATGACTATATTGATTGACTCCATGAGGGAAGCCATAGGCTTGAACTTGCAAGAGCTGAATGGAGAGATGACTTAACCACACATAAAAATAACAACAGCAGCAGCAGCAGCAGCAAGTTATTTGGCTTGTGAAAAGAATTAAAATACTTACAAATTATTTATGTACTGAAAAACATTCAAATTGAAACCTCCTGAGGAAAACTGAAGAAGAAAGAAAGAAGACTAAATGTGGCTCAAGACATTTTTTTTGCCTGAGGGAAGACAGCATGTGGCACACAGAGCCTTCCAGATCAAGTTACATGGTATTCTTCTTCGTGCCGTATCTGATTCTGAATATTGGTAATCATCATGGCGATCAGCCATGAAGATTATCCTGGGAGTAATATAATGCAGTGGTCTTCCATTTGCCTTCTGCATTGCAGTGTAACATATGTACCACTGATCCAGTTCTGCGAGTCACTTTCTGGTCTTGAGCCCTTTTGGCACATAAAATCCTCATTGTCCCCAGGCCAAGTTTGATGAAGCTGGTACCCTCCAACAAGATGGATTCAAGTGGGGTTTAATCTGCTTGAGGACAATCACCCTTCACTGTGGACTTTTCTACCCAAGGCAGTTAGTCCCCAGGGTTATCAGATTATTTCACCACTGCCTGACGATTGCCATTGAGTCACTCGCAGTAGGGTCTACTCTATAACCATAGCAGGATAACCTGGCCAAACTCCCAAAGTCCATGATATGCACTGTTAATAATAAGAAGTGCATATCTTCCACTTGATTCTTTCTTAAGATTTTTTAGGTATGAGATATACCAGTACTCCCTCCGGTGCTCTGGAACCATAGGGCTTCCTCAAGGCCTCAAAGAAGGCAGGGCAGGTTAATGCTCAGGGTGATTGTGAGATCCATCTACCTAATATGAAGGCTACCACTTGAGAAACCAGCAGTGGGACCAGCGGCCACATAACCAAAATCACTAATACAGTAGGGCAGGGGTTCACAACCTACAGCCCATGACACCAAATAATCCAGCCTCCAACCTTGGCCCAGCTGCCGCCACTGTTGCCAGCACCAGAATTGGCTGTGGACTCATTTACGGCTGTGTAAACACATTTACTATAGCCGTAAATGAGTCTGTGGCCGATTCTGGTGCCAGCAGCAGCAGTGGTGGTGGCGGTGGCAGCAGTGGCTAGAGCGAGGTCGAGGGCTGAATTATTTGGTGTTGCGGGCCATAGGTTGTGAACCCCTGCCCTATTATATCAGTGATTTTGGTTATGTGGCCGCTGATCCCACTGCTGCGGATGTGTTTTACGGCACCAGTCTGGCCCACTCAGCTGTCTGAGCCCACGACTGAAAAATGTTGAGAACCCCTGTAGTAGGGAATAAGAATCTTACTGTAGCAATGTTTCCAGCTATGTGGAAACTTCTACACAACTTCAGCTGAGTGTGCTTATAAACCACCTTCTTTAGACCTATGCACTTATTGTGTACATGACATTGGAGGTTTGTGGGCTTGAATATGTGATCTCTCCCCATTTTTTAGCCCTTACAGATTAAGGCAAATGCCAGAACCATGCTATTGTGATGACAAGAAGAGAGACAAGAAAAATATATTGATATTGGATGTCAGCAGCTGGTGAAGCAGCTTTTCCTAGCAATTACAAAAAACAACAACAACAGATCCTTTAATATATTTCTTTTTATGTGCCTTCTAATGGCAATAAGCCCTAACAGGATTGTTTTTAAAGGTGCCACATGGTCATGTTGCAGGCATAACTAGACATGGCAGCGCATGGAATGTTACATTTCCTGCCGAAGCGGTACCTATTTATCTACTTGCAATTTCTTGCTTTTGAACTGCTAGGTTGACAGGACCTGGGAAAGACGATGGGAGCTCATTCCATCATGCAGTGCTCGGGTCTTGAACTGCTGACCAAGGGAGCATTTAGGATCTCCTTATTCATGCTTCTTAAAAATACCACACACACACTGCACAAAGGAAAGCACCAAACTCCTGAGATTTACCTGCCTAATTTCAAATCATATAAATCTGTCCCAAAGTATCACACATGCATGTTGTCACAATTAAATAAAGATTGAGAGAAGAAGGGGTGGGAAAGCAAAATGCAAAATTTTTGCAAAAAAGCAAAATCTAAACAGATTTAATTCACTGTGGAGGTACATAAAGCATAAAGAACGCCAGTTATAGCATTGATTTGGCTATTGCCTTTAGCTGATTTATTCTTAGTATCCATATTACAATATTTGTATTTACTTGTGTTATATTATTTGTGTTTTTTCCCTTTTAGTTATAAGCTTCTGCAAATATTTTATTTGGAAGATATCAGGTGCAAAAAAGAAAGAAACTCCCCGAATTTTTACATGAATATTTATATTAGCGTTGAGAAAATACTAATTTGCTTTCATTTGTTTAGCAAACAAGTGGCTGACAGTGACACTGAAATTGATGGAAAATCATGTGTGAGGAAACGGTTTTGCCCTTGTGAGAGATGTGACGTGATTGGCTGGCGCCTGGCCGGCTGCGCTTCCCTCGCGGAATCTCCAACCAATCGCATTTTAGCTCTCACAATATGACAACTCGGTGATCAGGGGATTTGAGAATGTGCGGAAAACAATATAGTGAACCCTCGAATAACGACATTACTTGGTTCCCCAAGTAGCGTCGCTATTCGAATAACGTTATTCGAATAATGACAAAAAAGTCGTTATTTGAATAACGACGGTAAAAATACCATCGTTATTCAAATAACATCGTTATTCGAACAATCACATTGGGAGCGTCGTAGCATCGTTAATCAAAACGTGTCGGTTAATCGAGGGTCCACTGTACACAGTATTATTGTAGTATTCATGAGTTAGGGAATAACTTTCGGGACTTTGAGGAAAGGGAGCCTTCCAAGCTGAGGGAGCCCAGTGATATTAGTTGAAAACTGAGTTTATTCGCAATTTAAACCAGCCACTGTCACCACAAAACCACAAGGGTAGGATTGGTTCCTTCTGCGCATGCGCTAGCCTTCCTTATATGAGTCACTCGCCTCCCTAAGGGAGAGAGAAAAATAAAAAGGCAGGCGAGAAGGCTTGGTGCGCATGCGTAAGGCCCTTCACGCCCTCAAACACCCGACCACGACTAATCTGAGAGGCGTCACACCGCTCCCCAGTTCCGATTGGCCACTTGTTACCCGGCTCGCGGCGCTCTGATTTGATTCCCTGCCCTGTCAATAGAGCTAGGTATCCACCTACTAACATTGCCCGGATTGGTCCACTGGAAGCCTTCTGGACTTTCACGTCCTCTGATTGGACCTTGCTCGCTTGAAGTCCCGACCTCTGCCCTATCAGCCCTGACGCTGTGAGGAACATAAGAGGCCGGGCCGCTCCCCTACTGTTAGATAAAATATAGTCCCGTGATTTGGTGTGGAGGGGGAAAATAAGCCCGGTAAGGAGCAGCTTAGCAGGTACACTAGACTTTTAAAGTGTCCCTTTCTGGATCTACAACCGGGCCCGGGCAGAGTCGGCGGGAAGGGTTGAGGTAAAAGCAGCGGAAGGATACAGGAGTGGAAAGTGAGTGACGCGTATTTGCCTGGCAGGCTTTGGAGAGGCGTCGCAGAAGTAGTTCCGGCCGCGCCGACTAAAAATAGCGAGCCGCGCGTATCCGTCCGCTGGTGTCAGCGTCGTCTCCTGAAGAGCCTTTTAGTTGGGGAAGCGGCGGCGGCGGCGGCGGCGGCCGGGAGGGAGCGAAGAAGCGGCGGTTGACGAGGTAAGCGAGTGTGGGGGAAGAAGCACCAGAAGGCTTCGTCGTGTGAGGAGGGCCCTGTTAGGGCCTCCCCTTCCTCTATTCCCCCCCCCCTCAAGTTGTGAAGGAGTTGAGGTGTTGTTTTGGCGGGAGAGGGCCTCCTCTGAGGTAAGCTAAGGGAAATAATATTTATTGATTAGGTTTTTATACCGCTCCTCTGGAATAATTTCCCTATCCTGGGCGCGCGTCTGTGGTGTTTGTGTACGTAGGCTATGCGAATGCCCGCCCTACTGTCTTCACCTGCTCTGTTGATGGGGGATTTTTTGCGATAATCCTTGGGAGATCAGTGTGTGTCCTTGTGTGTGCGGGTGTGCATATTTACACTGAACACAAGTTGATAAGACATCTTAGGTCCCCCTATTATGAAAAGAGGAGGATATAAATTAAAAAATAAATGTCCAAACTTTGTCTTATGTCATCAAGGTTTCCCTTGCTCGAAAGCCAGTCTGACCCTAGGGTTCATTGTTCATCTCTGTTTCAAAGCCGAAGAGCCAGCGCTGTCTGCTTCTGTAGACATTTCTGTGGTCATGTGGCAGGCATGACTAGACACTGGAGGAGTGTACGGAATGCCGTTAACCTTCCCACTGAAGTGGCCCCTATTTATGTACTTGCAATTTCTTGCTTTCAAACTGCTAGGTTGGCAGGAGCTGGGACCAAAGACGGGAGCTCATTCCGTCCTGCAATACTCGGGAATCGAACTGCTGACCTTGCGCTTCCCAGTCAGCGTCTTAGCCACTTGAGCCACTGCAGCCACCCTTGTGTGTGTACGTGTGCATATTTACACTGAACAAGTTGATAAGACACCTTAGGTCCCCTATTATGAAAAGAAGAGGATATAAATTAAAAAATAAATGTCCCAACATTGCCTTATGTCATCAAACTGAAAGAAAATATATGTGCTTAAAACTGGCTGAATATAGAAGCTGGTCAGAAATATGAGAAATATATGTATATCAAGAGTAGGATCTGGGGGTCCTTGTTTGGTTTTTGCAGAGTTTGGGTCTCAAAAAGAGGAAATAAATGGCTGAAATGTTGCTATCCCTCAATGATTTTAGCTTTCTCTCCCTCCCTCCTGCTTTTCTGGTTGTTTTCCCCTTTGCATTTATTGAGATATTTCTCACTCTTCGTTTTTAGTGCAGTATTTCCGGTTTTGGTGGTCTGAGTAGGACTTGAAAGACATATTAAGATCTGGAAAGGACATATTATTCAAACCCACCCATCCTACTTTCTCTCTCTCTCTCCCCCCCCCCCCCAAATGGTTTGCAGCATCATTTGTTTGAGCTTGATTTGCAAGAGAATAAAACAAACCCACAAATGTTTATGAAAATTGGATTTTGTGGAAGAGAGACTCCTCTCCATGGAGCATCTGGAGGACAGTAGATATGGGGTAAGGTGGGGGGGGGGGGAGAGGAAGGAAGGAAGGATGGATGGATGGATGTAGGCGACCTTCTTGTTGACAGACTCATTCACGTTCCTTCTCACAGACTTAATTCCCTCACAGGCTCTCCTAGAGATATCCTTTCCTGCCCTCCCCTTCTTAAGCTTCATTTTATAACACTGGGAAGAGGTAACTGTACATGAAGGGAGGGAAATAGGACAGTAAGAGGTTTAGAAGGGCGCACATGAACGCGCACACACACACACACACATGTTGTGGTTGGTGTGTGTGTGTGTGTGTGTTCAGAGTGGAACCCAGGATGCTGAAATTAAGCCTAGTGGATGAGAAGGTGGAGAGGAAGAGAGCTAAAGTTGTGCAGATTTTACTTTCTGGGCACAACAGCGGGTTTCTTGAATTTCTGGCACCCTCATTTTGTGTGTGAGTGTGTGATACATAGATGGTGTTCAGTAAAACTGGCACAGGAAACATTATGGGTGGAGTAGGGGAAACTCAGGCAGCAAATTAGGGAGTTAAATGTATTTGTATTTCTGGCCCAGGCCTTCAAGAGTTAACTTCATTATTGTCAATATTTGTGATATGGAAGGTTTGTTGTTATCTCCCCCCTTCCCTTTCTTTGGTTTTAAGTTGTTACAGTTCTTCTTTCCAAATGGCCTGGAAATATTTACTCATATTCTGTAAGATCTATACAGATACCTGCTCTGGAAAGAACTGTAGAGAACATTATCATGGAAAATGTTTGTCATGTTTGCCAGGCGATTTAATGTTTTCATTTCATTGTGGTAATTTTTTTTCGTTACTGCTGGCAAAGAAAAGATGGCATTTCCAAAAAAGGAAACTCTATTTAAGCTTTCTTTCCTTTCATAGGTCAAGGAAGAAAATAAAAGCCACAAAGAAATTGATTTTTTTTGTTGTTTTGGTGTAAAATAGTATTTCTGCTTCATTAGGCATCCTGATAGTAATAAGGGATCCCAAGTACTTAGCAAACTGTTCAGTTTTATAACATTGTAATGATATGTTAGTAAACATTTTCTCTTTGGTTGACTGTGTGATGGACTTTTATAACATGTGCATTACAGCATCTATACTCTTGTTATGAATGCTTGTTTAGGTTAGTTTGTATATTTCTTAAGAATTTTGTGGGGCAAGGTATAGGAAGTGAATAAAAACAATTTTTGTGTGTGATTGCAGTTGTCTTTGTTTTCAAATAGCATATGTCCAGCCAAAGTAGAAGAGAGTTGTATGCCACTTTTAAAAACATGATCTGTGGCTTCCTAAAAGTTTGTTAGTAGTTGTGTTCAGTACAAGAACTAACAAACATACACGTAAATGGCATAGGTGATCATACACGTAAATGGCATAGGTGATCAAGTATCACCTATCGTGCCGGAGCCGCCAGACTCGCCAAACTCTTCCAGTGGACTGAATTGTTTAAACTCTAATTTTTTTTAATTTTTTTAAAGACTGTATTGTAATGTTCCTTTTGAATCCAGGGGATTCGAGGCACCTGGGCTGCTCTCTTCGGAGTCCCACCTCGGCAGGGTTAAGAAAGATGATGCACCCGATGCTTGCGGGACCTCGCTGCTGCCTCTCCCTGGCCCCTGTCACCGGCCAGGAGATTCAAGGCACCTGGGCTGCTCTCCTCGGAGCCCCGCCTTGGCGGGTTTAAGTAGGACGATGCACCCGACGGTTGCGGGATGTTGCCTTTGTCTCTCCCTGATCCTTGTCTTCAGCCAGGGGATTTGAGGTACCTGGGCTGCTCTCCTTGGTGTCCCGCCTTGGTGGTGATGAGAAGGACGATGCGCTCGACGCCTGCTGAACTGCGCCGTTGCCTCTCCCTGGCCCCCGTCACCAGCCAGGGGTTTCGAGGCACTTGGGCTGCTCTCCTCGGTGTCCTGCCTTGGCGGGGATAGGAAGGATGATGTGCCCGATGCTGTGAGATCCTGCCGCTGCTTCCCCCTGGCCCCTGTCATCCCCTGATTTAGTTGAGTTACCTTGTTTTTTTGTATTGGAGTGTTGATAATTGTAATTGTAATCTTGTACCTTTTTGTACCTTAGTATTGTTTCATATTTTTATATATTTAGTATTATTGATTGATTTGTATATGTGTTCCTGTTGTAAAACCGCTTTGAGTTGCCGCACGATGAGTAAAGCAGTATATAAATTTTAAATAAATAAATAAAGTATGCCAGGATTATGCTTATTAATGAAGCCATGAAAAATAGCTTTTTACCTTCCCCAACACTTCTTAAGAATATACTTTTGCTGTGGTATTGTCAGAGGCCATTTTTTTTTAAAAAGAAGTTTAAAGAAACAGCAGTACATAATTTAAAGGCTAGCAGTAACTGAAAACCTCTTGTTTATTCTGTGACAACAACACTTTATGTTTTGGTAACAAGCACAGTTAATTCTTTAGATTATTTATTAACATGCCAGGTATTTTTTCTTGGTATTTCTAAGCAGGCTAGACTAACCAGTTGCTGTATTTATTTGGCACTATGGTTCTGATACTGAACTTCAGTAATTGGAAGATGGTTTGGGATTTGGTTTTCAAATTTACAGTTGGTTAAGATACTGGTCTTGGTTAATAATCTAAGTGGACATAATGGTTTAGGGCAGTGATGCTGAATCTTTTAGAGACTGAGTGCCCAAACTCAACAGGCTGCTGTCTACACCGCAGAGTGAACTGTGCTGTGGGAAGGGAGGAAGTGCTCTCATTGGGCTGCTGAGCAGAGGGGCGGAGCGAGTCTGTGGTGGGGTAATGGTGCGAGTTCTCACAGAGAGGGCTCTGAGTGCCCCCTCTGGCATGCGTGCCATAGGTTCACCACCACTTGTTTAGGGTGTGCTATGGCCGATATAAAACAAAGCAATCACATTTATATACTGCCCCATATTGCTTAATGCATTCTCTGGGCAATTGACAAGTTAATGAGCATTTTGCCCCAACATGCTGGGTACTCATTTTACTGACCTCAGAAGGATGGAAGGCTGAGTCAACCTAACTCCTGGTCAGGATTGAACCTACAAAGTTTTGGTTGCAGTACAGCAGTTTAACCACTGCACCACCAGGGCTCTTTATAGGAGGAATATAAAGTAAAATTTAAGTTACCGTATATTCATTGAGTCTTCTGTAGGGAAGGTGTGAGATAAAGTGCAGATTATCATGTTAATATAGGTATACATTATAACTTGAAAATATACTCAGGGATTCCTATTATATAAACAACTTGATAAATAAAAGTAGCTTTTTAGCTCGGTATGCTCATACTTGTGAGGAAATGAGTATGAATCCTGTAAAGCTTGGGATATCTCAAAAGTGTATTTGCTATCACAATAGATTTGCTGGAAGGCTTAGCAGAGAATGTGTATTTAACTGCTTGCTGTTGGGTCATTGTTGATACTAGGTGAAACTCAGAAAATTAGAATATCGTGCAAATGTTCATTCAGTTCAGTAATGCAACTTTAAAAGGTGAAACAAATATATGAAATAGATTCATTACATGCAAAGCGAGATAGTTCAAGCCTTACTTTGTTATAATATTGATGTTTATGGCTTACAGCTTATGAAAACTCCAACCCTCCAATCTCATGTACCCCATAATCATCACATAATCTCATGTACACTGTATGCCATGATCATCACAATTATAACGAATTAAGACATGACATTTCGCTTTGCATGTAGTGAGTCGATCTCATATATTTGTTTCACCTTTTAAGTGAAATGAACGAACATTTGCATGATATTTTAATTTTCTGAGTTTCATCTGTAAGGCAGGGTAGAATGTCATTGGGAAATGTCAGTAATGGGTCAACTGAGGGGTTATGATGTAACCTTTTTAACGTAAGAGAAGGTGACAAATCCAGGACTTATGATTTTGTAAATCATATGATTCTGCTTTGAGGGCTATATTGTTTTAACACAGATTTCAACAGAAGCCACCATTTTTATGTTATTATTCTAACTGTTCAAGAGGCCTAGCTTTAGATCCTAAACTCAATGTCTTAATTGTTGAAGAATTACATTTTTCTGCATTGGTAGATTTACATGCGAATAACTGATATAAAATAATTGTGCATTTTGGTACATTCATCACACTGAACACTGAGCAATGTGATAAGACACTTTAGGTCCTCTACGATGAAAACAAAAGGCTGTAAATTTGAAAATAAATATTTAAACATTGTCTTATGTCATCAAAATTGAAAGAAAATATGATATGTGCTTAAAACTTGTTTTATACAGAGGCTAGTCAGAAATACTGTATGAGAAATCTGGTGTTGAATCGCCGAGTCAATTCAGTTATTTTAAACCCATATCTCCATCATTTTTCCCGAAGTTTATCAAGCATGGTTATTAATACCAGCAATGGTTTTATATTTTATCAGTAAATAACAAATCATTGTCATCAAATTGTCCTATTTTCACGCCATTTTCCCATTTCAGCACTAGCTTTTATTTATTTTATAAAGCAGTTGCAATCTATACTTGAAACATAAAGATTTCTGGAGTAGTTTACAGATTAATGAAACGACCATTCCTGCCCTCAGGTTGCAGTCTAAAAAAGACACAACACAGAAGGAAAAAGGAATGGAAAGAGAAAAGAAAAACAAGAAAAGATAAAAGTATATGTGCTTAATTTATTCTTGTCATGACTAACTGTGATGGAAATAAACTGCAGTTTTCAAAAGAGGGTTGGCCAGCTTTCAAGAAATAGCCTGGTGAGCTGACCCTTCAGTGGTTATTGTGAAGCTGGAAGTTAAGAACTGCCTTCAACTAACTGGCTTCCTGTCATTTGCACCTTTGCAAGGCTCAGAGTTCATACCTGCCACAGCTGAGAGCTTTTGCTCTTCTTTGTAAGCATTTTGCTGCATGATTGTTGGAGTAGGGGAAGCAGCAAGTGCAGACTAGTTTCCCATGTTTGCAGCTTTCTTTGCTTCCATTTCCCATTTAAAGGGAAGTTGGAATTGTCCAGCGTTGGAGAGTAATTTAGTCCTTCACCAAACTTTTCTTTAATGTACTGGCTTGATTAGTATTATGAAAATACTGAATTTTGAGTAGAAAATGTTCTGAAAGATTTGCTTAGACCAAGGGTTACCAACCTTTTTACTCCTCAGGCCTGACCACAACCCCGGAGAGCTGAGCGGGCTGGACTACACACCTCAGAAGCAGAAGTAAATGTGTCTGCTTCTGCATTTAGGTATGCGCAGGCGCATTTTATGGCTGTCGTAAATGTGCCCACTTCTACAGTGAGCGGCGGTGGTAGGCCACATGAAATGGTGCTACGGGCTGAGTCTGGCCCACTTGTCATCGGTTGGGAACCCCTGGCTTAAATCATTCTCTCTTCCAATTTTCATATTTTACCTCGTTGCCAGTCCATCTCACACTCAATTCTTATGTTTTCTGGTTCTATCTTTTTCTATCAACATTATTGTACTGATGGAACCTTACAATGTAGATATGTTTGCTACCATATTGTAATTCAGTTGGCTGAATAGTTCAGTGATTTAGGTATCTGGCTGTGGAGCCAGAAGTAGAGAACTTTATTCCCATTATTCCTTCAGAGAGAAGAGCCATTTTATGTGGCCTTGGGTAAACTGCAAGTCCCAGAACAACTACAGAAGAAGGGAATGGTAAATCACTTCTATGTATTTTCTACCTAGAAATGCCTGGAAAGGGTGCCCATAAGTCAGAATTGACTTGGTGGCACACAATTATCATTATAGTTCAAGACTGTAGTAAAATGTCCAAATGTAATATTAATTTCCATTATATGTGCTTAAACCTGTTGACTCCAAAGTCCTGTTTAGTTCTTGTAGTAGTTTACTTGTTTTGGAGTTAATCCCATTTTAAACCAATTGATAACTCGAAGGGCTAGAACGACCTTTTAGAAAGAAACATTTTAAACTTTCTGGAATTCTTGTAAACTGCCCAGAGAGTGCTCTAAGCACTATATGGCAGTATATAAGGGTACAGTAATTGCTATTGCTACTTAGACTATCCAACAAATATTTAGGAACAGAGTTTTTATCACATTAATTTTACCTATTGTTTTCAAAGACATTTTCTCAGCTACAACCATTATGAATAGCCAGAATTCCTCTTTATAGTGGATCAACATATTTTCTCTGTATGTAAATAAGCACAGCCATACTAAAAGCATCACTTAGTGTCTTCTGGTTCATAAGTTTGTGACAACTTGCATCTGTTGTATAAAGCAAATATCTATACCTATAAATCTGTGCGTTAACCGTTGGAATGTGACAAAGGATCCTTAGCCAGGCTCTACTAGCCCCAACCGAGCATTCATGCACTTGCCCGAACCGGGTTCGCAGGTAACTGTCGGGTTGAGAAATGCGCCAGTGGGGCAGGAGACCCACAAACGCGAACAAAGAAAAAGGACTTCAATTCCCAGCATCCTTTGCACTGTGCAACCCCTCAGCCAATCAGGCTGAGGGATACGAGCGCAGAGGAGGCTGGGAAAGCGCGTGCTGACTTTAAAAAAACAAAAAACTGTGGGAGCCGGAGGGAAAGATTTTGAAAGACCCAGCTCCAGCTGGAGGGAACCAGGAAAAGCTAAGTGCGGTGGGGGTTCTGGGGTGGGTGAGGGAGGCAATGAAAGGTGCTGGATTCAGAAGGGTTGGGGGGACAAAAGGGGTCTGTCCCCAGGAGACAGACCCAGGACCTTCTGGACCCAGGAGACCTGGGAGAGGGGAATGAATCTACACCCCCCCCCCAAACACTCCATTTTTAAAGAGAAGAAACTGCTTGGTTTCTTCTCTTTAAAAACGGAGTGGTTTTTTGGGGGGGGGAGGGACAATCCTCTCTGCTGGGTCCCCTGGCTGTGGAAGGGTTGGGGGACAGACCCCTTTTGTCCCCCCCAACCCTACCAAACCCAGAGGATCAGGGAGAGGGGATCAAATACACACACCCTCCCAAACACTTCGTTTTAAAAGAGAAGAAACAGCTTGGTTTCTTCTCTTTAATAACGGCGTGTCCTGGGGGGATCCCCTCTCTGCAGGGACATCTGGCTCTGGAAGGGTTGGGGGGACAACACACACACACACACACACACACACACACACACACACACACACACACACACACACACACACACACACACACACACACACACACACACACACACACACACACACACACACACACACACACACACACACACACCACTCCTGCCTTGCCAGGAATTTTTAATGTGTGTGTTGGTGGTTGGAGTGGTATTGTATGGGTGGTGGTGGTGGTGGTGGTTGTGCAAACCACCCCTAACCACCAACACACCTCTTTTTTACATAAATTACCCAAAAAATTATCCCTTACAACACAATTTAAAACAGCCTGGCACCGCTGGGCAATCTCTGCTAGTGGTATATGAAGATAGATATGTAGACGTTTTTGATTATTTGAACGTAAATGTGCAATGTATGTTGAATGGCTCTTTAGTTTCTCTACTAGAAATTTTATTAAAAGAGAGTGGAATGCCCTAAGTTGATTGTATTGTTATAATAATAATTGCATCCTGTCAAGTCAACTTTATGATGACCCTTGTATCTATATAGATGTTTATAAAAATGTGCTGCTAAAATTATTGGACTTCTGTTACTGTGTAGAATTGATTTGTTCTTTTAACTTTCAGTGTTCTGATATAGTTGTTCCTGGCCTTTTGGCTTTGCAAGTGAGTTTGGAAGTTCTCTACTGTATTTGTGGATTCGTGCAATATAAGGTGTAGTAGGACTGCGTATTTAGTAGTCTCAAATTTGTATGGAACATCAGGTGGCTGGGTCATTGTGTATGTTTCCTTCTTTGTATCTGCTCTCAATTTGGTAAGGGGAAAGGTGCTATGCATATATGCAAAATATTGTTTTGAAATGAAGTGTGTGTGTGTGTGATCAAGAGAATGTACTGTATATTAAAGTTTTTCCATGGATAAGTGTATCAAACAAAGGGAATGGCTTTGTTCATTGAGAAGGTGACTAGAAAATTTAGCATGAATTAAAGCTATAGAAGCGATACTCAGTTTTTCCTATTGTATATGAAGTCTGTAAATTGATTAGACTAACATTCAGGTTATAGCACATTTCTTATTGCTTATGCTGAAACTTCATACACTTTGGATTTTTATTTGAAAGATTTTGTCATGACTCATCATTGTAAAATGCTGTGATGGACTTGTTACAAGATATTACTACTTCCTGAGTTTTCCTTAAATAAAACTTTCTGAAATGAACTACATGTGTGAAAGACAAGTCTAATTTAGAACTGTAGTTGGCATAGTATTCAATGAATGAGTTAAATATAGTAACAGTTGAAAGTAAATGCCACACCATGGCAGTTTTATTCCTACGCCTACTACGTATTGAACTAAAATAATTACTGTACTAGTCTGCTCCCACGGTATTCTTGAGTTAGCACGTGCTTTGTTTCTTAGCTGTAATGAAAAAAAATATTGTGTGAAATAATGTCAGATTGTGAGCACTAGAAAATCTTCTACTTGGATGTTGTCTATTAGTTTTCTCTATTTTTGTGACTGTTTTGTTGACTTTGGCTACTTGAACTTCCCAGAGTAGCATATTCCACTAGATGAGTGGTATATAAATCTAATAAATAAATAGCCAGCCTTCTGTTGTGAGTTCATAATATTTTGTATTAACTCTTCTCATCATTTAAGATAATTTCTTATTTAGAACAAAATATATTTTAAAGATGTTGCTGAAAACATAAATACTACTGAAGATATTCACAGGACACATTAAAAGCAGGATTATTATTATTTTTGGTTGGCTGTTTTAAGGTGAAAACACAGTGACTTGCCAGTTTCAGTTTGTAGTGTATGGTAGATCTGGCAAATACAACAGGTGAAAGCACAGTCACACTGCCTCCTTCATTTTCAGTCATGCTACATTGTTTAGAGGTTAGTGGAAAGGTGTCATGAGGTCTATTATAAAACGTGACTTTAAATTGCTGCTAAGTTGCAACTTTGGATTTTTATCATGATTGTATGTAGCAGCATTTGCTGCTACCTTTTAAACCAGGGATTCGCAACCTGCAGCCCATGGGCTGGATGCGGCCCACGGCACCATTTTATGTGCCCCCACCACCACACCAGGAAATGCCATGTGATGGAGGAAGGACAAGCTGTCTGAGGAAGCGTGACCCAGCCCCCGGCTTAAAAAGGTTGAGAACTCCTGTTTTAAACCAAAGAAGAGTGAGCCCACACTTCTATTTTGAAATGTATTTCACATGTAGAATTTAACCACAAAAGTTTCAAAGTGAGTTCACTTCTTACACTAGTGGATAGTTTGGCAGTACTGTATCTGTATAACCTTGCATCATTAGGAGTACAGGTACTTCTTCTTGGTATTTATTTTTATTTAGCATATTGGTAAATATGGCTTAGACTCGGTAGACAGAGTACCGGAAGAATTATGGACGGAGATGAGGGACATCATGCAGGAAGCAGCAAAGAAAACCATACCAAAAGAAAAGAAGAGTAAGAAAGCAAAGTGGTTGTCTGATGAGGCTCTTAAAATAGCAGAGGAAAGAAGGAACGCAAAAGTCAAAGGAGAAAGGAAAAACTACAACCATTTGAACACAGAATTTCAAAGAAAAGCAAGGAGACATAAGAAAAACTACCTAAAAGAACAGTGCAGAGAAATGGAGGAAAACAACAAAAGAGGCAGAACCAGAGATCTTTTCAAAAAAATTGGGGAAATCAAGGGAACATTTAAAGCAAAAATGACCATGATAAGGGACAAAGACGGAAAGGAGCTAGCTGATGCAGAAAAAATTAAGAAAAGATGAAAAGAGTACACAGAGGAACTTTACAAAAAGGACCTCAACACTCCTGATAATCACAATGATGAAGAAATTGAACTTGAGCCAGACATCCTGGAGAGCGAAGTCATAAAGGCCCTAAAGAGCACTGCAAACAACAAAGCTAGTGGAGATGATGGTATCCCAGTTGAATTTTTCAAAGCGCTAAAAGATGATGGCGTCAAATTACTGCATTCAATATGCCAGCAGATTTGGAAAACAAAACAGTGGCCACAGGATTGGAAAAGATCAGTATACGTCCCAATCCCAAAAAAGGGCAATGCCAAAGAATGTTCAAATTATCGAACAATCGCGCTCATCCCACATGCCAGCAAGGTGATGCTCAAGATAATACAGGACAGACTTCAGCAGCATGTGGAGAGAGAATTACCAGAGGTGCAGGCTGGTTTCAGAAGAGGCAGGGGGACTAGAGACCACATCGCCAACATACGCTGGATCATGGAGAAAACAAAGGAATACCAGAAACAAGTTTACTTTTGTTTTATTGACTACACTAAGGCATTTGACTGTGTGGACCACAACAAGATGTGGCAAGTAATTAAAGAGATGGGAATACCAGAACACCTCATATGCCTCCTGAGAAATCTGTACATGAACCAAGAAGCAACAGTTAGGACAGAACATGGAATAACAGAGTGGTTTGGAATAGGAAAAGGAGTAAGACAAGGCTGCATTTTGTCACCATGCTTATTCAACCTATACACAGCACATAATGCGCAGTGCAGGGATGGAGGAATCACAATATGGGATTAAAATCGCTGGGAGAAACATCAATAATCTGAGATATGCAGACGATACCACCCTAATGGCAGAAAGTGAGGAAGACCTAAAGAATCTCTTGCTTGGGCTGAAGGAGGAGAGTGCAAAAGCTGGCTTGAGACTCAATATCAAGAAAACCAAAATAATGGCAACAGGCCCAATCAGTTCCTGGAAAATAGACGGGGAAGAAGTAGAAGCAGTGACAGATTTTACTTTCTTAGGATCAAAGATCACTGCAGATGGGGATTGCAGCCATGAAATAAAAAGGCGACTGATTCTTGGGAGACAAGCGATGAGAAACCTGGGGAACATAGTGAAAAGCAGAGACATTACATTGCAAACAAAAATTAGAATAGTCAAAGCAATGGTTTTCCCAGTAGTAATGTATGGATGTGAGAGCTGGACAATTAGGAAGGCTGAACGCAGAAGAATAGATGCCTTTGAAATGTGGTGTTGGAGGAGGGTTTTGAGAGTCCCCTGGACAGCGAGGAGAACAAATAGGTCAATCTTAGAAGAAATTAACCCTGACTGCTCATTGGAAGGTCAAATAGTAAAGATGAAGCTAAAATACTTTGGACATCAAATGAGAAGGGAGGATTCACTTGAGAAGGCATTGATGTTGGGAAAGGTGGAGGGCAAAAGAAGAAGGGGGAGGCCAAGGATGAGATGGCTAGATGGTATTATAGACACAATGGGCACAGAGCTGGGAGGGCTGAGGGGGATGGTAGAGGACAGAGGCGCCTGGAGGAAAATGGTCCATGGGGTCGCGAAGGGTCGGAGTCGACTGTGCGACTGAACAACAACAACAAATATGCCTGACTTTTGAACCATAAAAGCAGCCCATTCTTTTCATGTTCTTAGCTTCTTACTAAGAATGAAAAAATGATATCTAGGTTGGAATAGAATGATATTCTCTTGCTATGTTTTTAATCTAATTGCTTGTTTGTGCTGATGGAAATGAGTATGTAGATTACTACAACCATGCATTGGGTTTCCCATCCTGTGCATATTTATTTGGAAGTCCTTCTCACTGTGTTTGTTGTACTTAAAAGTAAATGTCCACAGGATTGTAGGTTTAGTTACTAACCAACACATGTATTATTTCTTCCGTGTCTCTGCCAGACGTGAAACTGCCAAAATGAAGGACCTTTTGGTGAGTTCATTCTGCAGTTCCTTTTGCCTGACATAGTGTGAGAAAGATTAGCTGGCAACACGATTGCTATTACCAGGGTATGCCCGATTGTGGTTGAAAAATACCACAATCTTTGAGGAATGTCTATTCCCAGTTCACTGCTGTGCTACTGTTGTATCTGTCAAATTTTTGTGAACTGCACTGACCTTCCAGGCTGTATCAAAAAATAAACAAGTGATTTAGAGTAAGCTTTCTTCTGTTACTGGCAGCTAAAGCCACCAGCTCATCCTAGATTAACAGATATGATATCTTAAGTGATGTTGCTAGTGTAAAACATAGCTTTTTACAGCAATGGATTTTCTTTTGATATGTGAGGGACAATTCGTCCCATCTTCTCATGGTTTTCCTGGTTTTTGGACTACCTTGAAAATGCAGCACAGTTGATAGGATGGTCCCAACTGCCTCACTTCACTTTCAAATTGGGCACTGTGCTTCTGAGTTATGATGAATGGCAGGAGATGCTTGAATGCTCATCCACAGACATTCTCACCAGATGAAGGACTTGGGTTTATTCTAACATGGAGTGTCAGTGAAACAATTGGTCTAAAGCAGAGGTTTCCACTGTTTTCCTGCCAGGGGCCAATTCCCGCCACCACGCTCAGCTGTGGGTACCAGAGGCATTGCTGCGTCCACTATTTACGTTTTTGGCATCGGGAATCGCGCTGGTTTAGCAGCTTTTTACACAGCCTCCACTGCTTCCCAGGGCGGTGGGAGGCTTTTTGGAGCATGTTTGCTTCATTTTTGGATTTTTTTCACCTGGCACTGGAAGTCGCCATCCACCACAGTTTAGCTGCCGAAGCGCAACGGAGAGGTGGCAAAAAAATTCCAAAAACTGAGTAAATATGCTCCGAAAAGCCTCCTGCCAGAGGCTGTGCAAAAATGGCAGAGGCTGTGCAAAAATGCACTAAAACAGTGTGAATCCCACCGCCACCACCGCAGTAAGTGATGTATTTTGACTTTGGGTGGTGGGGGTGGTTCTAGAGGTGCTGGGATTCTCACTGTGGGCCAGATTAATGAGATGCACAGGCTGGATTAGGCCCACATGCCATAGGTTGGGAACCCCTGGTCTAAAGTGTCCCACTGAGGACAAAATGCTGAACTCCAGTTTTTGTCAATAGTTGGTATGGGGGTGAGGGTGGGGAGGTCTTTTCCATAGTCCATATAGTCTCATGTCAGTGCAATATTGATGAAACATTAGCCTTGAAGATGATGAACAAGATTATAGATTGTGGTTTTCCATTGATGTGGGCAGATGAAGTTGCATTTTAGAAATTAAAAGGTTAAAATTTATTGAATGTTTGAGGTAATTATATTGAGCTAGCGGGTATAAGATTCATAAAATTATTCCTCACTGCAGTTGTCACTTTAAAATCAAGAGATTTGGGAAACATGTCAGAGCACTAAAAATGCAAACCCAGACATACTTGGGTATTTGAAGAATGGTGTTTCAAGATGGTCATTCGCTCCTGTGCTGAGATGTTGAAGGATGTTTGTGGCATTAAAATGGATGAACCAAGTTGTCTGTTACTGAGAATTCATCTCTTTGGTTTTTAGGTTTTTTTTTTAAAAAAATTACAGTACAGTATTGGTGTTACTTTTGGTGCCATGTACTTTCATGGGTCAGCTGATAATTATATAGTAGGAAATGTTTAATCTCATGACACTGGTCTAACATGGTGTTGAAAGAGTAACTGTCAGCGTAGCTGCATTTGGCCATAATTTACTTCATTTGTATACCACAGCCATTTGTTTTGTAAACTTGGTCTCAGATTTTTAGTCTTTGTTATACATGCTTCTCAAATATATTTATATTTACAGTACTTCCTTTGTTATCAGGAGATGAAAACTCAACTAAAGTAAGGTGGAATGGATGTCAGGAAGTACAAAAATGACATTGATAACACAAATTTGGGCACCAAGTTTTTATACACATTTCAAAATTAACTCCAGGAGCCAGGGAGGGTAGGATCGGCGGAGGAAGAGGGCTCCTTTGGAAGCCCCTTCACCTGGCTCCACCCGCCACTGATCGCCAGGAATTAGACTATGTATATTTCATTCTATGTTTACTCATTTGCACTTGTCTGAATTTTTCTGCTCATTATATAGGCTATTTACCAAATTAGGTACCAAATTTTGTTCTAGACGACACTTTTCATTCAGCTCTCCAGTTTATATCACTAAAGTATTTTTCATTTTGGACAAATCTTTTTATAAAGTTGCTGGTTTATAGAATCATGTTGAAATAGGGTCAGACGAATTTGGAAAACTTGGGCTGTGAAAAAAGGATTAGAACAGGAAAGCAAGCAAGCAAGCAGCAAGGAAGCCACATGTATCTTCAAAGAGTACAGTATGTGGGCAATTCAGCAGAGTTCACAATCCCACTCTTTTTACTTTCTGGAGGAACTTATTTATTATTAATTTATTAAACTTATTAAACTTATATCCCGTCCCTCTAGGAAAAACATTCCTACTCAGGGTAGCTAACAGCATGAAACTCAACAAATATAAACAGACACAAATATTAAAATTTTCATATAAGTACATCAAAACCCAAGAAACCCTAAAAAGAAAGCCTATTTGTGGTGCAGAGAGACAGAATAAAATGCCTAATGATCGGCCGATGGTAAGATATTCCCAAAGGCATTTTTAAAAAGATGTTTTCAATTGCTTTTTAAACATATGGAGAAATGGTACCAGGGGCAGCTCCACTGAGAGGAAGTTCTACAACATTGGCGCTGCCACCAAGAAGGCCCTCCTCCTAGTCACAGCCTTCCTAGGTAATCTTGGGGTTGGCACATGGAGCTGCATCTGTTTGGGATGAAAAATATGAAATAGCAAGAATTGCTAAAGCCAGTCCCAGAAATAACAGCAGATGGCAAAAGAATGCCCTGAAAGTGTATGGGGGAAAAAGTTCCTTTTCCTTAATCCAGTAGATTAAAATTAATTTTCCAACCGAGAAGAACACTCAGTTTGGGGCAAGGATCCAAAATTACTAGGAGCTAAGTTATAGGCAATGTAAAGAGAAGGGTGCAATATTTGATTTTGTGCTGTGGTGATTGGAAATTTCTTTTAAGACCTTGGTTCTTATTTTGCTTTGCCTTCCTAGATTGCATTTAATTGTAGCCTTGATTTTAGCAATCATAAACCAGAATTTTAGGGCATATACAGTGGAACCCCGGGTTACAGAATTAATCCGTTCCGGGATTTTTTTGTAAAGCGATTTTTCTGTAATGCGAAGCACAATTTCCCATAAGAATGCATTGAAAATAAAAAAATTCCAGAGGTTAAAAAAGAGCAAAACAACAAAAAACAAAAACAAAAAAAAAACCACACCATAATTTTTCTGTTCAAAACTCTTTCTAAAGTGGTGAAAACATAGCAAAAAATTCCAAAGTGCACTTTAGAAAGAATTTGGAACAGAGAAAACAAGGTTTTTGGGCTTTTTAGTGTGCTTCGGAGCTGATTTTTCCCCCCAAGACATATTTGTTACATTTCCATAATCTAGTGGCCAGCCCTGGTAATTGCAGGAAAGGTCCTCACCTAACAGCTGATGAGGGGTGGGGGGAATTTCTAGCACCTCCTGGTTGCGGGGAGAGCTTCTGCTAGAGCCAAAAAGCGACAAAAAGTTTCACAAGCGGAGCGGAAATGCTCCAAACACCCTCCCACTGCCCTGAGAAGCATCAGAACACCTGAAAAATCTTTCCGTATCATGAGTTTTTCCCATAAATTGGAATGCCATTTCCTTAGACTTGCCTTCCGTAAGTTGTGTTTTCTGTTGCCCGAGGCGTCAGTAACTGTAGTTTATTTTTTTCTAAGCTGTGTTCTGGTTAACACAACTTTTGTCCTGTTGCCAAAAGAATTTTAAAAATGTATCATATTGCTCCTGGTTTGATAGTCCCAAATAAAACAAAATGACACCCTGGTTTGTAATTCTGGCATCAAAAAGAAGCCCAGGTTCAGATGTTATATAGATTTTATACAGCTTAGTGTCTTCTGGTGTCAGATGGAGCCAAACAAGGGCAGAAACGCTGCGTGGATCCATGTGCAGCTTGTGAAAGTTAAGTCAGAATTCTCTGGATATCTGGCTTATCATCCTGACCACTTCTTGTGGTTGACCAGAAGTCATTTTAGTAGGTTTTTGATGCATTTGTATGTCTAAGCTGTCAAACTGAATATCAATACATCCCAAAATGGTTGGCTATTGTCATAGTGGGGATACAAAAAATGGGAATATGAGCAACTTTCCATTACTGACCTTTCTTTTTTTGCTTACTAAGTTTTTTCCTGGGGAAAAATCCAGAAAACATTCTAAGTCTGTAATTGTAAATACACTTGAAATTGGAAACACACCTGCATCATAGATGGAATGTTACTCACTGCATTTTGTCATGTGGTTTGAAGTTGTCAATTCCTGTTTTGAGTTTTTCCTTTTTAAATACAGTATGTTAGACAAATATTTGAGATACTCCAGTATAATATTTTAAGCCAACTATTTTTTCAGTTGGCTGGGAATTTTTTTTTCTACCTTTAATTCTGCCATATCCTTTAAACACACCTTGGATAGAATCAAATCAGCAAATAAGATGAAGTTTAAAAAGCATGAATACTAAGAGCCCAGTATTAGTTGACTTGAATAGAATGTCATTTGAATTAAAACTGAATTAAATGTCATTTGAATTAAAAATCTTCACTTCAAATGTTTATGGAAACAATAATTTCTAAATTGACCATCTAAAACCACACAGGACCGAGTAGGATGTTAGATGTCCTTTGTTTGATGTCCTTTGTGCCTATACAAGCATACATTATTATAGGTCGTCTCAAGCTACTTAGGGCTTTAAAATCAAAACAAACCCTTTGAAATCTGTATAGAAATTCATAGGGAGCCAAATATATTTTTTTCAGCATTAATATTTCGTGTTGCTACTAGTTGTCTACCAACAAATAATGGGAAGCTTCATTCACTATCAGAATTTGTAGGCAGGTCTTAAGGCAGTCAAATTAGAGTCATTGAGTCTGGAAATTACAAAGATGTGCAGCACTAAAAATTTGCACACATGAATTGTCTAAACAGTAACTGATGCATCAGTTTAGACTATAAGTGATAATATAATAATTTCGTGTCCGAGATTACTCTGGGTTGAAATGATTTTTGCTGGAGAAACTTTGCTCAGGGGATGCCAGAATGTGGCTCCTTTCATGTTCCCAAGTGCAGCCCTCTGGTATCGAAACTCAACCTTCCAGTCTTCAGCTCAGCGTCTTAACCACTAAGCCACTGGGGGAGCTGCTATAAATACTATAAGTGATAGTACTTAAAATCAGCAATATTTGTATTGTGAAAATATGGAATTTCAAAACTTAACAATAGCAAAAAATTAATTCAGATTTCATTTAGCATGGCTTTTTTGCATAATATTTAGCATTTAAATTCATATATTCTGTGCATGACTTAAGTTTTTTGTTGGTAAATCTTGAAACTGTTTTTCTTTCACTAAGTATTTTTCTTCATTAATTTTGAAAGTCACTCTGTTAGTTTAGAAACATAAAGTGATTATAACGAACGAAAAATACACCAGTGGTCATAACAAATAGCATTCGTTATTGCTATTATTGGTGGAACTGCAGAATATTATGAGAATGGATTATCTGGGAGAAAGGAAAGTTTAGTAAAAGTACAGATCCTGATACTTAGCAGGAAATGAAATCCTAACAATTGATAAAAATTTCAAAGTAGATCTAATGCAGTACAGTATGTGCAGTTAAAATGCACTGAACTACATAGCAGATCACTTGAGAGGGAGAATAAGAACGTTTAAGTCACACCTACATCATCTAGAGAGAACTGGGAACGAGCCAGTTGTCATGGTACACGTTGGTACCAATGATGTTGGGAAGGCCAAGCGGTCTGTCCTGGAAGCCAAATTTAGGTTGTTAGGAAGAAGATTGAAGTCCAGGACTTCCAAGATAGCATTTTCAGAAGTGCTGCCTGTACCTCGCACAGGACCTACCAGACAGGCAGAGCTCAGAAGCCTCAATGCGTGGATGAGGCGGTGGTGTCAAGAGGAGGGCTTCAGATTTGTCAGGAACTGGAGAACATTTTGGGACAAGCAAAATCTGTTCAGGAGGGATGGGTTGCATTTGAACCATGATGGGACCAGATTGCTGGCACTCAACATCAAAAAGGCTGCAGAGCAGCTTTTAAACTGATAATTGGGGGAAAGCCGACAGAAGCTGGGCAGCATTCCATTTGGGAAAGTGTGTACTTGAGTAGTGAGGAGGATGCAAAAATTACTGAGCAGAGCAAGGAGCTAGTCACCAGCTCTCTAGCAGAAGGATGCAAGAGGCAGTCTAACAATGCAACTGGACTCAAAAGACTGTATCAGGAAAGCATATATAAATGCTTGTATACAAATGCCAGAAGCCTCCGGAACAAAATAGGGGAGCTGGAATACTTAGCAATACATAAGAATATTAATATTATTGGTATCACTGAAACCTGGTGGACGGATGATAACCAATGGGATACAGTTATCCCAGGCTACAAACTGTACAGGAAGGATAGGAAGGGGCAAACGGGAGGTGGTCTAGCCTTGTATGTCAAAGAAGTGATAAAATCGTATGAATTGGAATATCTAGGTGATTTGGAGTCACCATTAGAAGCTCTGTGGGTAAGAGTACCAGGCCACAAGGATGGTCTAACAGTAGGCATATACTATCGGCCTCCAACCCAAACTCTTGAGGGAGACTGGCAGTTGGAGAATGTTGTAAAGGAGGCATCCAAGAAGGGAAGCCTGGTTATAATGGGGGACTTCAATTACCCTCACATAGACTGGGTGAACTGTTGTTCAGCACATGATAAAGAGATAAAGTTCCTAGATATGCTAAATGATTGTTCCTTGGGACAGATGGTTGAAGACCCAACTAGAGGTACAAGAATCCTTGACTTGATCCTGAGTAATACTCAGGATCTGGTGCAAGATGTTAATGTGACTGATCCAATAGGGAACAGTGACCACAACTCAATTATGTTTAACTTAATCATAGACCGCAAGTCACTGATAAAATCTAACACAGAGACCTTAAATTTTCAAAAAGGAAATTTCCCAAAGATGAGGAAACTAGTAAAAAAGAAGCTTAAAGGGAAAAGTGAGAGAGTCCAAACGCTCCAAGAGGCATGGAGGCTGTTTACAAAAACAATAACAGAGGCCCAATTGGAATGCATACCCAAAAGGAAAAAGGGCACTTCCAGGTCCAAGAGGACTCCGATGTGGCTTACAGGAGCTGTTCGGGAAGTGATCAAGAGCAAGAAAGCTCATTTAGAAGATGGAAGGCTTGTCCGAATGAGGACAGCAGGCAGAAACAAAAATTCTGGCAGAACAAATGCAAGGCAACAATTAGGAAAGGAAAGCAAGACTTTGGGGAGCGTATAGCTAAAATACTCAGAGAAATAACAAAGACTTCTTTAAGTACATTAGAAGTAAGAACCCAACTAGGAAGGCCATTGGACCATTAGATGACAATGGAAGGTAAGGGGTTATTAAAGAGGAAACAGAGATTGCAGAGAGACTCAATGAATTCTTTGCTTCAGTATTCACTGAAGAAGACAGAGACCACATGCCCAAAACAGAGCCTATCTTCGTAGGAGGGAAACTGAAGAATTAAGCCAGATAGAAATAACCAGGGAGGAGGTCCTTGCATGTCTTGTTAAGCTAAACACGAACAAATCACCAGGACCAGATGGCATCCATCCACGAGTTCTCAGGGAACTTAAAGATGAAATTGCTGATCTCCTAGCCAAAATATATAATCTTTCCCTCAAATCAGGCTTTGTGCCTGATGACTGGAAGGTAGCGAATGTAACACCAATTTTCAAAAAAGGATCCAGGGGTGATCCAGGAAGTTACCGACCTGTCAGTTTGACATGTGTCCCAGGTAAAGTGATGGAAACCATCCTAAAAGATAGAATTAATAGGCATATAGAAGAGAAGGCGCTGCTAAAGGAGAGCCAACATGGCTTTTACAAGGGCAAATCATGCCTCACTAATCTTTTGGAATTTTTTGAGAGTGTCAACAAGCATGTGGATAAGGGGGATCCAGTTGACATTGTTTATCTGGACTTTCAGAAGGCTTTTGACAAGGTCCCACACCAAAGGCTCTTGAATAAACTTACCAGTCATGGAATAAAGGGACAGGTCTTGTCCTGGATCAGCAACTGGCTAAGGGACAGGAAACAGAGGGTAGCACTCAATGGACACTTCTCCAAGTGGAGGGAAGTAAAGAGTGGGGTCCCCCAAGGTTCAGTACTGGGACCCCTGCTTTTCAACCTCTTCATAAATGATCTAGAGGTAGGAGTAAAAAGCAAGGTAGCCAAATTTGCTGACAACACTAAATTTTACAGGGTAGTGAAAACTGTGAGAGATTGTGAGGAGCTCCAGAGGGATCTCTTGACACTGGGTGAGTGGGCAAAACAGTGGCAAATGAGCTTCAACATTAGTAAGTGCAGAGTGATGCATGTTGGGGCAAAAAACCCCAATTACATTTATAAACTGATGGGGTCTGAACTCTCTGCGGCAAACCAGGAAAGGAACCTTGGTGTCCTGGTGGACAACTCAATGAAGGTGTCAACCCAGTGTGCCTCAGCAGTGAAAAAAGCAAACTCAATGTTAGGGATCATTAGGAAGGGTATAGAAAATAAGTCAGCAAGTGTCATTTTGCCTCTTTATAAATCTATGGTGAGGCCCCATCTGGAATACTGTGTACAGTTCTGGTCGCCATACCTCCAGAAGGCTATTATAGAGTTGGAGAAAGTGCAGAGGAGGGCAACCAGAATGATTAGGGGACTGGAACACCTTCCTTACCATCTGAGGCTGCAACGATTGGGCCTTTTCACTCTTGAACGACGGCGTCTAAGAAGTGACCTGATTGAAGTTTATAAAATCATGCACGGTGTGGACAAAGTAGATAAGGAAAAACTGTTTTCCCTATCGCACAACACTAGAACTAGGGGACACTCCATGAAACCTTTGGGTACTAGTTCTCAAACAAATAAGAGAAAGTCCTTTTTCACCCAGAGGATCACTGGTCTATGGAACTCCCTGCCAGAAGAAGTGGTGACAGCTGTCAATCTTGACAGCTTTAAGAAAGGATTAGACAAGTTCATGGAGGACAAGGGTATCAATGGCTATAATTATGGATACTTAAGGACAACCTCGGGGTTGGAGAGATAGGCAGGATATCTCTCAATGCCATTTCCAGGGAATCCTAAGCAGGTGAAGGCGTCTCTTTGGGAATACCCTGAAGGAAATGGTGAGCCACTGTGTGAGACAGAATGCTGGACTGGATGGGCTGTGGCCTGTTCCAGCAAGGCTGTTCTTATGTTCTTATCTAGCCCCTGATTTTTTCTGATGGAAATTCAAATAGTAGATCATCATGGTTGGCATTTCAGCTGTTGCCAGATGGTCACTACTTCAGCTGCTGCTGTTCTTCAAGCAAGCAAATAGTGAAATAGATGGGATGTATTGTCAGCCTTGAATCTCTTGGCAGTTATTCTTGCTTCTTTGGGGTCAAAATTGCAAAAGCCTCTATACTTCATGTTAATCCCTCTGTTTATACTATGTGTGCATAAAACAGTTTTTGGGGCTATAGACGTTATTTTACATCTTTTAATGCCTAATGTGACAGTTGTCTATACTGTTAAAATATTAGCATTTAGATCCAAAGCTACAACACCAAGTTTCTGAGAACATCTATTAAAAAACCCTGACACCTTTATTTTAACATCCTAATTAATTCTTGTAAAACTTGCGAAGATTGGGTGTTGGCAAAGGGGACCTGGATAAGTTATATAGGAGGAGGCAGGATGAACAGATCTTTTCATCATCCCATTTTTCCTCCTGTGAATGTGCCTCTTTGCATGCATAAGCTGTGAGAGGCTTGATGAACTTTTAGGTGACTCTTAATTTTTCATTATTTGTATCTGTTTTCAGCTAAACAAATTTCCAACCTAGTTGAATGCTCATTTATGTAGAAGTAAGCCACACTGGGTCTTCAGAAAAGAAGCATGAGATGGATGTTTTCATGTATACATACCCCGTCTTTCACCGAGAAGCTAATTACTTTCTAATATGGACTTCTTATATACTTTTTGTATTGGGATTCTCCTCTTTTACTGCAAATTCTTTATGGGTAGCTTAGGAGTTTAAGGTTCTAAATTTCTTTTGGAACACCAAAATTAAGACCTGTCCTCTGACCTTCTAATTGTATACCAGCTTAGACTAGAAAATGCCATAGTACTATTTCTGTGATCTGGTTTCTTCAGAGGGTGTAATGCTATCCTTTCCTGTTTACTGTTATGAATGTTTTTCCCTCCAGATCTTTCATGCTATTTGTGGTCTCCTACTGTCAGGAAGTACTAGAAGGTTTTAGAGGGTACTAGAAGGTATTGTCACTTGGGCTAGTGGGCCTCGGTTCTGATGGGGCTGGGGGTTGTTCTATGGTTTTATGGTGTTTTGCTCTTTTTAACATTGTGAGCCGCCCATAATGGGAGTATCCCAGATAGGTGGGGTATAAGTTGAATAAATAATAAATAAAATAGATAAATTTAAGTGATAGCACTACTGTACTATTATATAGGGTGTGAGGCTCTATTCTTCTAAATGTTTGTATAGAAAGGAGAAATTAGTTCTGTTGAAGTTCTCCAAGACATATCGGCCTAGGCCAGATGTGAAGCTGCTAAAATGAAGGCACCTTTTGGTGAGTTCATTCTGTAGTTCCTTTTGCCTGACCTAGTATGAAATCAATAAAGCCTAAGCTATATGAGACACTCTGTGAAATTATCTTGGCTATGATTAAGTTAGGATTTAACCATCCACATGAAACTACAAATAACAGTAATAAATTTATATATATAAAACAGAGGTGTTGTGTTGTATGCCCACTATAGAATTTCATACCCCTGCATGGAATCCGGTGAAACTTGCCACACACCTACTTTGGCCTTTGGAGATCAGCACTCGGGGTGTGTGTGTGTCCCACACACCATTTGGGGGTGTATGCCCCACAAAAAGGGTTGCAAAGACTCCCCCAATAGGAAAATCAATCAGGGAAGGCGGTATTGCACACGCGTGAAAGTCCAGGGATGGTGGCTGTGCGTATGCGTGAATGTCCGTGCCCACACCACGGCCTAGCCCCTGTTTCAGGTGGCGTCACGCATGCGGAGCCGGACAAGACGGAGGTGGCGGAAGAGGCGGCAGCGGCCACAATGGCCGCAATGGAGACGGCGGATGCCAAGGGATGCAATGTGGAGCTGGTGCCCGAGGCAACAGCCAGGCCGGGCTGCGGCACGGTCAGGCCGGGCCACCCATGGCCCTGACGAGATCCCACCGCCGTGCCCCCACAGCCCGCAAAATGGGCCGGGGCGGCGAGGAGCGACAGCTCTATGGCCCTGGCCTGGCCGCACACCAGGTGCCCCGACGCCACCGCACCTGTGCCGGCCTGGAGGAGGCAGTGACGAGGGGTGGCTGCTGCGTGCCAGGCCTGCTCAGTAACCCGCCCCCGCGGAACGGCCACAAATGATGCGGCAGCAGTGGTACGGGCCCAGGGCCAGGTCTGGAATGTCTTGGCAGGAGCCCAGGGGGCCGGCGTGGTGGATGAGCCAGACCCTACCGG
The DNA here is from genome assembly GCA_035047305.1 of Bradypodion pumilum. Lineage (NCBI taxonomy): Eukaryota > Metazoa > Chordata > Lepidosauria > Squamata > Chamaeleonidae > Bradypodion > Bradypodion pumilum. Next base: position 10,692,220 of record JAWDJD010000012.1, on the reverse strand, counting down.
GCTGGGTAAGTGCAGGAGAAGACCCCGGGCAAGGCCGGGTAATCAGCTAGTCTCATATATGACCAGATAATCAGCAACAGTCAGTTCTATGGGAGATGTATAAAGGGCTTTACTGTATAATACAATGCTGTTTTTTTCACTGAAAGTATGCAAATATTTTGTTATAGTATGTGTATATGAACAGTGCAGAAATTAGTGTTGATGGAGGATTCAAATTAAAAATAAATGTGCATGAAACGGCAGTCCCTGAAGTTTCCCTTTTATTAATTTGACCTACATTTTATGAACAAAATGCTGTCAGTTGAATTTATAATCCAAAATTCAACATTACGAAGAAAACACTATCTAGTAGGAAATCCTAACCATGATATCAGAGAGTAAACAAAACAAAAATACAAAAAACATTGTGGCACCTTAAAGACTAACTACTGTATTTTATGTAAGCTTTTGTGGATCAAGTCCACTTCTTTGATGTGATTTATAATTTTTGATGTAAAATAATAGAAATAATTCAAATGCCAATGACACAGAGGTTGTGCATTGAGTCTTACTGAATTATTTTTGAGGAGATAATATAGGAGGAAAGCCATCCTTTTCTTGCTCTTCAATATCCCTTTTATTATAGCATTCTTACTATTTTCCTTTCATCTGGAAAGAGAGTGTCAGATGTGAAGTTGCTCCCTAGCAACAGCTGTGTGTTATTTCCAAGAATGCTTTTTCTCTCTTTCCTTTTCTCTTTGTTGTACTGCTTTTTTATGTTGCTTGAAACTGACAATAATAGGATATTATTCGGTCTTAATAAATGATATAAGCACATAGTAAAAAAGAGAAATATTTATTGTTTCATAATCCTTTCCCTAGTTACTGTACTTACAGCCCATTTTGATGTTGCTTAGTTAGGCGGACTTTATATGCAGGTTGCATGGTGATTTAACAACTGGTTTACTTGAGAGCACATATTGAAGTTACTAGGGTTTGAAAGCTTGCAAGTTTAAAATGTGGATTCTAAGTCTGCAGAGCTGGTTTATTATTTTGTAAACAAGTACAGTACGATAACTGCTGTTTTTGAAAAATACATCACTAGGGTTACAAAGAAAAGGGTTTATCACAGCCATTGACAAGTTTTTTCTGTGTTCATGTTGCCATACATACATGGAATGGGAAGGTTTTTTAAATTTGTATGCTATTGGAAATTCTTAGTGATGACTTTCAGAGGAAAATAAAAATACTGTTAGGTGATGGAGAACCAAGTAGTACATAAAAGGTTATTTTCACAACATAAAGCTCTTAAAAATGAGACATGGCAAGTACTAGTATACAAGGATTACTATTCTGGAATTTGTTAAATTGGATGTTTGTGTGAGAGAGCCAGAGAGATATCAAAGGTTCACATTTAGGACTTTGCTCTTAGTTGTTCTTTTATTTTTTCCCCTGATAGGATATGGTTGTCTATATTTCAAGGATTTGAGATGTTATATTTGACCGGAGGATCATTAAAATGATTAAGTCAGAATGTTATACTGTTGTATAGTTGTTGTTGTTGTTGTTGTTTTTTGGGTGATTTAAGATTCTAAAGTAGAGGTCTGCAACCTTTTTAAGTTGGGGCTGGGTCATGCTCCCTCAGACAGTTGAGGAAGCTGGACTGGTGGTCCCCCTGCCGTAAATGCATCCGCGGTTGCTGCAAACATGTTTGTGGCCATCTCTGGTGGCAGTTTGAGCGAGGGTAGGGGCCGGATGATTTAGCGCCATGGGCTGGATTCGGCCTGCGGGTTGTAGGTTGCAAGAACCCCTGTCGTAAAGGTTCATGCTTGGAAATCCAGTGTCCCTTCATTTTGGTTTTCTCACACTGGTCCACTTACCCAACCTCCCTTTCTCCCACCAGTTTGTTAGATGCGACATGAAAGGACTTTATGCAGGTTTAATCAACTTACTCTGCATTATCTTCCTGGTAAACTTCCCATTAAGAGAAGAAGACATGAAATATGCCAAGGTATTTAAGTTTTTTAAAAGTTTTTGCCTGTGACTTCATTAATAGATTTGAATTTCTTGTGAAATATGAAAAGGATTTTGATGTGTATCTGAGAATATCTGCTTCTGTAAGATTTGTGTGCAGTCAATTTGTTAATGCAATACAGGTAGTGAGTGATTCCTATTCAACAGTTGTCCTGCGTATTGTGGCTTTAATATGGCATTAATTGCAATACTGATTTACAGGGTTACATCACCATCACTGGTAGAATACAGTATGTTTCAATGAAGTAACTGGGGTCCCAATTTTGGCCAAAAGAGAGGATTGAAATCAGATAGGAATTACATGTTTCTTTTAAAGAAAGAAATAGATTAATCTGTCTTTCATCTCAGCAAGAGGCCTAGAGGACTTGGAATCTGAGAGATTCCACTTGTCATCCTCAGTGAGCATTGAAATTAACTGGAAGTTCAACCACAGCCTGACTTTCCTCTTGAGGTGGGGGGAGAGGAGGGCCATGTATGTTTTGCATTTACATGTACAGCAGAATATTACATTAATCAATAAACCGCAATAAATAATTGTGGTCTATGGATGGTATGCAAGTGACACCAGCCCATCCTTGAGCAATTGTTCAAATTTGAAGTTAGGCCAGACTTCAGTATTATTCAGATCAATTCAGTAACCATTTCTGCTACCCAGAATTACACATAGCTCTCTCAAACTGTGTTTGAGAGTAAAATTTTGCAATTATAAGTCAGGTGGTAAAATTGAAAATGGAAAAGAAGCAGTTACACTAAGCTGGGGATATTGACTTTACTTTGTGTTAATGTATAGTTATATCACATTGATATTCCAGAATGCAGAGACTGAAGAGGGAACTTTGTATTGTTGCAGAGTGTGTGGCAAGTATCTTGTTGAATCCTATGTCTCATTCACTTCTGCTTGTTATAACTATTTTTGTTGCATGCAGTGATCAAGTCAAGTTCAACCTTTTCTATTCATTCAGGAAGAATACTGCTTTCTCTCTCCATGAATAGAAGTGTAGCAAGCTGTGTTTTACATTAGGTCAGAATATTATCTAAGTAGATTGGTACTGTCTAATCTAGGTGGGCAGAGGCATTCCATGGTCACTGGCAGTGGTTTTTCCTATCACCTGCTAATTGATCTTTTAAATTAAAGATACTAGATATTTTAAATGTTGAACCTTAGATAACTTAAATGCAAATATATGCTTCATTTTTTAGTTTCTTCCTGTTAAGCTTAGGTCAGAGAGGAAGGAGTACAATAGCAGGAAGCATGCTGACATAGCACTGAAGAAAAAAAAGGGGGGGAAATGATCCTGGGTTGGTAGACAGAGGATGAAAGGGGACAAATTGTGCCTCAGCCCTCTGCTATACTGTCATAATCATCATCGTCTTCATCGTTCTCATCCTCCTTCATTTTATTCTTCGTGTTCTTCTTGGTACAGTATTCGCATTCTTCTTTGTGTTGTTCTTGGTACAGTATTCTCCTCTTCCTCGCATGAATTTGGTGGAGAAAGCTATAAGAAGGCAGATAGGAAGGCAAAGTACATGTGCTGCCTTTACAGAGGAGTAAGTTGATTTTCTGAAATTTTTCTTATGTTGCTTCCCTCATTCATGAAGATAAACTTCAGGATCTCTTGCTAACCCTAACAACAGCAAATATTATGACCTGCCTTAACTTGACTGTTAACCCAGGTATGTGTCATGACCTTCTTCAGTTAATGCCCTTAGCATTTACTCATACACATGTCAGTATCTGAGGCATATTTGACACCAGCTGCTATTTTTTATAGGGAGAGATTCTTGAAGACAAACGTGTTCAAAAGTTATTAATTGTTTGCTAAAATTAATACTGAAGATATCAAGAACAGTTGCAGTATCTTTTGTAGTATGAAGCAATGTGTGGACAATTACAAATTATAATTTGTGCCAAACATACCTGACCTTTTTAATTACAGTAAAACCCCTACTTACAAAAAGTCCATTCCGTAGGCTTTTGCTTAAATTGTTTTTCATGTAACTTGAAGCAAGCCCATAGGGAAATGAATTTTTATGTAACTCGAAGCAAACCCATAGGAAAAAGAATATTTATGTAACTCGAAGCAAACCCATAGGAAATTGTGTAAATTGGGACATGGTTTTAGCACAAAATCATTATGTAAGTCAAATTTTATGTAACTCGAGGCATTTGTAAATCAGGGTTTTACTGTAGTTTCTTAAAGGAAGAAATTTTAAAAAACTATCAGAACTGTTTTGACACGTTACAGTCAAAAGATTCTCTAATTTTAAGTGGTACAGTATTCGTGTTCATTTGTCTATAATGGTACTTTTGCTTTGTGAAGCGGCAGTTAAATTACACTAAAGAGACATGTGTGATCTCCATTTAGATACAGCTGTACTTCACTTTCTTAAACTATAATGTTTTCCTGTCCTGTGTTACTTTTGTAATTAGCTCTGTGTCTCTGTATCTTAGGTATTTTAGTGATAGCCTTAGCTTAAAATAAAGAAAACATGGGTGTCAAAGAAATATTCAATTAGAAGCTCTCAATTCTGTAACTCCTGTTATTCATTTTTAATGGTGCAGCAGAAAGTCATGCCTGTTTTTCTCAATTGAGAGTGAAAAGAATATTAAATTCAGACTGTGGCTAATCCACACGTGCTGCTGCGGTGATTTGTGGTATGTTTATGCTGCTTTCCAGCATATAGCTGAAAGGTTAGGGCATTTATTTGGTGATGGGTGGCTCTAAACATTTAGTTGTTGATTTCAATAGTTCTCCCCACCCCCAGTGTGAAAGTGTTTGAAAAACGTAAACATTTAAACTGCTCCATTTGTGTTTGTTCAGTGTTGTCACTCTGCAGTTGAACTCTAGGCTTTTGTAATTTTTAAATGACTTTAATAGACAGCCCACATTTATTGCCAAAGGCCTCCCCTGCTCCCAGGACAGAAAGGATGGGGTTTTCCTGTTATCCTGAACTCAAAGTTTGAAAAGGTAGAACTCTGTCCTCTGTCATGTGGAACAAAATGGAGACTTAATTGTGTAGGAGTGGGCACTCCAGAAGGAACAATAAGAATCAAGGCTTTGAATTGCACAGAGCACTGCTGGGGCCCAGACGTTTGGGACTCCAAGAAATACATTTAAAAATAGAGGTTGTCTTGAGTTGTCATTGTCCCTGAAGTGGGCATAGCATTACAAATAAATTGTAAAATCAAGTCTAGTGCTGATTATGTGTTATTGGATCCCCCCCCCCCCAAAGAAACAAAGGGGTGGAAGGGATATACATGTGACAAGTATGTTTGTGGATCTCCCCCACCCCCACCCCCCAGAAGTAGTGATGTTTGCTATTTGGTATGTGCTTGCAAGTTTTTGCTTCTATTGAAGCATGGTGTCACGTCTCAACCAAATTTGTTATAGATCTTGTCTTCTGTTTCATCTTTCATCGTCAACTAATATATTTATTTTGTACTACTTTGTGCTCTTTTTTATTTTTATTGAAGGTCTTTGGTGGCTATGGTTTTCAGTTTTCTTTAACTTAATCGGTATAGACTCTGGTGGCATGGTGGTTAAGCTGATGTACTGCAACCAAAAGTTTATGAGTTTGATCATTACTAGGTCTCAAGGTAGACTCAGCCTTCTATCCTTCTGAGGTTGGTAAAATGAGTACTGAGCATGTTGGAGGCAAAATTCTAATTAACTTGTGAACCACCCAGAGAGTGCACTAAGCGCTTTAGGGTGGTATATATAAGTGTGATTGCTTTGCTTTACATGGATAATAATTATAAAGTGTGCTGAGGAGAAGGATGACTTGTTTTTGATCAGGCAGACACACAGAATGTACGAAACAGTGCTTTTTAAAGCCTGTGATTAAACTTTTGTGAGTGTATTCCATGTTTGCTTCTTTGTTTTCATTTGCTACACTACCTAATGTAATCTGTATGCTTTCAAAAATATAACTCGTCTTCCTTTGTAAATCTACATAAATTTGAGTTTTTAAAGACTTCTTCATTTACATGGCACAAGTTTATGGTTGGGGACGTGTGCAAGGAAGAAGTAGTTTTGTAATTGGCTTGTTGGTGATGTATGAAAACTTGGAAGTCTTATAGTAGTGACTATAACCTTGAATTTGTCAGCTATTTGGCACACTCCATGTTCCTGTGAAATAATCTTTTGAGAGAATGAAGGACTATGTGGAGAAGTCTCATAATAGATTTGTTTTTAAATAGCATTAAAAAGCTATGTGTGCTTCAGCATCATGTCTTGTATTGTCAAAAGAGAAGGTGGAAGACATTGAAAATGAAGTAAGACCCAGATATGTAAATTTCAGTTTGCTTTTTCTTCTTAGAGCAAAGGGGTTTACTGTGTTCTGGGTTTTATGGCTGAGAGGAAGCCGAATTGCTAAACATCTTGATTATTTAACGCAGTTTATAGAGTATAATTGCTGTCTGGCCAGGTTATCCTGCTATGGTAATAGAGTAGACCTTACTACCAGCCACTAGGTGGTGGTTAACTAACCTGTCAACCTTGAGGATTAGCGTCTTTGATGAAGTCCACAGGGAAGGGTAATGGTCTCCAAGTGAATTAAATCCCACTTGAATCCATCTTGATGGAGGGCAGCAGCTTCATCAATACTGGCATGGGGCCGATGAGGACTTTGCATGCCAAAAGGGTCCAGGACCAGAAAGTGACTCGTGGAGCTGGATCAGTGGTACGGGTGTCATGCTGTGATGCAGAAGGCAGATGAAAAGCCACTACATTATATTCACAGGACAGTCTCCATGGCTGATCGCCAAGATGATTGCCAATATTCGGAATCAGATATGGCACAAGAAGAATAGAGCATAATGAAGTTGAAGTTGTCAAAATACAAATACTTTTAATTGTACCTAGATAATCTATCCATAATAAGATATTAATATCAATGAAAGACTTGCTCAGAAATTTAAAATTGAGCTGTTGATCTTTGTGCAGTTGAAATTGATGGTTGGTGATTGCAATCCCCCCCCCCCATTCTTGTGGTTAAACTGTATAGTCTGACTTCAAGATGCAAGTGTTTTAGGCATGGTACAATGAAAACATCATATGACCTAATTTACTGCCAGCCAGATCAAGGAAGAATTCAGCTTGTCATAATTTAAGATATCAGCTGAAATCCTATTTGTAGCCTAAACCAAAGTGTAACCTTCCATCTTTTCCTCCCTGGTAAACAAAGCAGTACTGCTACAATTCTCAGGGGCATGCACATAACGCTCACCAATTTAGTGTGCATGAGTACCCATGAGAATTGTGGTAGTGGCATTTTGTTTATGAAGGAGAAACTAATGGAGTGTTATGCTTTGGCTTATCATTATTATTATTATTTATTGTTTATTATTTGTCCAATTTATATAGTCACCCAACTGGAAACGACTCTGGCCGGCTCACAAAGTTAAAATCAAACATCACAGTCTACAAACAGGATTTTAGCGTTTGTCTTAATGTATTATTTCTCTTACTATATGACAGATTTAATTTGTCTTAATGTAAAATATATACTTCTAATATTACAGACTGATTTTAATATATATTTTTCCTTCTAGGTTTCTGTTGAGAAAACACAGTGCATTTGTCTTGTGTGCTGGCTTCAGTTGAGGAAGAGAACTGTCTACCATGTGCTAGGATACAAGTTTACGGATTCTTTTACTTCCAAGCTTCTGGATTATAAAGAGGGAAACAGCAAAAATGGGGAGGAAAAAAATACAGATCACAAGAATAATGGATGAACGGAACAGACAGGTGAGAAATGGTACTTTTTGAAAAACATAGTTTAATAATGTCAATGTGCATGCATTCACTTTTAAAGAGATTTGAGTAGAACTGTTAACTAGTACATATGGGCCAAATCTGTTTCTGTGTATATATCTTTAATGTAAAAGTACTCTGGAAACTCTGTGAAGAAAATCCCTTGAGGCTTTTGACTGCTAAACAAGAAGGGAGGGTTCAGTTAAAGCTGTGGGAACATTTTGATAGATTCAGAGAGACCTGACAAAACATTTAGTAGTTCTTGGACCACTGAATTTAGTCTTTGAAAAGAAGGTAGTCACTGTTTTTACTCAAACTTTTCTGCCTTCTTTACCTCCTTTGTGGCAATCATGGCAAGGTAAAATGGAGGTTCTCTTCTATTTTCTGATTGCTTTCAGCTTCTTTGGTGAGATCTTTTATTCCAGACTGAGTCCAGTTTTATTTCTTGTTAACAAAGACCCATTGAAATCAATAGGACTTACTAATCATGAAGAAATGTAACTTCTACTGATTTCAGTGGGCCTACTGTAGCTGGGACTAAAATTGTAAATTAGCCCACTGCCAGAAAGTAAAAGTAAAATGTGAAGCAAAAATTGTCATATCTGACATGATCAGATGTCCTGCTCTAGCTGCAGAATCCTTTTTGTTTCTTCTTCTTCTGTCATATGCTTTAGATTGCAAGCCTGTAGACATATACTGTTCTGTTTTTTAAATTCATTTGAGAGCCTTTCCAATTTAAGAACTGGTTGAAAATACAGTAAAACCTCCCATAAAGAGCACCTCGCTTAGAGACTAACTCGCGTAAAGAGCAGAATTTTCTCTGAATGGTCATCTCGCTTAACAACTAAATCAGGGTTCGCACCCCCCCCCCCGGAAGTCACAATTGGTCACTTACAATGGTGTTTCACTTAAAGAGCAAACTCGCTTAAAGAGCAGTCCCGTGGAATGCATTATGCTCTTTAAGCAAGATACCACTGTATTTATAAATTAGTAAATGCAAGATTAATTTTCCAAAAATCTGATTTAATGGAACCTGGTTCTTCATGCTTCTTCACTGACAGAGTATGTGTAGTTTTTAATTATGCTTTTAAATAACAGAAACAAGTTACTAGTCTGAAGGCTGAAAATTGTAAGTTGTGAGCCCTGCCAACATTTTGCATGAGAGCGGTGTTGCTGGTTGATTAATTTCCACAAAGAGTTATGATATCTGATTGTACTTAGTTCAGTAAGACCTTAGAAAGTAATGCACTGGTAAGTTTGCCTTAGAAGTTCTTAGCCAGTTTGTTTGCAAATATAATTACTATTATTTCCTATTCTGGGATTTCTAATGGACAGAAAGACAGCAGACAGATGTGTAAGTAAGTTATTTTGAGGAATGTAGTGTTGGCACAGTCTTTTTTGGATTTATTTTTTTACCAACTATACAGTGAGGAAAGTGTTAAAATATTTCCCTTCAGTTAGGATTATACTTAAACTCTTCGAGTGGCAGTATATAGCAACTGATACTCTCTAGAGGGGATTATAATTAACACAAGACTGTCATTGTGGCAGCAATTAGGAACTCTTATCTGTTTGAATGAGCTGCATGCCACTTATATAATTGAGCTAAACTGAATAAATAGTTGTAAACTGGATAGCAAAGCAACCCAGTATCTCTCCTTTCCCTTTGCGGCTGAGGCTAACAGTGCTGAGCAACAGGATTACAGTCAGGATATCAGACAATCTATTGATGCATCTTGGCATCATAGTTTTCTGAGATGGTCATTTTGACTGGTTTGTTAGATTTTTATTGATTTGTGCTTTTAAATTTCTAAGAGCACTTGCCAGTCGTGTGATCAATAAGTAAATATGTATAATATGTGTGGAAATACAAAATTATAAATGTGTATACTTGAAATTCTATACATATAATTAGGTATGATTAAATTGTAATAAAAGTGTTGCTTTTTGTCTTAGAAGGATGTATATATGTGTGTATTACAATTATAAAGGCCGTATCTGCTTTGAGTGAAGGAAGAATGCCTTCTTTGCGTATTCAGTTTTTTAACACTTGAGAAATGGATTAACCTATTAATCAGTGATGTTTTTTCTCTCTGAAATGTTTATACTAAAGGTTGCAGCCCTTGTAATAACTTCACTTGTTGCGCCTTTTCACTTCCTAGAAATGAATAGAAATTGGGTTTAGTAGACATTTCTAAGTACAGTAGAACCCCGGATAAAGACAAAACGTGGTTCCTCAAGTCGTGTTGTTAACCAGATTTTGACGTTATCCGATCCATGTGGGAGATGTCCCAGATAACGACGGAAAAAGTATTGTTATCCGGTGCATCCATACCAATGCACCGCATAATGACACTTTTAAAGCTTTTTTTGTCATTATGCAGGGCATCACGTGATGCATAACGAATGCGTCATTATGCGGTTTTGACATGTGGTACCGTCGTTATCCGGGGTTCTACTGTACTAGAGATTGTTCACTTTATTAAAGATAATATTAAGAAATTGGCAAATTCCATTTTGAATCAAAAAATGAAAATGATCATAGGTTCCTTTGAAGTGTCTATGAATGTTGCTGTTGTTCAGTCGCACAGTTGAGTCCAACCCTTTGCGACCCCATGGACCACTGCATGCCAGGCACCCCTATCCTCCACCATCTTCCGCAGTCCGCTCAGCTCTAAATTCGTGACTGCAGTGGCTTAGTGGTTAAGACACTGAGCTTTAAGACTGGAAAGTCGGGGTTCGATACCCAAGTACTGCACAAGAGTGAGCTCCCATCTTTGTCCTAGCTCCTGCCAATGTAGCAGTTCAAAAGCAAGAAATTGCAAGTAGATAAATAGGGACCACTTTGGTTAGAACCTAAATTTGGATACGACTGGCTTTTGAGCAAGGGCGACCTTTACCTTTATACAGTACTAAAATTTGATCTTGAACATTTTTTCTTTTTAATATCGGCTATGCATTGTGGAACTTCCCAATGCCCAGAGTGGGAGTGTATCTCAGATGGGCGGGGTATAAGTCAAATAAATAATAATATATTAATTCTACTTTGTTTTTTCCTTCATTGCTGCATTTTGCTTCAACATTTGATATAGGAATCTAGACTGCAGATTCAGCTTGATTTTTAGTGTAAAATATATGACTTTTGTTTAGATCAGCAATGGCCAACTTGTGTGTCTGGTGGATAGTTGCCTGGACCACCTTGGGACCTGTTGTGGGTTGCACCCTCCACTGCTGTGCTGCTGAAATTGGGTTGCAAACCACAAGCCCTTCAGAACAAACCAGAAAGGCAGGTGGCTTTTATTAACGATTTGTTGTTGAATGAGAGAAAGATCATGCAATTTAGAGGCTGCTATGTTGTCCACCTGTGATTTAAGTCAAATCTTCAGGTAGCATTAGGAGAATAGTTTCAAATGTCTGCAGTGGCTCAAGTGGTTAAGACGCTGACTGGTCAGTAGTTCAAAACCCAAGTACTGTACTGCATGACAGAATGAGTGCCCATCTCTATCCCAGCTCCTGCCAACCTAGCAGTTTGAAAGCAAGAAATTGCAAGTAGATAAATAAGGACCACTTCGGTGGGAAGTCTCATAAAAAAGTCCATTCCTGAGTTGTACTTTTTCCTGAGATTTTGCCCGCCAAATTACCTTGTGCTTTAGCCCATCCAAGATGGAGATTTCTATCCGGGGGAGACCCCTTTCTCACATACCAGAGAGAGATTGGAAAGTAAACAATGATGGCCTGGTGGGTTGGAAGAGGTGGAGCCTAATGTGTGATGGACATGTCATGCTGTAGGTTCATTGGTTGGAATCCTTTAGGGGAATAGCTGGGAGGCGGACCCTGAGGGAGGATATAAAATGGGGCCAGGAGACTGGAGTGAGAGAGCAAGCCTTTAGGAAAAGCCTGAACTGCTGGGTCAGAGAGGGCCAGGGAAGCAGGATCAGGTGCGATCCCATCGCGAAGATGCTGGAGTGGTACTTGTGAGTAAGAGGATCATTACAGGAAGGTAAACAGTGTTCTGTGTACTTTGGTGCCTAGACATGTCTGCCACATGTCCATGGAAATGTCTGCAAACGCAGACAGTGCTGGCTCTTTGGCTATAAACAGATGAGCACTGAACCCTAGAGTTGGATATGACTGGCTTTCAAGCAAGGGTGACCTTTACCTTCATATGCCTCTCATTTTGGTTACTTTGTGTCATGAAGCACAAGTAATTCAGTTGGTTGGTAACATCTTAGTACATAGATTATATAGGTTTCTCTTGCTCACCATTACCCTTTCAGCTGCTAAAATCTTTCCCTGTAATCTTAAGGCCACCACCATACAGGCAAGTACTGTTTCCTTCTCTTGCCGGCCATTGAAAGACAAAATTTCTGGTTTCCATGACCTTGCTCATGCCTATTGTTGTTTTCTAGTTTTAAAGCTAAGTGATAGAATAGGGCTTGCTGTTGCCATAGTTGTGTGTTTAGGTTTCCATGGCACAGTGCAACTTAAACATAAGAATATGGGCTGTTGCACAGGATTTTTACAGCTTGCTTTTTTTTTAAAACTAATTATGTGTTCCAGTTTTAAGTAGTCAGGACAAGTCCCTAGTATGGAATAATATGAAATTGTCTGTTCATCATTGCCAGAAAATAGCTTGAAGACTATGTATTTGTGCAGACCACTGTTGTTGCTCAGTTGCACAGTCGATTCCGACCCTTTGCAAACCCTATAGACCATGGTCCTCCAGGCACCTCTGTCCTCCACCATCCTCCTCAGCCAGCCCAGCTCTGTGCAAACCATGCAATTGTCTGCGCCTGTCTTTATTTTACAGCCATCATAGCATGATAAAATGAGATGCTAAACCAGTGATGGGCAGTCTTGGCCCTCCAGCTGTTCTTGAACTTCAATTCCCAGAAGCCCAAGTCAACACACCAGCTGGTCAGGGTTTCTGGGAATTGAAGTTCAAGAACAGCTGGAGGGCCAAGACTGCCCATCACTGTACTAAACCTTTGTATATCATCTTGAGCTCCTTGTAGAATAGTATAGAAATACTGTTCTTTGCAGTGCAGAGTAGAAGAGACATTTTTATAAATGTTCTGATTTGTTATGGGATGCAAGACAAAAAATTGGATGGGAAGGATTTGTTGTAGAAATACTAGGACAAGAGGGTGGGATATAAATATAAATAAATAAATAAATACTGGATGTCTGGACTAACAGGATTATACCATATTTTCCGGCATATAAAATGCACTTACCCCCTCAAAATACTTCTCCCCCCCCCCAAGCTAAGGAGAGTGGGATGGGATGAAAATAAACTGGCTTGCAGGATCCTTCCCCCCCCCCCCATCTCACTCTTTTCAGCTGGTGGTAGGATGGGATGGAAATGGGCTTAAAGGATCCTCCCCCCAAAAATAAAATAAAAATAAAATAAATCCTACTCTCCTCTGCTGCTGGTGGCCAGAGGCGGTGGAATGGTGGGGAAACGGGCTTCAAAGGAGCCCTCTTCCCATCCCTGCCTCCCCGGCTCCTGGAGTTAATTTTAGAAATTCATGAAAAATGTAGAAAATTATTCCCCCCCCCCTCTTTAAGATGTGTACAAAAAACGGGGAGCATTTTATACTCCATTGCGTCTTATATGCCAGCAAATATGGTACTTGAGTTCTGGTTTAATAGCTAAACTAGACAATAAATGAAAGATGTGTAAACAGTGTTCTGTTTTTACTGAAAAGCCATGTTTTGAAAGATTGGCATTTTGTGATTTACTCTGTTTGGAAGCCTTTTCCTATATGTGGAGCAGTATAGCAGATACTGTTACTTCCCCCATCTTTCTGTATGGAGAAAGCTGCTGAGGGAGGGCAGTTTGAGCACAGGTGGCAGGAAGGGAGACGGTAGAACAATTTCTATCCTGTGTGCCAAATCTGGCAGATTGCCCTGGCTACTTTTCATTTTTAAAATTAATCTAGGAGTAGGCCTGTTCTTATGTATCTTGCAGGCTGGCCCTTTAAAGATGACATTTAGGTAGCAGTGGCTTGATGTCCTATTTATCTTAATTCGACTTCTTCCTATTGCTAAGATTAGGTGTTACATTTTAGGCATAATCTTTGTACAGTATCTTGATTTCTACTGATACAGCAAAAACATAATACCAACCAGGTTTTGTTTTATATGCTGCTTCATGTTGTGAAATCCTAATTCATGCACCCCAATGGAAAAACCAATTCCATCTTTCCTAAGAGCAGTACTAATGATGCATTGACCTAATTGTTTAGTTCATTATCTGAATCACCTATAACTATTGCGTTGAGTTAGTAAAACTAAATCATAATCCTTTCAAAAAGTGCTTACAAGGTTAGCTTTTACAGAGTCGTGTTCTTGAGGAGGTGTTACTGCTTTCACAACTAGGTTTGCAGCAACAATTTGTTACATAGAACTCTCTCGGTTGGTTGGTCAAACCACTAAGAAAATTGACATTTCATTAAGAATTTAAATAAGATATTAACATGACTTTCAGTCTACTGGTAAAACATTATAATTGATTCAGAAAGTGTAGGAGGAACCGATCTGTGTTAGAGGCAGGTGGACAGATAGAATATAATTTTTAACCCTGTGGATGGAAGTTTGGATTAATTTGTTAATCCCTCATTTACTTCAGCTCCACAGCTTCTATGAGCTTCCTGAATTATACAGATGAATTCCTAAGTAATACTTTGTAGCTAGACATATTTTACTTATACAGTAAACTTAGGGAACTTAGGAACTCTCTGCCTGACCTTATCACATCAAATAACGGCTGAAGGCATAAACATAGGGCACAGAATGAAGTTACTGGGGACTGTATTTCTTATTTTTGATATGGCACCTAGAGGGGCAGAGAAGATGCTCTCTAAAAAGTAGCTAGCATTGAATAGTGTAAAAACAAACAAAGAAAAGAGGGGCTAACTCAATAGAGAGAGAACACCTTTTATTGTCTTGTTGAGAAGAAAATACATGAGTTACTCCAGTTTTTGCTAGCATTCAATGTCTGGGGTTCCCTTGGCATCTTTTCCAGAAGCTATTCTGTAGCTTTCTTTCCTAAAATGCCTTTCTCTCCTTTCTTTTATAGGTGACATTCACAAAAAGGAAGTTTGGATTAATGAAGAAAGCCTATGAACTTAGTGTGCTTTGTGACTGTGAAATAGCACTGATCATTTTTAACAGTTCTAACAAACTCTTTCAGTATGCAAGCACAGACATGGATAAAGTTCTGCTGAAATACACCGAGTACAACGAACCCCATGAGAGCAGAACCAACTCGGATATTGTTGAGGTAACAATTGTAACAGTGAATGATTTTGTCTCATTTTTCGGTAGAAGTGAAATATATTTGTCCTACATGTTGAAAGTATTTAGGTTCACTATTTTTAATGAAATATTTGAAGTATTCAAGCTATATCTCAAGGTATCTTAGAAGAAGTCTCTAAGAAACATGGCCTAGGCATATTTGACTAATAAAACCTGATACTGAAAAGTTGCATTTTCTGTAGCTATAAAATCTGTATATTTTAATAAAGGAATTTTTTAGCCTGTGGATGGAAGTAATAATGTACTATTTGCTCAGAGATGTGAAGTATGAAACTTCTTTTTGAGAGTGTATATAATTTCAAAAATGATCCTTAAAGAAAGAAACACATGTGAGCTTCATTGTTCTGAGGCAACTTGATTGACATCTGAGGATGTTTTGAGTGCATGTAATTTGAGACAGAATGTTGTTTAATAAGCTTTACCAAATACGTTTTAAAATTTTCAAACTATGTGTTGTAGGTACTATTTGTGACATTTATGACCAAAGATAAGGATGGAAAAAAGTATTACATACTCTACATATTGTTTTAAAATTAGATGCCATTATTCTTTTGAGACATAGGAATACTGCAACATCTTAAATTAAGATAGTTAAGCAAATGTGAGGTGAAATTAACACAGAACTTTAATATTTAATATTTAGTTCCCCTTGTCCTGGGAAAGAATGTTGAGCAAAACACCACGGCGGGGTGGGGTATATCGATAATAACTCTTCAGACCTGCTTGTTTAAGAGTTATCTCTTTTTTATGGTAGTTTTATCTACTTTACAGTTGGCTGCAATTTCTTCAGAGATCCAGCTAGAACTGTTTTGGGGAGGATGTTCTATTTTGTGCTGAGTTCCGGGGAATTGTTATGTTACTGTTGAGCTTATACAGTATCTTTTAAAATTAGTTTACCCTATATTGGCCAGCTGGAACACACTTTCTATTCTTAACCTTGATTTCTTTGTGCTTCTAAGAAGCAAGGCAATTTCCTAAATAAATTATTTTGAATTAAAGCAGAAAGTTATAATCTCGTTGTTCTGTGCAGGACAATTACAATAAAGATTTATCTATCTACAGTAATTGAAACTGTACCCCAACAGCACAAGGAAATCCAGATTATAGTTCAGCTCTGCTTCTCCTTCAAGATATAACTACCTTGGTGAACTTTTTTGATATAATTTTGAAATAATTTTTCTGGTGTCATAGTAAGAGTTTGAAAATAAATGTCGTCAAAAAACACTGTAGCATAATCTCACTGACCACACCATTTCTTTTACATCACTTCAGTAGTGAAGAGCTGGATTCAACGTAGACTTTGATTGTATTAATATCTGCAAATAACAGATTTTCTATGCAGTTTTCCCACATTTATATAATCTTTGTTCAGTTCAATTTATCTGTATTTTAGGGAAAGAAGTCTAATGTTTAATGTTCTTAGTTTTAGAGAAACAATGATATTTGCTACTGACCCTTTTTTAAAAAAGGAATCAGAAAGTTGAACATACCTTCCTTGTGGAAATTAAGTGGAAAGTGTGCGTCAATGTTTCCATGTTTTGAACTAGAGATGAGCTATGTTTTCAGTTTCCTTCTTTTTGGCAGTATAACTTCAGTCAATTCTTTATCTTAAATGGAAAGTGTTTGATTTTTGGGGAAATGTCTGAAAACATAAACATATTTGTCATTAAATTGTGTTCTCTTTTAAAAAATTAAACTTGATTTATGCGGAGGGATGTCAGGGGTCCCAACACCCTTCACACACACCTAAACATATGTGAGAGTGTTCACCTAGCCCTTCCCTGACCAGGCTTTAACTAGCCTCTTGCCAAACAGGACTCCTTGCCTTGCCCTCCTACGATAGTCTATGTGGGTGGCCAGCTCCCACATAGACTATATTTCCCAGGACCAGCACAGGTCTCCCATGACTCCACGGAAAAGTCTGCTTGGACATCCAGGTGACCACCACAGAGATCTCAGAGGAGGGTATGGTTTCCCTTGCTCAAAAGCCAGTTGTATCCGACTCTAGGGTTCAGTGCTCATCTTTGTTTCAAAGCCGAAGAGCTTTGAAGTTGCTTCATTAGCAATGACTTAAAGTCTGGCACCCACTATTTCTTAAGACCCTTTTTAATAACCCCGCACAGTTTTAAAAACAAACTGTTCTTTATTGAAAATTAGGCAAATGTTCCTCATACTCTTTTAAAAAGTTACAAAAATTCACAATACTTTCTATAAACCTCCTCCTCCCAGGAACTTTCAGGTACAGTGAAACCCCGACTTACATATGCCTCGAGTTACATAAAATTTGACTTACATAATGATTTTGTGCTAAAACCATGTCCCAATTTACACGATTTCCTATGGTTTTGCTTCGAGTTACATAAAGATTCTTTTTCCTATGGGTTTGCTTTGAGTTACGTAAAAATTCATTTCCCTATGGGTTTGCTTCGAGTTACATAAAAAACTGATTTAAGCAAAAGCCTATGGAACTGACTCCCCCCCCCCCCGGTAAATAGGGGTTTTACTGTACTTTGTTATCCCCAAACTTAAGTAGAACCTAACTATTCTAAGTCCTGGTAAACTCACATAATTTCTGTTCTTTGCTGTAGAGAATCTCTGCTTTCTCTCTCTCCTGCATTTTTCTGTTGTTACTTCTGTTTTGGTGGTTCTTTATGTCATCACCATCTTTAGCCTCTCCCTCCTTTTTCTCCTCTTGATTGCCTCTCTTTTATATCTTTCTTGCCTCTCTAATTATCAAACTCCCAATAAGAGGCTTGTTTCCAACTTTTAGCAAAATCTGGTTTTCCAATCACATTATTTTCCTCTCTTTTCCTTCCTTCGCCTTACCCATTAATGTTTACAAATAGGAAGAACCATAAGGGGATACCTTGTTCTCCTTCGTATAGTTTGTGAATCCACACTCATGGGGTTATGTGCCTGCGCAGAACGGCCGATCGGAGGCTTGAAAAGCTATTGGTCAAAAGTTTTGGCGGTAAGACCGCCCACCGTACCGCCCACCCTGAGGCGCCCGCGCACCATTTTACCTCAGTTCTCTTCTTTCCGCCGTAGCAGCAGGACGATCGTTGAGAGCTTCCTCAATTTTATTCGCCCTTCTGAGGGAA
Organism: Bradypodion pumilum; assembly: GCA_035047305.1. Classification (NCBI taxonomy): domain Eukaryota; kingdom Metazoa; phylum Chordata; class Lepidosauria; order Squamata; family Chamaeleonidae; genus Bradypodion; species Bradypodion pumilum. Next base: position 10,674,027 of record JAWDJD010000012.1, on the reverse strand, counting down.
AGTCTTTTGGCAAATTTCAACAATTTTTCTCGGTGATCTTGTCCTTCGGGCAGGATCGCCACCCCGGTGCTGTTTCTTACTTCTGGTGGACTCAGTTACCTACTCGCTTCGGTCACCGTTTCCCCCCTCAAGGGGGTGGCGGCTGGCCAGCCCTTCGGGGTAACCGCGTTCCAGAAACTTCCATTGGAAGAATTTTTTCTTTGATGGCTGCGGCCTTCAAACAGTGCTCGGCTTGCCTGAAAAAGTTTCCGGCTTCCGACGGGCATAGCCTCTGCCTTTTCTGCCTCGGAGAGTCTCATCAGAGCCAGTCTTGCCCCCACTGCAAGAAATTCACCCGTCTGGCCGTGCAAAACCGGAGTTACCGGCTCAAAGCGCACCTGATGGAACTCTCTCTGGCTCCCGTTGTGGCCGCTTCTACCTCGGCTAGCGTCTCTCAGCCTCCGCCGCCTTCGACCCCTTCTTCCGCCACCATCAAGAAGAAGAAGAAGAGGGACAAGAACGGAGACAAGAAAAAGAAGCGCGGGTCGGAGAAGAGGCGATCGCTCCCGCCTACTCCGCACACCCCTGTGTCTCCGGGACCTTCGCCACCATACTCGGTCGCGAGATGTCCGTCTCCTGGGTCCTCCATCTGGGGAGGACGGTCCTCCTCGGGTTCGCCTGAAAAAGGACGCAGGGCTGGGGCTCCAGCTCGCCCACTTCAGGTACTCCCGTCACCGCCTCGTGGGAGGGCCCGCTTGCCTATGAGGCAGGCCTCTGTCTCCCCAAGGCCCAGGACTCCGACGCTCGACGACGCGGGGATCACCATGCCGGCCACCATTTCGTCGCCGATTTTACCGGCCACCGTTTCGTCGCCGACCCAGCCAGCCACCGTTTCGTCGGCCACCGTTTCGTCGCTCCCGACGGTGGGGGACCCATTCCACAGGGAGTTCCTGAAGGAGATGTTTGAGGTCATGGCTCAGACTTTTGCCAACCGGTTTCAGACCTCCATGCCTGCGGCCTCTGCGGCTCCGGTACCGACCACCGCAAGCCCCAGGGATGCTGGCCCTGCTGTGGCCCCACCGCCCTCCCGAGGGTCGAGTGTCCACTCCGCTGGCCCACCCACATCGTCGCGGGTTGGTCCAGTCGTTGAAGCGGTGGACTCCCATCCCGTCGGCCCGCCCAGGCCGTACTGGCGCGGTCCCGACGTGGATGTAAGAGTTCCTCCCTCGTCCTCCGATGACTCCAGCGCCTCTTCGGAGGAGGACGAGGGAGACGTCGACGCCGAGCGGACGCCGGACCAGGCCATCGGCGCGGTTGACCCACCGCGTGGTGAGGATCAACGCTCGCTCACGGCCATGCTGACGCGCCTGGGGACCGCGTTGAACCTGAAGGTGGACCAGCCGCCACTGGAAGGTGAGGACCAAATGACCGCAAAACTGGACAGGCGTGCGGTACGGCCGGTCCATATCACCATGCTTCCGTCCATGCTGACGTCGGCGAAGGCAACATGGAGGAAGCCGGTGTCGGCGCACTCCGTTTCGTCCAGGCTCGACGGCATGTATAGAGTCCTGGACGAGAACGTCGAGTTCCTGCAGGCACATCCCCTGCCGAATTCCCTGGTGGTCAAGGCCTTCCAACACAGGACGGCCACCAGCGGGTTCCCGGTTCCGTCGACCCCGGAGGGGAAGAAGCTGGACGCGGTGGGCCGCAAATTCTACGCCACCGGTTCCCTCTTCCTCCGTGCCGCCAACTACTCGGCTGCCATGGGCCTGTACCAGTCTCACCTCTGGGAGCGGGTGAAGGCCGAAACGGCGACGTTACCTGCCGACGCCCAGAAACGGATCGACGCGCTGGCATCCGAGGGCGATTTCCTGGCGGAGCAACAGATGCGAACCGCCAGGCATATAAATGACTATGCGGCGAAGGACATGTCGTCTGCGATCCTGCTCCGCCGCCACGCCTGGCTTAGGGGCACCTCCCTCGATGACGCTATGAAGAAGCTCATCGAGGAGTTTCCCTTTGACGGGCAAGGCCTTTTTGGGCAAGATACGGACAAGGTCCTCAATGAGATGCGGCAGACCAACTCCACCGCCAAGTTTCTGGGGCTCACCACGCCGGCTCCGCCTGCCAGGCCGAGGTTCCAGCCCTTCACGCGGCGCTACCAGGGGAACCCGCAACAACAGGGTGGCCCCGTAGAGCAGCCCAGGTCTGGCTCTTACAAACAACGACGCCAGCACAAGCCGCGCTACCAACCCTACGGACACGGCAAGCGTTCGGACGCTAAGTCCAAGTCGCGCGTTTGAAGCTGCGACGGCCGAGTCTCTCACGCTCCATCTCCCGTACCTCCCCCTCCGGAACTTCCTTCAGGTATGGTCGGGCATCACGGACGACCGGTGGGTCTTAAGGATCTTGTCCTCTGGCTACGCCATCGAGTTCGTGCGGGCGCCTCGGGTAGGAAGACATCGTTTCACCACCTCGTCCCCCCATTTGGAGGAAGAAATATCAACTCTTCTGTCCAAGGGAGCCATCGAGCGGGTGGCCCCGCCCGATTGGGACAACGGCTTCTACTCGAGGTACTTCGTGGTCCAGAAGAAGGACGGAGGACTTCGCCCGATCCTGGACCTGCGCCGCCTCAACAAATGCATCCACACCAGGAAGTTCCGGATGGTGACCCTGCAGACCGTCCTTCCCCTCATCAACAAAGGGGACTGGTTCACAGTCATAGACCTCAAGGACGCTTACTTCCATGTCTCCATCCTCGAGGAGCACCGGAGGTTCCTTCGATTCCTCATCGGCGATTCGGTTTACCAGTACCGATGTCTACCGTTCGGTCTGGCCACGGCACCGCGGGTCTTCACCAAATGCATGGCTCCGGTGGCCGCCTTCCTTCGCCAGCGGGGAATCAGGGTCTTCCCATACATCGACGACTGGTTGATCGTATCCCCCACCAGCTCGTCGGCCATTCGGGACACGTAGTTCACGGTCCACCTCATGGAGAGTCTCGGCCTCAGGATCAACTTCACCAAATTGAAGCTTATCCCCTCTCAACGCGTCGAGTACATCGGACCGGTACTCGACTCGCTTGCCACCAGAGCCTTTGCACCCCAGAAGCTCCTGCAGGACATCGCGCAGGGAGTGACCGACCTACGCACCAAACCGTGCATCCGGGCGAAAAAGGCTCAAAGACTGCTAGGCCTTATGGCCTCAATGACGGCTGTGGTCCCTCACGCCAAGTTAAAGTTCCGGTCCCTACAGTCGTGGCTTCTGCACGAATTCGATGCGCTCCGGGAGAGTCAGTCCAAACGGCTAACTCCGTCCCCGGAGCTGAGGGACCAGCTGGTGTGGTGGACGACACCACTCAACGTGGCAACGGGGAAGAGTTTTTACCCCCCGCAACCCTCGCTGCAAATATTGAGCGATGCAAGCAACCTCGGCTGGGGGGCTGCCTGCGGGACTCTCACGGTCAACAACCCTTGGTCGCCTCAGGAGATGGTGCACCATATCAACTACTTGGAGCTGCTGGCCATTTGGAAGGCCCTCCGTTCCTTCGAGACCTTGCTCATGGGCAAGGCGGTCCAAGTGGCCTCGGACAACACCACGGCTGTGGCGTACCTGAACAAGCAGGGAGGAACACGATCCACCACCCTTCTTTACCTCGCTGTGCAACTCTGGGAGTGGTGCCTGGAGATGCACATTTTCCCAATTGGAGTGCACATTCAGGGCAAGCTGAATGTCCTGGCCGACCATCTCAGCCGCCTCACCTCGACGACCCACGAATGGGAACTGAACGACGAGGTGTTCCAGTCGCTCTGCGAGGCCTGGGGGACTCCGAACATCGACCTCTTCGCATCGGAGTCCAACACGAAATGCCACAGGTACTGCTCCAGGGCGGGCATCGGTGCCAACTCCGAGGGCAATGCTTTCATGAAACGGTGGGATCAGGACTATTTCTACGCTTTTCCGCCGTTTCCCCTGGTCCAGAAGGTCCTCACCAGAATGCTCCAGCACAGGACCAGAGCCATCCTAGTGGCCCCAGCATGGCCTCGCCAACCATGGTTTCCGCTGCTGTTGCGCATGTCATCTCAGTATCGCACGCTACCGGAGTCACCGACGCTCCTCCAGATGGAGCAGGGCCAGCTCCACCACTCGGACCTGCCCAGCCTCCACCTCACCGCGTGGAGGATAACCCCAGACTGTCCAGGATCCTGGAGCTAGCCAGGCGCCCGTCCACAAGGAAGTCCTACGCTTCCAAATACAGACGCTTTTGTGCTTTCCTGGCATCTCAGCAGACCCCCCTCTCGCAGGTGGAACTGCAGGACATCTTGACCTACCTCCTCCATCTGGCGGAGTCTGGCCTCAGCATCGCCTCCATCCGAGTACACCTCGCAGCGGTGGTGGCTCACTCTCCAGCTGGCTCGCCCGCTTCTGGCGCTTTCCGCGACCAAACGGTGAAACGCTTCCTCAAGGGATTGCGGAACGCCTTCCCGCCGGTCAGGACTCCGACGGCCCAATGGTCACTCTCTACCGTCCTTAACGCACTCACCAGGACTCCTTTCGAGCCCATGGCTACCGCAGATGCTCGTCTCCTCACATGGAAGACGGCCTTTCTGGTGGCCATCACGTCTGCTCGACGAGCTGGTGAACTGGTCGCCCTGCGGGCGGACGCACCTTTTCTCCAGTTCTTCAATGACCGTGTGGTGCTCCAACCGGACATCACCTTCCTCCCCAAGGTGGTCTCCCAGTTTCATATGGCACAGACTATCTCCTTGCCAACATTCTTCCAGAACCCCGCTAACGCTCAAGAAAGGACTTGGCACACGCTGGATGTCAAACGGGCTTTATTGTTTTACACCAGCAGGACAAGGGAGTTCAGGAAGTCGCAACGCCTTTTCGTGGCGTATGGGGGCAAGTCCAAAGGTGAACCCATCTCAGCGCAGCGGTTCTCCAAATGGATCACCTCTACCATCTACTTGGCCTACGAGTCGGCATCGCTGCCTCCTCCACCGCATGTCAGGGCGCACTCTACCAGAGCGGTTGCAACATCCACGGCCTTTCTGGAGGGCACACCGCTTGAGGACATCTGTAAGGCTGCCACCTGGTCCAGACCTTCTACATTTGTCCAGCACTACAGGGTGGACACCAGAGCCACTGCGGACGCCAGGCTTGGCCGTGTCGTCCTCACTCGGGGTCTCCGGGCCCATCGCCCCTGACAGTTCACCCTGCCTGACCGTCGTCATCTTCATCGTGGGATCATCTCATCCGACTGCCCACCGACCAAGTAAGTGTGAGCTTGCTAATCTCCCATGAGTGTGGATTCACAAACTATACGAAGGAGAAAGTTCGGTTTCACTTACCAGTGATAACTTTCGTTCTTCGAGTATATAGTTTGTGAATACACACTACCCACCCTGCCTCCCCTCTTGAGCTGCACGGATGAGATCAATTGGTTTATCCTGTGCTTGGCTTAAGTATGGAACTGAGGTAAAATGGCGTGCGGGCGCCTCAGGGTGGGCGATACGGTGGGCGGTCTTACCGCCAAAACTTTTGACCAATAGCTTTTCAAGCCTCCGATCGGCCGTTCTGCGCAGGCGCATAACCCCATGAGTGTGTATTCACAAACTATATACTCGAAGAACGAAAGTTATCACTGGTAAGTGAAACCGAACTTTCCATTAGTTTAGCTCCAATGAAATCTCTGCCTCTCAGGAGTTTTCAGAAGAGGCAGGGGAACCAGAGACCACATTGCCAACATACGTTGGATCATGGAGAAAACAAAGGAATATCAGAAACAAGTCTACTTCTGTTTTATTGACTACACCAAGGCATTTGACTGTGTGGACCACAACAAAATGTAGCAAGTAATTAAAGAGATGGGAATACCAGAGCACCTCAAATGCCTCATGAGAAATTTGTACATGAAACAAGAAGCAACAGTTAGGACAGAACACGGAATGACAAAGTGGTTTGAAATAGGAAAAGGAGTAAGACAAGGCTGCATTTTGTCACCCTGCTTATTCAATTTATACACAGAGCACATAATGTGCAATGCAGGGATGGAGGAATCACAATATGGGATCAAAATTGCTGGGAGAAACATCAACAATGTGAGATATGCAGATGATACCACCTTAATGGCAGAAAGTGAGAAAGACCTAAAGAATCTCTTGATTGGGCTGAAGGAGGAGAGCGCAAAAGCTGGCTTGAGACTCAATATCAAGAAAACCAAGATCATGGCAACAGGTCTATCAGTACATGGAAAATAGATGGGGAAGAAGTAGAAGCAGTGACATACTTTACTTTCTTAGGATCTAAGATCACTTTAGATGGTGAGTGCAGCCATGAAATAAAAAGATGACTGATTCTGGGGAGACAAGCTATGAGAAACTTGGGGAATATAGTGAAAAGCAGAGACATCACCTTGAAAAGAAAAATTCACATAGTCAAAGCAATGGTTTTCCCGGTAGTCATGTATGGGTGTGAGAGCTGGACCATTAGGAAAGCTGAGCGCAGAAGAATAGATGCCTTTGAAATGTGGTGTTGGAGGAGAGTTTTGAAAGTCCCCTGGATAGTGAGGAGAACAAATAGGTCAATCTTAGAAGAAATCAACCCTGACTGCTCTTTAGAACGTCAAATAGTAAAGATGAAGCTAAAATACTTTGGACATCAAATGAGAAAAGAGGATTGATGCTGGGAAAGGTGGAGGGCAAAAGAAAAAGAGGTCGACCAAAGATGAGATGGCTAGATGGCATCGTGGACTCAGTGGGCACAGAGCTGGGCGGGCTGAGGAGGATGGTGGAGGACAGAGGTGCCTGGAGGACTATGGTCTATAGGGTCGCAAAGGGTCGGAATCGACTATGCGACTGAACAACAAAAGGCGTTTCAAAATCTTCCTTTCTATCTCCCCAATGACAAGACTGTTATATCATCACTGCCTCTGCCCTCTATAGGTTAAACAGAGAACGTGGTTCTGTGACCTAACCATGACCTTATAAACACATATCAATTTCGAAGCATCAGAATATGGCATTTTGAACCATTCTAAAACCTTTATCCAACTTTTTAATTTGTAGAAAACCTTTTTTTTAAATAATGGTATGCTCATGGAATGGCATTCCCATGACAGGATAGCATATCTAAAATTGCTATCTGAATTGGGGAAAGCCAAGTGCTTTCTTTACATGAATATGAAACTTATTTAAACCTTTTGCAATTTCTAGAATATTGCTGGTTACATTTCTCAAATTTTCATAACACTTCATTATAATTTCTCAAACTTTGTGCATGTGAAGGGAAGTTGTGTGTGTGTGTAGATGGGGAACAATTGGCACAGCTTCTGTGGCTTTTGCAGCAAATAATGGTGAGTGGATAGAAGTGGAAATAAGTAACAACACTTCACTGACCTTCAACAAACCTTATTTTATATAATTGTATAGCTGTGTTTCACAGATTGTGGCATTGTGCCATCATCACGATTAAACTTGGATCAGGCACAGTGATAACCTTCAATATTTTGACATTGAGCACTCCTACAATGCAGTGGGTCATGCCAAGGGTAGTTGAAGTACTGGTAGCATTCAATGAGATGCAGAAAAATTAGCATTATGGGTAAATTAAATTAATTACCCTAATTTGGATATTTGAAATCTTACAAATAGTAAACCTAGACATTTGTAGGTAGAAAGTTCATATACTGTATCTATCTTTGAAGGAGTGAGTTAGAGAAGTTCTGTTTTTTTTTTTTTTGGTGTTCTTCCTAAAACGTTCCTAGATATCTTTTATTTCCTAGAGTCTACTTGATAAACCATGTTCACCTACAGGACGGTACAAGTTACTGATTTTACCTTACTGTTTAGCGCTGCTAGCATTGTTTGTCTACGTTGAAGGAGACTGGAGGTAGCCTACACAGAATGCAAAAAAAAAAAAAAAAATTGCACACATTCTGTCTCAGTTATGTCTGTGTACGCACGTGCACAAACTATTCTTAAAGGGAAAGGAGAAGCTGAAACAGTTTGTATATTTTGGAGAACTTAAAGAGGGGAAAAAAGGAATTTTTCCAACTTACATAGAGGTATCTTTTTAAGATAGACCAAACCTGTGTTTCCCAATGTGGGACCCATGCCCCACAGGAAACTTCAAATCCCAGAATCCTAAGCCAGTACATTGGCTGATTGGTGCTTTGGGGAATTGACTTAGGCTTCTGGAAAATGACATCCAAAAATGAAAGGTTGGGAACCACTTGTCTAGATTAATAGGTCTCTTTCTATCAGTGGCTCAAGTGGCTAAGACACTGACTGGAAGATGGGAGGTAAGCAGTTCGATTCCCAAGTACTGCAGGACTGAATGAGCTCCCGTCTCTGTCCCAGCTCCTGCCAACCTAGCAGTTTGAAAGCAAGAAATTGCAAGTAGATAAATAGGGACCTCTTCGGTGGGAAGGTAAACAGCGTTCCGTGCACTCCGGTGTCTAGTCATTCCTGCCACATGCCCATGGAAACGTCTGCAGAAGCAGACAGCGCTGGCTCTTTGGCTTTGAAACAGAGATGAGCACTGAACCCTAGAGTTGGATACGACTGGCTTTCAAGCAAGGGAAACCTTTATCCTTACCTTCTATCAGGAGAGAGGTTTACTTTTGAGAGGTTTATGATGTTGGTGAACCTTGGGTTTCTTGGCCCTTTGGTAGGATGGAGGAATGTTTCCTTTATGTCATGTAAAGACAGGCTGGGAGTAGAAGCATATCACACCAAGGAATGTATGTCCACATCTGCACCTTTCAGTGCAGAGAGCTCTTTGTTGATTTTTATCCAGATGCATATTGAGCCTGGGTGTACATTTTCCACTTCAGTGAGGAATTCAGATACGCAGATGTCCATTTCTGCTAATGAACTCCTGTGCTGCACCAGGACATCTGTTTTATTTTGTTTTATTATAAAAGTTGACTAAGCTACTAACATAGCAGTGTCCTAATGCAGTATGCACTTTCCCTTTTCAAGAAATCTACATTTTTGTTGAGCTGTGATCTTCATTGTTAATCTCTTAATGACACAGGAACACACGTTAGGAGCTTGTAGCTGTAGGGTATATCGTTCAGAGCTAATTTTCACTTTCCGAATGTGCAGTACAAAGAAGCAGGTGTATCTCTGCAAACCAGATGGATGGTATAGCTTAAGGACATTCACATCACATGTCTTAAACAAGGATGTTAATTGCCTTCTGCATTGGCTTCTGGATGTGCAATTATTCTTTTTTAACAAACCTTGCTCCTTTTTGTGGACTGAGGTTTAAATGAAAAGACAACATTGCAATAATTTTACATATTTCTCACCTCTTGAGAATTCATGAATGACTTCCATATTCCATTAAATATTAGTCTGAAGCTATCTCTTAAACTGTGTACAATCCTGACAGAAAATGGTAGCATTTCCTTTGATGTGATAGCTTCACTGGAAGCAGATTCCACCTTTGTATTTGGAAGTAACACTATCAGACACTGCTGCAGATTACTGGGATTCACTATATAAGATGAAGGAACATCTGCCCTGGTATATGAGATGGGCATGTGTAGTCTTTTTTCAGACAAAATGACGTTCTCTTGTGGCTAGCTTTTTGCGGGCCATATTCCATTAATGCACAGAGTCAACGTGAGTAAGATCACACCATGCTCTCTTTTCCAGCCATATATGCACCATTCCTATTTGCCTCTTACATTTCTCTCACCTTTACTGCTCCTGTGCAATAGTTAGTCCTGAAAGAAAGTATCTTTTTGCTGGTAGTGGGAGGCTTTATTTTATTTTTTAAATAAAGCTTAAATGCTGTGTGTGCCTGTATGTATCACAGTCTGTAGAAAAAGAAGGGTTTTTAATACCAGGCTGGAGCAATTTGGAAAAAAGTACTACCGTTAGAGCAGATGAGTGGAAGTGAGAAACTGCCAACACCTAGGAAGGCTTGACATATCCCAGTAGTGGCCAACCTTGGCACTCCAAGCGTTCTTGAACTTCAATTCCCAGAAGCCCTAATCAGCTGGTGCGCTGACTTGGGCTTCTGGGAATTGAAGTCCAAGAACACCTGGAGTGCTAAGGTTGGCCACCCCTGGGATATCCCATTTCTTGCTCCTTGTGTGATAGATTTTCCAAAATAAATTCCCTTCCCATCAATAGAAGTTTTTGTTCTAAGGTCTGATTGCTGTGATGGGTATGTGCCCCTTAGGCTCCATCTGGCCCATCTGATGTCTCACCCATGGGCCATTGATTCTGAACTCCTGCTTGCACAGTGGATTTCTGGATTTTTATTTCTAACTGACTGCCTGTTTCTGACTTGTCTCTTTAAGTGGTGAACAAGACAGAATTTTCTTTTTTGATGCAGACAATGACAAGAAAGGTTTCTGAAAGATTTTGCATATCTATGAGACAGAGAGTTTCCAGATGCATTATGGTTTAAAAATAGTAACAGCTTTAAGGTGAGAAAGATAAAATGTTTACGACATAGGTTGCACGTTGGGGCAAATCCAATTTTAATTTCCAGTAATATAGCAGGTGCAGGGTATTACCCTTCTCCCCAGAATGAATTGGTTCTGCAGAGTTTGAAGCAGCCTAATTTTGACATTGAAACTAGTTGTTTTGTTTTCTGTTGACCAGCTCCAGAAACCTGCTTGAAGTGTTCCTCGGGCAATGATGGTGAACCTTGCCACTCCATGTGTTCTTGAACTTCATTTCCCAGAAGCTCTGATCAGCAGGAGTGCTGACTTGGGCTTCTGGTAATTGAAGTCCAAAAACACTCAGAGTGCCAAGGTTCACCATCACGGGCCTAGGGACTTGTGCACACCCACTGGGCCTTTTTAACAATGAATCTTTAGGCTAGATTGTCAACTCACTTTGTTGGAAAGAGAGAAGGAAAGGGCAATTTATGAATCTGACATAAATACTGAGATTTAGAACACATTATATTACATTAAGTTATATATAAATACAATAGACTGTAAATAAGGACCAGCTAAAACAAACCGTGAAGGTGTCAGGTTATAAACCCACAAACCTGGGAGGCAGCCCCAGTAGATCGCCCACTTTGGTGCCAAACCATCTCTGCTGCTACTGATCACTTTGAGGAAAATGGCGCATACATGAAGAGGCTAAGCGACAAGTGTGGAAGCTTAATCAAACTCAACTATGCTCTCCACCATCTATTCAGTGTAATGTGTGTGGCCGCATGTTTCATGCCAGGATTGGTTTATTAGGTCACCAGAGACACATCCATTAACTAAAAATGATTTCCAGGAAAAATATGTGCTCGGATACGAGTAGCCGTCGACGGCTATCATAAAATGAATAAACCTCTCTTAATAGTATCTCATTAATACAAGGATTTATGACCAGGCAGCAGCCTATTTTCTAGGTGATTATTGCAAAAAATCATTGTTTTCTTGATTACTCTGCAGTTGGTATAAAAGATTGGTATGGATACATATTTTGCTCAACTGCTCATTGTTCCACAGTGCAATTTAAAGCATCAGGTTTTGTTATGGCAGAATCCTCTGTTCATTATTTTGAAAGCAGCAGTATCTTGCTGTACCTTTAAAGATTAGTAAGCTTTATTTGGCATAAACGTCTGTGGGCTGAATAACTGGTTCTTCAGATTCTTCTGCATGATCTTGGGGGTAGATGCCATGATGTATACGTATAGCAAGCATATATGTATATGAGAAAGCATGTGGTAATATTTAGGATGGGAAATTGATGTCTTGAGTCAAAATGCTTCAATATGATTGGTAACCTGTACCTGTACTGGCAACAAAAAGCTTCAGTGAAAGTTGGAAATCAGATGAATGGAGACCTGGAGATTTGAAGAGAATGAAAGAGGGATGTATGCCATTCATGCTCTTTATCAACGTGCAGAATGAGAACACATATTTAGAGAAGCAGTTGCTGATTCAAATGCTAGTATTGCCAGTTGAGAGGTTATCAAGAACATCTGCCATGCTGATGAATGTCTTATCAGCTGATAATTTATGTAGTCTGCAGTGTTTATTCAGTAAAATCAATGAAATAAATAAACACCCTCTAAAATGACAGTTCATTGTAAATAGGAGAAAGTGAGTAGTACATGAAGTGCAATTAAAGAGTCAAAATGGAAATGTGGAACCTGCTAAGAAATGTAAATACCATGGAGTTTGGTTGTAAGAGCAGTGGTAGCGTAGCCATTATCACACTGCTACTGTACTTAGGATAGAGAGTAGCTTTTTAAAGACAGACAATATTATAAGCATCAGAATTGTAGAACTGACATTGAAAATGGCCATTGTAGGTATGATGTTTCTATTCTTCTAGGTGTAAAGAAGATATGGCAGGAACATGTGTGAAATTGCACTGGACCTCAGAAATTGCTCTGACAGCCATCACACTTTTACTTGTTTTCCATATGTTTGGAGTGGTATTTGACAAGAAAAACAACAACAACAATATAGCTTCCCTGAATTTTAGTAGAGGCACAATTGATTTTTCTAAGACTGCTGGCAAGGGACTGAGGTGGCTTAGTGGTTAAGACATTGAACTTGATGACTGGAAGGTCGGCAGGTCAGGAGTTTGAGACCAGAGACAGTTCAAAAGCATGAAATTGCAAGCAGATAAATGTGTACCACTTTGGTTGGAAGGTAAACAGTGTTCCGTGCATTACAGTGTCTAGTCATGCCTGCTACATATCCACAGAAATGTATGCAGATAGCACTGGCTCTTTGGCTATAAACAGAGATGAGCACTGAACCCTAGAGTCGAATATGACTGACTTTCGAGCAAGGGAGATCTTTACCTAAGACTGGCAAAAAGTATAGATATCTGATTGTGAGGAAAGAAAATTATATCCTGCTTCTGTAAAGAAAGGATAATAGTAAAAGAGATACCTCTTGCGTAGAAGCAGTTGACAGTGGAACCTCGGTTAACGTAATCAATGCGTTTCTTACAGCAAAAATTACTTTAACCAAATTTCCCGTAGGAATGCATTGGAAACCAATTAATTTGTTCTGGGAAAAATTTTGTAAACCAAAACACTATTTTATATGGATTTCCTTTTGTTCTGCAATGTTTATGTTAACTAAGCCATTTGTTAACGGAGGTTCCACTGTAGTTTGTTAACGGGAAAGCTTTAAAATAGCATTGATACAAAGCATCATCAAAATTATAAAGCTTGAAACTAAATCAAGTACAGTGATGGAGCCATGAAAGGATTGGGGAATCTTTTTTGTACACGTTGATGGATTCCCTAGAATCCAAACCTTCTGTCTCTTTTAAAGTAAAGTCGGCTTTCTCTGGCATTGTTGTTTTTGAGAAAACATAGCTAGCCTGGCCTGTTTCCCACAGATTGTAGCCAACCTTGTTTCAAAGATTAGAGCATTCCATTTGTTTCCCTTAACATGTAGGAGTAACAGTTTAACTCTTGTCATACCTGATAATGCTTAAGTAAATGGTACGCTTATCAGAGTTAGGCCTACAAAAAGAGGCATTTCTTTGTGAGATTAGGAAGCTAAATATTTAGATACCAGCACAAACGTTGACTTATTTATCAGAAATTGAGGAGCTGTAGCTTTAAATGGCCTGGAAGAGAGAAGAAGTTGGGTTGAAGTGAAGGTTTCCAGAGTCTGGGGTAAAAGAGACCTTTCCTTTCTCTCTGAGTCAAAGCAGGACTAATTCCATTTCTAAAATATCTGTTACAAAGAGGCAGAATATATTTTATTGAGAGCCTAGAAATGTCACTAGTGTAATGAACTCAGTCCAGGCTTTTCTCTGCATAGAACTCTCCAACCTGTTTTTATATTCTGGTGTGACCTCTATTCCACTCACACGCATGTAGTCCAGGACAGGGAAATAAGTTGGAATGTGTTCTGTGTAGTAAATAGCATTAGTATAGTCTCTGTGCTGTACAAATCTAGTTTCTTTTTCTATCTTTATGAGCATTTTTATATAAATAAAAATTTTTTTTGTGGATATGCATATGTAGAATCTTGGGTCATGCTGTGGGGAAATGTCTGTATTCTGGTGTGAGTGCCATAAGCCTTCTGAGTCTATTTATAGTATTCAATAATTTATAAAGGTTAAATGTAATCCAGAGTGTAGTGTTATTTTCCCTGCTGATATGGTGGTGTAGAAGACTGGCAGGCTAGGCTTGTTGAAGGTTTGGGAGGGTTAGTAGCTTTGGAAGCATTGAACAGCAGGGCCATGTATGGTTAAGTCCATATAAGTATCCACCTGATTGGTTAAGCTGTAGCGATAAGTGCTGTGACAGGTGCTGGCAAAAGTTACACCTGTTTTCTCTCTGTATACTGCTGTAGTGGGAGTTCCAAGACTTACAAAACCCTGCCAAGTAACTCGAGAAGGAATTAGTGTATATCTTAACGGTGCCTTGTGGTCTTTACAGAATTTGATTCTGTTAGGTTTCTTAGACGTACTACAAACTTTAATGCATACAGTTGTCTTAGAAATGCAAATCTCTTACAGCATTGGAGAACCAGTGTGACCTGGTTCCATTTTTTAATTTGTTTCTCAAAAACAAATTCAGTGCAGATGAATATATAGCTAAATATCTATGCTTGAGGTCACTGCTCACCACCAAGTGGTGTATAGTCTTAGATTTTTAATTTGGTACTTTCCAATATATTGAAATAAACTGTTGAAATCCTCGTCAATGCTAAGAAACTGGAAGCCTTAGAAGTGTGATAATGTGAGTGTGGTTGAACCTAGAGAGTATGCCTCTCTTTCATTGTTAATTAAGTTGAATAACTTTGTCTAAAGGATCTCACAATAAAATGTAGCTACAGTATTAATTTTACAGGTTGATGGGATAGGGACTGCTCCTGTCTGGAGATTTGTCTGAATGCTTATTTGTTACCTATCAACAAAACACATTTCTGATTTATAAGCTAAGCTTTCCAAATTCACAGAGAAGTAAGAAAGGTTTGTGTACCAAGTGTAGTTCATTTGGTAATCAGGTTTTAAGACCTGATTAGGAGGACAGTGTTTCAACTTTAAAACCAAGGGAGCAATTTATTTATTGATTTGTCTTGTGAGGAATGCCAGCATCTTGCAAGGGCTGACTTTAAACATGATTCAATTTTTTTTATGAATTTGTGCATAAAATCAGTATTGAGTGGATTCTCAGATAAGACGTATACATTGTAAAGGATTTTGATTCCCTCCTCCCCCTCTCTCTCACACACACAGAGTATGGGGAGCTATGGGTGAAGAAGGGTAGGCGGTTAGATTTTTAAAGAATGTCTCATTCAGAATCACCCATCTGTTTGTCCACCTGCTTTTATGTGTGTGTCTGTGAATGTCAGAGTGTTCTAACAGTTTGCAGAGAATGGCTTCTAAGTTGAAACACTGCCAAAAGGGAAAAGGGTTAAGCTGTCTGCCTTGCCCACCTCTTCAGTCCAGACGTAAGGATGTTTTTTTTTAAAACAGCAGGGTAGATTATTGTAATCTTAGGATGTCTTAAAAAATAAAATCATAAGAGATGCCTTGTGTGATCCTTACTGTGCCTTGTGGAGTGGGTCATGTCATACCTTCACCATCATCTTGTTCTTGGGCATGAATGAGCAAAGCATGACCCTACAGATGATGTTTGACTATAACCCACGTATATTTCACCATTGGCTACGCTGGACGGGAGTTGCAAAGGATTGGTTAGAGAAAATGGATAATGGAGAAAAAACTAGGTCAGTTTTGCAAGGGAAAATATACAGTGGCTTTACATTTAGACCAATGGCCTAAAGCAGGCATTTGTAACCTATGGCCCATGGGCCAAACCTGGCCCCTGATGCCATTCCATCCGGGCCCTTCATGTGATTTGTTGCATTTTCTTCAGCTTAAAAGCAGGGGGGGGGGTTGCCCATCATTACCAGAGATGGCCATTAGGGGCACAGAGTGCAGTTTCCCATAGGAAATGCACTGGAAACCAATTTCAAGCTGAGGCAAGCTCAGGCAGGCAGGTAAGAAGCCTCCTTTTATTTACTTCTGTTTGGGAGGGGGGGAGGGGGGGAGTATTTTTTAAATAAGGGTTTCCCTGTCAGCCCCGTCTGTCTTATTCTCCATGCTAGCATACTACTGGCCTTTAAGGGGAGCCATAATAAAATCTGGAGTGTGTGTTTCTTGGGCCTCCTGGGAAGTATTGCCTTCTGCATGAGTCCTGAGGGATTTCAGCAGGTCTGGAATTTTGCAAAAGTGCTTTCTTAAAAGCCTCGCGTTTTCTTCCTCCACAAGGGATGTATTTGTTTGGTTGTTCTGTTTTGATTTGTTATGTGTGTTTTTTTATATTATTTGATCTTGTGTGTATACCTCCCAGAGTGGGAAATCTATAAATAAAAATTAAATTTAAAAAAATAATCTGGCCCCCAAAACAGTCTGTGGGAGCTTGACTTGGTCCCTGGTTTTAAAAGGTTGAAAACCCCTGGCCTAAAGCACTGTTCTTTGTGGTCCATGTGCATACACACTAATGGGTTTTTGTGCTGAGCAGTCGGATCTTCTCAGCCTTAGATTTTAAAACTTATGCCGTTGTGCCTGGTGCCAGCATCCCACCCATTCCCCTCTCAATTTCACTTTTTACCGCCGTGTGTTTCTTCTCAGCTCCTGTTCGTGCTGTAAATATAATTCTTTATTGCCTTTTTCTTACTATTATGTGCCTTTTCTTGATAGTCTTAGGCTACTATGACTGTTTTTCATTAGTTTAGTGCTAGCATTTCTTATTGTGTTTTTACACTTTATTTTCTACTAGCCCTTCGGGGCCTTGGTTGCCCTTCAGGGCTTTGTTTAGCCATTTTTTGTGGCTTTTTGGACTTTGCCTAATATTCTTAAGCGACTATTGTGTTTTTCAATTTTATTTTGTACCAACGCCTTTGGCGCTCTTTGGACTATATTTTTTGTTTGGCTTGAACATTACCTATTGTTTATTGTATTCATTGTCAGTGTTTTTTGAACTGTATATTCTTTTTCACTTTGCGGTTGCTGATTTTATTAATGTTTATGGAATTGGCCTCTAAGATCGAGGCCTTGCATGGCCACCATTGCCTCTTTTAAGCATTGCTCCACGTGCCAGAACAACCTCCCTATTTCAGATGGGCATAACCAATGTAAATCCAAGGAGAGGTCACAGTGCCTCTCTCCCCCTGGGTCCTCCGCTTTGGTCAGGGAAACTCCCACTCAGCCTCAGGTGGATATATTTGATTTTTCATCTCCCCAAAAGGCCGCGGAGTCCCCACCCCACTCCCCTTGCCAGAACAACCAGAAACTAATATAGAACTGGCCTCTTCTCAACCCTTTGTTGTACCTTTTGCCAGTTTCACTCTCCACTGTCTCCCCAGCACAGGCTCCTAGGTCACAGACTCAGGAATGACATAATTCTGACCCCAGAACTAATATGGATTATGGTGCCTACTGCTCTCGCTACATGCTTCCTTATCAGGCTGCAGATTTTGAATATGGCCAGGACTGTCATGTCTCCTGTGATTATGGCCAAAGAGCCAATTGTGATTTTCAGGGAGGTGATTATTCATACTACCCTGATAAGGCTTATGCACCCACCCCTGGATGGGACTATGGATTTGGCATTTGGGCTCTGAGGCTGGTTCCAGACGCTGGAATGCTGTCCGTGTCAGAACAGGTTGACTCTACGGAGGAGTATTATGACCCTGTTCCTAGATGTTATTACTGCCGCAGGAGTCCAGTTTCAGCTCCGATGGCTATGCCTCCACCACACCATAATATTCGGTGCAGGAGTCCAGGTTCAGCTCTGATGGCCATACCTCAACTCCATTGTGATATTCGGTGCTGTACCCAGTGTCTTGCTGACTTGAATCTCAGCCGCCTTGCAAATTGTTGGCGCCAAGGCAGCCCTGCACCATGGAGACTTTGGCTCCAATTCACGCCATGTTTCCCTCTTCTCCACCTTTGGAGTCGAGTGTATCCAAAAGGCAAAACCCTCCATGCCGAGGCCGTGACTCATCTTCTCCCTCTGTGTCTCCTAAACGCACGGCAGAAGATCCCTCTTAGACTTGCATGGGAGGATTGGCCACATACTCAGGCAGTTACTAACTCCCCAGCTTTGTCCGCTCTGGCCTCTCCTCTTCGAGAGGAAGCCTTGCAAGCGACTGTCACTGCCTTGATTTCTGAGGTCTACTCCTTATACTTTGAATTGATCAAAAGAGTGATAGCTGCTCTAGACCTTGAGTTAAAAAAAGTCTCAGGCCCCTAATCCTGATAAATGGTATGGCATTTTAGCGGATGATGGTTCTCCTTCTGTACACATTGGTATCATTCCAGCAATTCTGAAAAAGGTACAATAGATTTGGGAAAATCCCATAGCAAATCAAACTACTCCAAAATGAGTAGATATGTACAGAGACTTCCTCTCCCTTTTTATTTACTCAACCTCAACTCAATATGGTTATTGTTGAGACAAACCTGTCCTGTTACAAACTCTCTTCTGCTACAATGCCTCTGGCTAAAGATCAGAAGAAGACTGATGCCTTACCAAAAAACTCTATGCCAATTCCACCCTGAGAATCAGGGTGGCTAACTATCAAGGAGCACTGCGTATATACTAGCGGTTTCTTTGGGACAAGCTCCTGTCCTCTCCTACCTGCCAGAGGATAAGAAGTCCCTGGCCCTTAGTCTCCAACAAGAGGCCATGCTGGCAGCTAAGCATCAAATGCTTGCAGCTTGCTACGTAGCATTCACAAATGGAGTTGCCCTGCAGGACATCTGTCAAGCTGCAATGTGGTCTCCACCCTCCACCTTTGTGAGGCACTACTGGCTGGATGTCAGACAATTGTGACAGGCGACATTTGGGAGATGGGTCACCCATTAGTTTGTATGCACAGGGACGACGACGAAGGAGGACAGGTTACTTACCTGTAAGTGTAGTTCTTCAAGTGGTCACCTGTGCATACACACGTCCCGCCCTACTCCCTACTTATGTAATTGTATAGCTGTCCAGACCTGGCAGCAATGAAATTTTGAAAGGGGAATGGGAGGGACACTGGAGGTAGGCACAACAGGATAAGTTTTAAAATCTAAGCTTGAGAAGATCCAACTGCTCCACACATGTAAAAGGAATACCCATTAGTGTATTATATAGTCTATTAGTGCACAGGCTCAAGTCGCTAAGACGCTGACTGGGAAGTGAAAGGTCAGCAGTTCGATTCCTGAGTACTGCAGGACGGAAATGAGCTCCCATCTTCATCCCAGCTCCTGCCAACCTAGCAGTTTGAAAGCAAGAAATTGCAAGTAGATAAATAGGGACCACTTCGGTGGGAAGGTAACAGCGTTCCGTGCACTCCGGTGTCTAGTCATGCCTGCCACATGACCACGGAAACGTCTGCAGAAGCAGACAGCGCTGTCTCTTCGGCTTAGAAGCAGATGAGCACTGCACCCTAGAGTCGGATACGACTGGCTTTCGAGCAAGGGAAACCTTTACCTTTACCCTTAATGAAAAGAATGATTGGTAGAATCTATTAAATATTTAAAGAGGTTGAGGACCATCAGGAAGTTTTAAAAGCAATATAAGAAGAAGATTTGGGACAGGAAATAAGTACCAAGATGTGAAAAAATATTTGGGATAAAAGGATTTTAAGGAGTATTTCTGTAAGATTTTTTAAAAAAAAATATAGCCTGATTTGGAGATTGTATTTAACCAGTGAAAATGAATTATATAATTCTAATTATGTTGGAGAAGTGGTCAGAACTCCCGTACCTGTACTTGTTTTCACATGTAATGGGAATGTGTATCAATTTTGAAATTCGGAAGCTAGGTTTTAATGAAATAAAGGAAATATTAAATATAAATATATAGAACTTTGTCCTAGAATAATGCTTTTATCTATTTTTATAGTGATTGATAAAGATGGTAAAAATGTATAATGTAAATGTATTAACTGCTGTAAGATTAATGATAGCAAAAGATTGGAAAACTAAATATGACTTTTAGTTGTTTGATATGGGTATAATGGAATTTGGAATAGAAATATTTATGACAGGTTTGCATGTATTAAAACAAAAAAGATTGCTTGAAAGAGAATATTTTTTAATATTGGGATATTTTATAGATTATGTATTGAGGAGAAAGGTAATTTGCTTGCACAAGAAATGTTTAAATTTTGGAGGGGATATGAAGTTCCTAAATAAGAGTGTGGGATAGCGGTGGTAGTCTCTAATGGGCGTGGTGGAGGAAGCACTGTTTGTTTATTTTATTTGTTTATATGAGTACAGATAAATGTTAAGAGGTAAAAAATAGCTATAGTAATTGTTTTTATGTTTATTGTTTGTTAAATTTAAATATTAAATACAAAATTTAAAAGAGCTAATGGCCGTTGCAGTTTGAGAATGTATGGAGAGCTGCAGTTTGCTGACTCCTGTTTTCATGCATGATTTTAACTCGCACATGGAAGCAGTACTCTGAGAACGCTTCCATACCTCAGTTCTTTTACAAGCAAAGATTCGTAATGGTAGACGAGCCTTGTTTTAGATAAGCTTCTGTTCTAATTTTGTATTCATGAATACAATCTCCGGGAAACTCATAGATTTAATAAAAAAATGACTTAAAAATAAAAGTGGGAAGTATTCATGTGCATTTAGAGTGCTAAAAGTTGGTTATGTGTATGGAACTGATTGTTTCAGTGGCTCTGGATACAGAACAGCCTTGCCTTAATGCAGGTTTGCAGGTTTAAAAGCAATAAAGTGGCAAGTTTAGCATTGTGTGTGAATTTTCCAATTGTATTTCAGACTTTAAGAAAGAAAGGCCTTAATGGTTGTGAGAGCCCTGATGCTGACGATTACTTTGAGCACAGTCCACTATCGGAGGACAGATTCAGCAAACTAAATGAAGATAGTGATTTTATTTTCAAGCGAGGCCCTGTAAGTACTTTTTTTACCTCCTACTTTTTATTTGTTGATTCTTTTTATTAACTTCATTATTTAGGCTCTGAACAAGAAAGAAAACAGAGGGTGTGACAGCCCGGACCCTGACACTTCATATGTGCTCACGCCACATACGGAAGAAAAATATAAAAAAATTAATGAGGAATTTGATAATATGATGCGGAATCATAAAATCGCAGTGAGTACTGTGGTATGGCTTGTGCTTTTATTACATGCATGAGAACATTTTTTATGATATTGCCTTAACATTGAGAATTACGATGAAGTTCATAGATGTATATACTATATTTGCCAGTGTATGCGACACACTTTCCCCCTCTCCCCGGCTGGGATGGGTGTGTGTGTCGGGGGGGGGGGGAGAAGGATTCTTTAAGCCCGTTTCCACCACCCCCATCCCACCACCAGCCGAGGAGAGTAGCATGGAGGGAGGAAAGAAAGATCCTTTAAGCCCGTTTCCACCCACCATCCCACCACCAGCCGGGGAGAGTGGGATGGAAGGGGGGGGGGAGAAGGATTCTTCCTTCCCCCCTCCATCCCACTCTCCCTGGTTGGTGGTGGGAAGTGGGTTGGAAATGGGCTTAAAGGCTCTTTCTTTCCTCCCTCCATCCTACTCTCCTCGGCTCCTGGTAACCAGTGGCAGTGGCAGGGCGGGGAAACGGGCTTCAATGGAGCCCTCATTCCTCCCCCATCCCACCCTCCCCAGTTCCTGGAGTTAATTTTGGAAATTCATGAAAAAATGTAGAAAATTATTATTATTCCTTAATTGTATAAAAAAATGGGGTGCGTTTTATACTCTGGCAAATATGGTAATTATAAAGGAGGATTATTCATACAGGCTGTATATCTCAAAGATAGAAATTTTGGTAGTTTGAGTGGTATGTGTTTGTGAAATAGAAAGTTAACAGAAAAAGACCCATAAGTGCCTAGCTTCCAAGGAAATTTTGCATTCATTGAAGAAGCTTTTAATCCCTTTGAGTGTCCAAAAGAAAAAAGAATTATGTGCAACATGTAACAGTTAAGTTCCAGTCCTTTAGACTTTGGGGATGTAATTTCTGTATAGACTTTTCTCTGCCCCTTCTAAGAACAAAAACATAACCATATGTGATCAGATGAAAGGAAAATCTATTGTAATATTTTGTTTGCAGGGAGGCTAAGCAGATGCTCAGTGATAGTCTCCCACTTACATTCCCTGGCAACTGATGAGACATGGTGCTTCTGATTTTGGAGCTAATATTTAGCTATCTTGTGTAGTAGCCACTGGTAGTCTCACCATCTATTAATCTGTCTAATCTTTATTTAAAATTGTCAAGGTTGGCAGCCATCATTCCACCCTGTGGTAGCATAATTAAACCGTGTTCTATGTAAAGATGTACATTTTGCCTGCCTTGAATTTCCCATAGAATAACTGAGTTGAAAGGGGCCTTTTAGGCCATCGAGTCCAACCCCCTGCTCAAGTCATCGACTGGATGACGCTGACTAGATTCTAGTACTACATGAGTTGTAAAACCCCTTTACAGAAAGATCACCTTTCTATATGTTCAATTACACGCACGCACGCACGCACGCACACACACACACACGCACGTGCACACACACAGAATCTATCGAGAGAGAAAGAGAGTATCTATATCTATGTCTGTCTGTCTGTCTGTCTATTTATCGAGAGAGTGTTAGGCAGTATGTGTTTCATGATGTCCTTTAGTTTACTGTTGAGGATTTTTTTGAGAATAAATGAAATTGTTTAACAAGATTCTCATCAAACTTGCAAAATTCCATTTCCTGGTTTAGTCTGTAGAAACTCTGCTGGCTTGGTCCCAAATATAGTTAAATCCATAGTATTGCCATGTAAGCAGTTCTAATTTGTTTGTTATAAGACTAGTATCACACATATACCAAGACTAATTTCTCTTTTGGGTGCCTGTGCCAGATGTAGTTGGTCCAAGAAGCTATGATTTATTTTGGCTGCCTCACTGTGTGGGACTAAACCAGCTTTGTTCTGTTACATTGAAAGTTGTGACAGTTGAGTTGTTTGCTTGGAAATAAATTTCACTCTAGGCTTCTTTCCAAGAGAATGTGATCAGAGTTGATGTGGAAAACAGTGTCCAAGAGATACATTTTATGAGTGTTCTTTTGCAAAAGGAGATAATTGTCTATCAAGGAAATCTTTCTTAACACTTTGTCTTTTTGAAATGAATTATGTTTATTCACTTGTTTTTTCTTATAATCATATTCATTTTTAAAGGGCTCTGGCATGCTTAAATGACATGTAAACTTAAATGACCTGTAATTGTTAAAATAATGAAGTATACGGTTTTCTTTGCACTTTGAATGGCAATACTGTATGCTAATTCATCATGGCATATTGCTTCAGTGGTGCAATGGGAATGACGTCTTTGGCAGTGGCAGATAACTGCTGATGAAAGGTTTCCTTTTGCGATTTTGGGCTACATGTGGGTTGCACACAATGCAACAAATTGGAGGACATCTTACTTCTTTAAAGTGCTCTGTTGGCTTTATCCAGCCAGTGTATGCTGGTGATGTAGTATCAACAGATAAATAAGGTTTCAAACCTAGCATTTCATTTCCCTTTGGAATTGAAGCCTCTGGGAAGCATATCCCATGGTTTAAAAGCAGCATTGTACTTCCTGGAGCGTGATTTTGTTTTCAGATAAAGGTACACAATCCCCATACGTTTTATTTTCAATTAGAAATGCATCTTGGGTTTCTTTTCCTGCTGCATAAATTTAGCAGTGTTCAGGTGGTTGGGATATTTAATGAGCAGGGGAACCAAATGTACCCAAAACCCAATGAAAGAGGATGGTTTTGCAGGCAAAAGCTTGTATAATAACCTAACTGCTTCTAAGACCTTTTTAATATGAACTAAATAATATATGGAGAATGAGAATTTTATTTCTAGGAGCATCTGTTATAACATAATTTTCCTTTATCTGCATGCATAAACCATTCTAAAGTACAGTTTCTAATTGTAAAGATGAAACTTTTTCTCTCTGAAAATAACAATTCTTTTTGTAAAACCTTGCTTGAATTATAATAGATGGATGGCAGTTGTGCCTTCTAACTCTTTTTTACTTGCAATACTTGGTAAACCATATTTTCATGTGGTGAATTTAGAGTAATAATTAATTGTCACTTTTGAGAATGCTATGTGTGGTTTCTACTCAGTGTTACATAACACATTTTAGTACTTTGCATAAAACAGTATTTTTAGTGTGTGTATTGAGGTGTTTTTATAATAAAGCAAACAATTGGTATGCTAACCTCTGAAGGTTCAGAAAAAGTGTGACTCATATAATTTCCCCCATTCTTTTCAGCCTGGGTTGCCTCCACAGAACTTCTCAATGTCGGTCACTGTTCCTGTGTCTAGCCCCAATTCTTTAAGCTACAGCAATCCTGGGAGTTCCCTTGTATCCTCGGCATTGGCAGCAAGTTCTACCTTGACAGACACCACCATGCTGACCGCTCCTCCAACCTCATTGCATCGAACTGTATCGCCTGGAGGTCCACAGAGACCACCAAGCACAGGGAGTGCAAGTAAGTTTCTCCCATATAAGTTACAACAAGCTTCTACACTAATTTCATTTAACAGTATATCAAAGGAATGAAACATGTATATTTCTCTTTATCTCATATCTAGGTGGCATGTTGACCACAACAGATCTCTCAGTGCCAAATGGAGCTGGCTCTAGTCCTGTGGGTAAGTTATAAAAGTTGTGTGTTTTGAAAATTGTGTAAAATACCGTATTTTTCGCCTTATAAGACGCACTTTTTCTTCCCCAAAACTGGGGGGGGGGGAAAGTTGGTGCGTCTTATACGGCAAATATATGGCAGCCGCGCTCTCCCCGCCCCCACCATCGGCGGGGAGATAAAGGGAGCCGTGCTGCGCCGTGCCGCGCGAAGCCGTCCCTCCCCGCCCCCTGCCACCGGGCGGGGAGGTTAAAAGGGCTCCCTGGCCGAGGGAGCCCTTTTAACCTCCCCGCCCGGTGGCAGGGGGCGGGGAGGGACGGCTTTGCGCGGCGCGGCGCGGCGCGGCTCCCTTTATCGGCGGGGAGATAAAGGGAGCCGCGCCGCGCCGAGCTGAGCCGCGCCGCGCCGCGCGAAGCCGTCCCTCCCCGCCCCCTGCCACCGGGCGGGGAGGTTAAAAGGGCTCCCTGGCCGAGGGAGCCCTTTTAACCTCCCTGCCCGGTGGCAGGGGGCGGGGAGGGACGGCTTCGCGCGGGGAGGGATGGCTTCGCGCGGCGCGGCGCGGCGCGGCGCGGCTCCCTTTATCGGCGGAGAGATAAAGGGAGCCGAGCCGCGCCGAGCCGCGCCACGCCGCGCGAAGCCGTCCCTCCCTGCCACCGGGCGGGGAGGTTAAAAGGGCTCCCTGGCCGAGGGAGCCCTTTTAACCTCCCCGCCCGGTGGCAGGGAGGGACGGCTTCGCGCGGCGCGGCTTGGCTCGGCACGGCTCGGCTCCCTTTATCGGCGGAGAGATAAAGGGAGCCGAGCCGCGCCGAGCCGCGCCGCGCGAAGCCGTCCCTCCCTGCCACCGGGCGGGGAGGTTAAAAGGGCTCCCTGGCCGAGGGAGCCCTTTTAACCTCCCCGCCCGGTGGCAGGGAGGGACGGCTTCGCGCGGCGCGGCTCGGCTCGGCACGGCTCGGCTCCCTTTATCGGCGGGGAGATAAAGGGAGCCGCGCCGCGCTGAGCCGCGCCGCGCCGCGCCGCGCGAAGCCGTCCCTCCCTGCCACCGGGTGGGGAGGTTAAAAGGGCTCCCTGGCCGAGGGAGCCCTTTTAACCTCCCCGCCCGGTGGCAGGGGGCGGGGAGGGACGGCTTTGCGCGGCGCGGCGCGGCGCGGCTCCCTTTATCGGCGGGGAGATAAAGGGAGCCGCGCCGCGCCGAGCTGAGCCGCGCCGCGCCGCGCGAAGCCGTCCCTCCCCGCCCCCTGCCACCGGGCGGGGAGGTTAAAAGGGCTCCCTGGCCGAGGGAGCCCTTTTAACCTCCCTGCCCGGTGGCAGGGGGCGGGGAGGGACGGCTTCGCGCGGGGAGGGATGGCTTCGCGCGGCGCGGCGCGGCGCGGCGCGGCTCCCTTTATCGGCGGAGAGATAAAGGGAGCCGAGCCGCGCCGAGCCGCGCCACGCCGCGCGAAGCCGTCCCTCCCTGCCACCGGGCGGGGAGGTTAAAAGGGCTCCCTGGCCGAGGGAGCCCTTTTAACCTCCCCGCCCGGTGGCAGGGAGGGACGGCTTCGCGCGGCGCGGCTTGGCTCGGCACGGCTCGGCTCCCTTTATCGGCGGAGAGATAAAGGGAGCCGAGCCGCGCCGAGCCGCGCCGCGCGAAGCCGTCCCTCCCTGCCACCGGGCGGGGAGGTTAAAAGGGCTCCCTGGCCGAGGGAGCCCTTTTAACCTCCCCGCCCGGTGGCAGGGAGGGACGGCTTCGCGCGGCGCGGCTCGGCTCGGCACGGCTCGGCTCCCTTTATCGGCGGGGAGATAAAGGGAGCCGCGCCGCGCTGAGCCGCGCCGCGCCGCGCCGCGCGAAGCCGTCCCTCCCTGCCACCGGGTGGGGAGGTTAAAAGGGCTCCCTGGCCGAAGGAGCCCTTTTAACTTCCCCGCCCGGTGGCAGGGGGCGGGGAGGGATGGCTTCGCGCGGCGTGGCACGGCGCGGCTCCCTTTATCGGCGGGGAGATAAAGGGAGCCGCGCCGTGCCGCGCCGCGCCGCACGAAGCCGTCCCTCCCTGCCACCGGGCGGGGAGGTTAAAAGGACTCCCTGGCCGAGGGAGCCGAAGACGCCGCCGCTGCCGCGCTCTCCCCGCCCCCACCATCGGTGGGGAGATAAAGGGAGCCTTCCGTGGCCCGGGAGGCTCCGAAGACGCCGCCGCTGCTGCGCTCTCCCCGCCCCCACCATCGGCGGGGAGATAAAGGGAGCCTTCCGTGGCCCGGGAGGCTCCGAAGACGCCGCTGCTGCCGCGCTCTCCCTGCCCCCACCATCGGCGGGGAGATAAAGGGAGCGTTCCGTGGCCCGGGAGGCTCTGAAGACGCCGCCGCTGCCGCGCTCTCCCCGCCCCCACCATCGGCGGGGAGATAAAGGGAGCCTTCCGTGGCCCGAGAGGCTCCGAAGACGCTGCCGCAGCCGCGCTCTCCCTGCCCCCACCATCGGCGGGGAGATAAAGGGAGCCTTCCGTGGCTCCAAAGACGCCGCTGCTGCGAAGCATCGTGCCCTCCCGGCCCTTTGTTCCTCTTGGAGGTTGACTAGGGCAGGTAGATTTTGACTTTGAGTATTTTTGTGGTGGCTTTATTGTACCTGGACATGTGGGGTTTCTGAAAAGATGTGTTTTTTTTTCTTCCCTTTTAGTACAGTATTTGGTTCAGAATCTTTTTTTTCTAGATTTTCCTCCTTTAAAATTGGGTGCGTCTTATATGCCGGAGCGTCTTATAGGGCGAAAAATACGGTATGTACTCAATACGACAAGGAAAACCAAGCTAAATTCTTCTTTCATGTCCTGATCAAACCTGAACTGCCAAAATGAAACCACTTTCTTGGCTTTGTCATTGGCCAAACTTAAGTCCTCATCAGTGTATGTTTCTGGGAGAAATCGGCAGTCCAGTAAATGACCTGGATTCTGTATCTCTCCACATTCACAGCATGTGTTGTTGTCCACCAGCAGCCCCCACTTAGCCAAGCCAAATGGATGACAACCTTTTCCAGTAATCAAAATGGCAAGATGATTTTTACCAATCTTCAGATTGCTGAACTTTGATGAAAATATGTAAAAATGCTTAGGAAAAAGGGTTGTTTTATCTTTAACAGCGATAATTGTAATGGATATTATGTTTAGGAAGGAAATAACTACTGGTGTGTAAAGACCTTCTGTTGGTATTTCCATGACTCTTCACTTCTTGCATAATATTGCTGCTTGTGACTTTATTCTTTTAGCAGTCTTCTCTATGACTTTCTATGCAATATATTGAATAGAGCAGGCATCAAGAAAAGGGATGGGGAACCAGACTATATAGCTTGCATGCAAGTTTAACTTCAGATAGAGGTAGAGAGAGCTTCAGATCTCCCCACTCCTGCTTGCTGGCACTTGTTGACAAGCTAGCAAGGCATGCTGCTTGGTTCGGTCAGTGTGAAGGCATCTGTGTTCCAGTTCTCAAATTACCGGAAGATAGCACAAACAACTGCTGTCGATATTACTTACCCACTCCCAGCATCAGTTGCCTGTCTGAATTATTTAAATCTTATTTAACAATTTTGATGGTAAACTAAGGTGGAATGGTAATTCTTTATTTTGGATGCAGTGAAGAAATAAGCAGGCTCTGGATTCTGGTAGAGGAGATGCGTGAAGAGGAAGGTTGTATGGACCTAATGCTTCCTTCTGATTTAGCAATAGCAATTACACTTATATACCACCCCATAACACTTAGTGCACTCTCCGGGCAGTTCACCAGGTAATTAGCATTTTTCCTCCAACATGCTGGTTACTCATTTTACGAATCTCAGAAGGATGGAAGGCTGAGTCAATCTTGATTCCTGTCAGGATCGAACTCACAATGTCAGCAGTTTAGGCTGCAGGACAGCAGTTTAACCACTGTATGAGAATGTTATATCTAAAGTGGCTGGTAATGTTAGTGGTCCAATTTTAAACCATCAAAATACAGTTCTGTTATTTTCTGGAACTTCTCTACCCCCATCTATGGTAACATTAAATGTGTACATCTAGTTCTGTTAGTAGGGATTCTGTAAGAAGAGTCTCAACAATAGCTTTAAAAGGCATTCAGATTATGTTGTGTTACTGATTTGCCAGGGTCTAATATTCTGCCAAAATGCAGTGACTGCCACTTACTCAATTGACAAACTGTGGCAGGTGGGAATTGCTTCTGTCATCCTGAAAGTCTAAACTTCAGTTGAGCAGATGCCTTCTGGAGAAGGAACTACTTAAACTGGAATATGATCTAATAACAAACCATGGACACATATAACAATGTAGTCACAGTTCTGCATTTATGAATCAATACCATTAATATGCCAAACCACCTCTTTATTCTTCGTTTGTAATCCTGTATTTTCTTTCTCTTTCATCTATGTGCCATATTTTAGCACATGGATAAACAGGTCCAACACCCAGTTATTTTCCAACAGGTTCAAAGGATGACATCTGGGTGGTGAAGACCTGAGTAATTATGTCAGAATCCAGTTGGTGATTTATGTGTGTATGAGTTGGATTGCAAGAGTCACTGCAGTGAATTGCCATTAACTAAAAAAAAAAAAAGGCAATGTTGCTACATGTGCCACTGCTGTGCATTTTTGGTGCAGCTTTCATAATGCAAACAGTGCCTTGTTAAGTACTGACAGTTGGTGGCAGTGAGTTAACATGCATGTTTAAATTGTCACAGGTTCTGGCTGTCTCTTAAACATTATTATAGCATTGCCTTGTGATCAACATGCAGAAGTATAGTTCCCATATCATTGTAATATTTAAAGAGCATCTTAATTGGTTAAAGATCTGAATATGGCGTGCACTTGTAAATAGCATTTTTTGATGCGAGAAATAAACAGTAATTTGGGTTATTTCTATTTTGCTCATGGGATTAGCCATCTGCATCATACTGTGACTTGCAAATGAGGCTGGGGGGAAACAATGTGAAATGGAAAATCTAAATAGTTTGTTAAAAGCTATTTTATATTTGTGATTTTTTTAGTAGTCTCATAAAGGTATTATTCACCCTTTCCTTTGCATTATGTACTAGGACCATGATGGTGAACCTTGGCACTCCAGCTGTTCTTGAACTTCAATTCCTAGAAGCCCAAATCCCTGCGTACGTGCAGTAAACCCCCATCCGTGTGGATTCACAGGGACTTGGGCTTCTGGGAATTGAAGTCCAATAACAGCTGGAGTGCCAAGGTTTGACATCATGGTACTAGGACCACAAAGGTCCTCCGCTTTTATTTTTTTACAATATTACTGCAGACTGAATTCCCTATATTTTAAAAAATACAGTTATATTCTGCAACACTTTAAAGAGCTTGGGAGTTTTTAAACCAAATTGCAGTTAAGCCACCCAAAAGCAGTGTAATTCTGGAATATCTGCTTCGAATTAACATGTTAATGAACTCCTGGATTCCTTTCAATGTGCCATGAATTAGGTACGCTCGGTATCTACAATGTCTTCTTGCAATACATCTGCTAAGCAAACCATTGTAGAAGCCCCTCATTCTGAAACCAAATTGACAGTAAAATAGAGGCTGAGATGGAACAAGTACAGTGCTACAATGCTGAAGATATGTTTTCCTGGAAAGTATGTCAGAGCCTCAAAAATACAGAAAAAGAAAAACATCAATAGTCACCGAGGACTCTCCTTCCATTGCATCTGAATCAGAAACTGAGTTAACAGATTTTCAGGATTGAACTCACAACCTTTTGGTTGCAGTACAGCAGTTTAACCACTGCGCTGGCACTGCTGGAATACATTCTCCTGCCCAACATACCGAATTTTCTGCCCAATTCTATTTAGCATAGTGTTGTGCTGTGTCTTCACTCTGGACTTAGAGGTTTCAACAATAATGGAATTTAGTTAACGATATTATAGAAGAAATCTTGCCTCTTTGTACTGGGTTTTGTATAAGATTTCCACGTGTCTGGAAGTGTGCTTTGAAGTAGATGGTTTGATGAATGATTCTTTGACCAGGTCCAATAGATGGCAACATTTGAGTGGTGTTGTAACCAGTACAAATGGAAAATCTGTTACCCAGCATGTTAGGGGCAAAATGCTAATTAACTTGTGAACTGCTCAGTGAGTGCACTAAGTGCTATGATGTGTAATTGCTATTGCCACAATGTTGAGCATGCACATCACCAGTTACCAGCACTTCATTTGGAACAAAATCCAGCCACTGTTGGACAGCCACCCAAAGGATAAGAGGACCCTAACCCTCATGTTCCAGCAGGGAACTGTGGCCTTTGCAACACAAGTGTACTCCACATGTCACATCATGGATTGTGCCATAAAAAATTGTCTGCAGCAGTAACCCTCAGATGTTATGTTTTGCTCTGTTTAGTGGGATTCTCAGAGGATTCTAAGGCAAGAATAGAAGATCTGTTATTTGACACAGAGGTAATCTTTAATTTAAAAAAATAACAGATGGCATATAGACAATCACCATAAAAAGAGAAACAATGTGTAAAGAATTGGATTCTTCCTACAAAAGCAACATCAGTATAGAGCTTTCTAGAAAAGGCTATATTCATACCCATACTCTTCATCTAACTATAAGCTGGAGTAATGGAAGCCTCCACTTCCACTACAGGTAACAATCATAGTACAGTATCAAAAATATAAATTAACAACTACCATCAAATGGAGGGAAACAATACAAATAGAATCATTTACTGCTTATGGATGGAGATCCCTCTGCTATTGACTCTCTTTCAACAAGAGACCATACCCTTTCGGTGCCATCCTTTCCAACCTGGCACACCACAATGAATGGATTTTAACCATTATTAACATTCTCTATGCCACAGAGTTCACTCCTCTTACTCCAACAGTCTTTTCAGGCCTACAACACTAAAGTATTGCAGGACAAAAATTATTAACTTATCAGGAGAGATGCTATTCACCCTTTCCCACTGGATATACTTCTTGGTGGATGATATTCCTGCTATTTTACCATCCCAAAGGAGAATGGAGACTTGCGACCTATTTTGGATCTGAGAAATATAATATCCTACAAAAATTCAGGATGACAACACTAGAAACAGTACCACTGCTCATCAAGAAAGGAGTCTGGTTTGCTGTTATTAACTTAAATTACACTTATTTTCATATCGATCTCCAACCAGACTATTGTCACTTCTTGCATTGTACTCTTGGCATTGATATCTACCAGTTCAAGGCACTCCCTTTTAGTCTCTCTATAGCACCCAGTGTCTTCACAAAGTGTATGACAATATTTGCTGTTTATCTCAGGCGCCATGGCATAATGCTTTTTCTGTACGTATATGACTCTTGATTATTTTCAACTAGAGCAAGGCATAAAACTGCACCAGATTTCTTCTTTGCTGACATTCAGAAAACAACCTAAAGTGCTTCTGTTCAGGGAGGCCTTTGAGTAGGGGCACTCACTGGACTGGCGTTAGGCTTTTTTTCGGTCCCCCGGTTTTAACTACGTTTGATATTTGCATTTTATTAGGTGGTTTATTATGTGATTTTATTATGTGTTTTTAACGTATTGTTGTTAGCTGCCCAGAGTGGGGGTAACCCCAGATATGCAGGATATAAATGGATGATGATGATGATGATAAAAAAGACATCACCTTCACTTTACATCTCTTGGCAGATCTTGGTGTACGAAGGAATCAGGAAAAATCAATTTTAAGACTGTACCAAAGAGTCCATTATATCAGTTCATTTCTGAACTTCAGAACAGCATTGCCATGATATACTATGTAAACAAACAAGCAAAATGCAATCCATACATTCCTTGCTCCTCACAGTTAATTTTTGGGAGTGATATTTCATGTCACATTTTCCCAATACAGTAGACCCTTGCATAACTACGTTACTTGGTAACGCTGCTAAGCGATTTTTGTTATGCGGGTTTCTATGGAGTTTCCCACATAACGGCGTTTTGTCCGGATAATGACGGTTATTTTAGTGTCATTGTCCGGACAACGACACTAAAAACATGTTATGCGGTGGAACATGTGGTGCATAACGATGCGTTAAGCGAAAATGATGCTATCCGAACGCGTTGTTATATGAGGGTTGACTATCAGATACAGTCTACATTTTCCTAATGGCTATCCACGTGGCAGGAGAAGACAACTAATTAGCTGTCAACTTAAGGAAACAGGTGAATCAGAATCACAAATGGGAAGTAGCTCTAGATGTCTTCACCAAGTACTGCAACTGGTGGGGCCATCTATTGGCCTTTTCGCCACTCAAGCGAAAAAGATGTATAAGAGATTATTGTTCTCTGTTACCCACATGCGTGATTCACAGAGAGACTACAAAGAAGGATGACAGGTTACTTACCTGTAATTGTAGTCCTTTGAGTGGATTATTTTTACAATATGCCTCATCCTCTCATTTCCTGTTCTACTTCATTGTAGTGTGTAAAAATTTAAGAAACACCAAAATAGTTTGAAAAAAATGAACGCATGGTCAGTGCAAAACATGGAGTACATTGGAAAGGAAAAATGCCTGTAAAAGGAGAGTTGAGAGTTGAGGTGTAAAAACCCTCTCAGAGGAGAGCATTCCAAAGCAGTTTGTACTTTGACATACAGAAGAAGGGATGGAATAGGAAAATAAAATACTTTTGTGGTAGAGGAAAGACATTAAATGAGAAATTCCGTATTAAAATATGATAGAGCCCTGGTGGCACAGTGGTTAAACTGCTGCCCTGCAACCAAAAAGTTGTGAGTTTGCTCCTGACCAGGGCTCAAGGTTGACTCAGCCTTCCATCCTTCTGAAGTTTGTAAAATGAGTACCTAGCATGTTGGGGGCAAAATGCTAATTAACCTGTAAACTGTCCAGAGAGTGCACTAAGTGCTATGGGGTGGTATATAAGTGTTATTGCTTTTGCTTTGCTTTTAGAATAGCTTGTTGAAGTTGATATTTTTACTTTTGACTCCGTTACATCAAAGTGCAGAACCTTTTCTACATCAGATTAATTATAGTGATAGAAATAATTGTTCCTTGAGTTAACCTGGCTAAAAAGTCCTTTAAAAGTAGTTTTCCAGTTTTCCTCATGCACATAATCAGTTAGAAGTCGTCATGATATGAATGCATTTCTGGAAAGTGCATTTTTCAAGTGACTAAAATACTGTCTTGATTGCAGTGAAAGTCACATTACTGAATGTTTTTCCATATGTAGCTGTTTTTGTTCATATCATGTTTGTGCTGAAAGATTTTCTCTTTTTTCCAACACTCTGAAAAGACATGTTACTTCCTTTAATGAGAAAGAGAGAAGGCATCCATGTGCATATGTTGTGCTAGGAAGAGAGTGCTGGATTGGAAAGGGTTACCTGAGCTTTGTTTGGGAAAGCTGCCTAACAATTACATCATCTTGTTATTATCATCTGCCTCTGGTTCCCAGCCTTATGCTAAAAGATCTTCAGTTTTAAGTGGACCTTTCATTTATATTTATAATTTTGATCTGGTAAAGTAGTTGGTTAGATTTTTAAAAAATTGAATAATGTTTTTATTTTGAGAACTTAGTTTAGTGACTTGGGCAGTTGACATACAGTTATTATTATTTATTATTATTTAGAAGATTTTTACCCCGCCTTCCTCATCTAAAGATGACCCAAGGCAGCTAGCTAATTGCTGTCAAGCCAATTCTGATTAATGGTGACACTCAGGAGGGATTTACTATTTCCCTTTTCTGGGGACAACCTGGAACTGTACAGCTTAGCCCATGATTGCACAGGTTGACTATTTTCTAAGGAAAGCATAGTGGGAAATCAAACTCCCAGCCTCTGGCAACTGTAGCCAGCTCCCTAAACCATTGAGCTATCCAGTTGGCGACATGCAATCAATTACTGGAAAAATTGAGACACTGTTGGGGGAGGAGGGGAGAGAATTCAAGCATGATAGCACCTTTTAGATTGAGTGTATCGCTTATCCTCTGTTTGCAACCTCCTTTCTATTTCGATGCCTGATCTAGAAAATGGCTCTGCTTTCTGGCAGGCAAAATGTTTCAGATAAGTCTGCCTGCCTGAGTTACTGGTGCTGACAAATTGGTTGGGGAAGGCTTTATTTCTTACAGTGCCATTAAAGGGTATGAAATGTACTCTGAAAGACGGACAGTCCCTTGTAAGAAGGGCTTCAGGAAATGACTGTATTGGGTGTGGAGCAAAAGGAGAATGGCTTTAACACATAAGCTCTCTGCATGCTTCCAAAGAGTAACAGAAATAATTGTAGCTGCCTAGTGCCCTGAACTGATGTAATTGCCATTAAGATAAACAGAACTTCCAAGTAAGCACATTTGCTTTGATGAAACCTCCATGGCAATAAATAGAGGATTTTGCTTCAGGTAAATATATTTAGCCTTTATGAATTAGAGTCTCTAAGCATAGTCTGTTAAGAGTTAAGCACTAAAAGACTCTGAATAATATACCAGCTCCACGTAATAGCTGTTTATAATAGGTGTTTCCATTGCAGCCATATTCAGTTTCTAAAAGATTTCACTGAAACAGCAGACAGTGGTGGTATAAGAAAAACAATAATGCACAATTAGTATTATTAGTAGCTTAGTAAGGTTAAGTAATCTTGGTGATCTTGAGTACTCTGTGGCATTAGCTTGGTTCTTAAAAGGAGTTGACAAGGAGTTGACAAGAGTAATCATGTGACAATGTTTGCTTATTAAAGTGCAGTGCAGGTTTTTCTAAGAGTAGTGAGATTCATGTCAGGCAGGGGTTCTCAACCTTTTCATGCTGCAGGCTGGACCATGTCCCCTTAGACAGCTGAGCAGGCTGGACTGGTGGTTCCCCTGCTGTAAAACATGCCCATGGCTGTTTTACGAAAGCAGATCATTTTACAGCAGCTTTTACGTGTTTATGACAGTCATGGATGCATTTATGGCTGTCATAAACATGTCCGCGTCCAGTGGTGGCGACGGCAGTGATGCGGGCCACATGAAATGGTACCGTGGGCCAGGTTGCGAACCCCTGATGTAAGGTATAAGTTTTTGCAAGCCTTTATAATTCCCCTGTTAATTTTCAAGATCATCCACATTGTGAAGGGGAATTGTGGTTACTTGCACTGCTTCTTTTGATTTGTGCCTCTAGAAGCTGGTCAGTTGCTATTTCCCCTTGGATGACTGCAAGATTTTGGGGTCCTGATTCTTTCTTTTTTATTTAAATCAGCCTGCTGTTAAGTGTGAATGAGATTGTCTGGCTCAGTCACCATTTTCTTCCATCATTTCTTCTTTAAATCACTTGTTCATTCATTTGCTACTTAAAACATCCTGCTATTGATTTCAGCTTATTTCCCCCCAATATTCATGAGGTTTTGATTTAATCCTGGAGACTGGCTACTCCTGATCATGTCCTCCACCAAGCCACAGCAGTCACCTGGATGGTTTCTGGACTGACCTCATTATGGTGGAATTAAAATTACTATATATACTCGAGCATAAGCCGACCAGAATATAAGCCGAGGTACCTAATTTTGATGTGAAAACCCAGGAAAATAGATTGACCCGAGTATAAGCAAGGGGTGGGAAATGCAGCAGCTGCTAGTTTGTTTCTATAATCAAAATACATGAAAATATGGTAAAATTTATTAAATTGATGGCACATCTCAATCCGACATGGTTCTGGGACCCTTGTGGTCATTGACCTGAGTATAAGCTGATTCCTCTTTTTGGGGCTGAAAAACTCTGCTTAT
Organism: Bradypodion pumilum; assembly: GCA_035047305.1. NCBI lineage: Eukaryota > Metazoa > Chordata > Lepidosauria > Squamata > Chamaeleonidae > Bradypodion > Bradypodion pumilum. The sequence goes on along the minus strand of JAWDJD010000012.1, from coordinate 10,637,758 downwards.
ACTTGAGTATATACGGTATGTCATATCATAACTAACTAACTGTATGTTAGACCTCAGAAACAGCGGTGGTCATCACACATTCTGGCCTGTAATATATATACAGCTTGTGAGACAGAAAGAAAATTGTGAAAACCTGCCACTAGCGTATATTTTGCAGACAAAGAGTCCTGGGTTCAGGCATCAGTCAGAATATGTAGCAGTGAATTGACTGGATTAGCGATCTATTGAATCCTTTTTTTAAGTCAGCTTAAATTGATGGAGGTGTTACAGTAATACCTCGGATAACGACCGCATCACATAACGCTAAAATCAGATAATGACCTGATATTTTGGGGGAAATTGCATCGGATAATGCTATTTTAGTGTTATCCAATGTGGTCGTGTTTGGCCCTCCGGAAAGGGCCGAAGGGAGCGCTTTCCAGGGAAGGGAAGGTGGGAGGACCAAGCTTGCCCCAAGTGAAGCCTCCCGCAACCCCCTTTGCCACCCTTGGCTTACCGACCTTAGTCAAGTCTTTTCTCCGTCTTGCTCACAGGAAGCCCAACGCTCCACTTCCTTTGGCACCAGCGCTCATTCCCGCCTCTTCTGAAAGGCCCAGCGGAAGGATGCTCTACCATCTCACTCTCCCTGGGCATACGTGCCGAGTGTACCTTCTTCGCCTTGCCTTCTCCTGAACGCTCCCTTCGGCCGCTGCATTCCGGAGAAGGCAAGGCAGAAGGCCTGCCTTGCCTTCTCCAGAACGCAGCGGACTTTTTTTAGCATTACCCAATGTATGCATCGGATAACACTAAAAACCGGATAACGCTAAGACTTGTGGAACCAAGTTTTGGCATTATGCACTGTGATTGCACACACTGCTATGGGAGGAACCACACCTCTGGCACGGTCAGCTGACTGAGGGGTGTGTAGTCTGGCCCATGGTACAAAAGGTTTGGGCACCCCTGCTATACATGCAAGAGTATTTACAGTTTGTACAATACTGTTGCTAAGCTACAACCATAGTGCAATTGTTCAGACATTAGAAATGTTAATTTCTGAAGGATGTTTGTACACTGCCTTTAGAAAAGATGTAATGAGAACCTTAAGTCTTAAGTTTTAAAATCACAATTTAAAACAATATTAGCAGTAGTTATTCAGTGCCTAAAACTATGTGCTGTTGAAAAGCAGTTAAAATAGGCCTTGCTCAAAAACACAGAAAACAAAGAAGGTAGGTGGGATGACAAGAAGGAACCAGGAGAGAATAGCTAGCATGCATTGGCCTGCTTTTGGATGTGCACTCATGTAAGTTTTTCTTCCTCCTAAATTCAACAGTTCCAGATGTTTGTAAACTCTATTTAAAAAAAAAAAAAAAAGCTGCATGGAAATTCTCATTCATTGATTTCCATCTTTCAACTTGGCTGTCTTCCACACTTTGAAATTGATACATTCTGATACTAAAAAAAAAAACCTGATGAAAACAAAACTTTCACTCATCTTTAGGCCTGGTGAACATTGTCTTTCATGTAAATATGTCTGTGTTTGCTTAATTTTTCTGATTGTTAATATCTTCTTGGTAGGTGTTTTTTGCATAAAGTGAGATATGCAGCATTTTAGTTTATGTAATTCAAAAACAGAAAGATGCAGGAATGAGACATTTACAGGGAAGGAAATAACTGACTAAGATCAGCGATGATAGTCATTGCAAACTTTGCTGCCATTACAAAATGAAAAGTTGTTTGTAAATGTTCTGTCACCGTTAGGAAATGTTGAACTTGGAATTTTGAAGCTTCAGTATTCATGTTACAGAATCATAGCTTATTACTGAGAACTTGTTGTGACATTCAGACCTGAATGAATTGTGTTTGTGGTTTGTTGAAACAGGTAGTTTATGAAGCTGTATGAACTAAGCCATAATTAATATTACAGTAAAACCTCGACTTACATATGCCTCGAGTTACATAAAATTCGACTTACATAATGATTTTGTGCTAAAACCATGTCCCAATTTACACAATTTCCTATGGGTTTGCTTCGAGTTACATAAAGATTTCATTTTTCCTATGGGTTTGTTTCGTGTTACATAAAAAACCAATTTAAGCAAAAGCCTATGGAACTGACTTTTTTCATAAGTAGGGGTTTTACTGTAATTATTTATTTATTTATTTATTTATTATAATAAATTATTATTTATTATTTAGGGATGACACACTAAATTAGTTTATCTAAAATGGAATTGAAAGCTTCTGGTTTTGAAGAATTGCTGAAGGAGGGAAGGGGACAGTATAGGAGCCATGCCCTATGTCAGTGAGACCTATCTTAGTCATATGCCCATTTTTAGGTTTAATGCTCTTCTAATGATATTATCTGTTGATAACAAGTTGAAAGCCTCTGGGCTATTTTCTAAAATTTAGTTAACTTGTAATTCTTAACTCATTTGTTCAGTAGGCGTTGACATGTGAAACTATAGAGCCACCAATCTGATATTTTTCATGCCTCTAAAATTTAATGTGAATTTACTGTAATAAAATAGGGCACAGGGGAGTACTTTGATCCAATTAATGGAATATTGTTCATGCTTGCACCATTCCGTAGTCTATTAACAAAAAGTTCCACATGCTGTTCCAGTTGAGATAAGAAATCTGCTGAACTGAGAATTTAACTTTGAGAAATATGCATTAAGACAGATAGACCTGTCACAAAGGAGTAAGTCTTTTACATATTTACAGGATGTAACAAGCAGCAAAAATTCAGGGCAGTGTCAAGTATGACTCTTATCATCTGTGGTGCATTTTCAATCCATTTAAATATCTTCTACATAATTCTTTTTCACTCTTGTAAATGAAGTGCTTGTCTTCTGTGGATGATGGAAATGTGCACTGCCCACTGTGTGACCCAGACTAAATGCCTTTATATCATGCCTTGCAATATGTTGAGATAGATCACTGATACCTACAGCAACAAACATTGAATAGGATGTTTTTGTTTAGTGCTCCAGTCAGTACAGTCAGTAATGCCTTCTTTAAAGACATTCCATTCTAGCCCACCTGCCTGCCCCTGTCTCCCCACTGTACTATAGTCACTTGGCTTTCTCTGATTATTCAGCATGCTCAGCTATCACAAAACTGCTAGGAATTTTATGTTCGGGTGGTGGTGGTGGTGGTGGGATTCCTACAAGCCTATAGATAATATCCAGTCCTAATTAAATAGCATGTTTGACTGTATAAGCAATATCACTTTTGGGCTATACATAGGAATAAAAGGAACAATGATAACAATTGACAAAACTAAGAGTTTTATCAACTTCCTTTGTGGAATTTGTATGTTTTCTGTTACAATATAAAGTGAGCAAAACAGCATGATCTGTAATAAACATTTGGTAAAATGTCATTGATTTTCTAGGATGCATAGTGAGAGTATAACTTGTTTGCTAACAGTCTTCTGGCTATGTATTCTGTTTTTCAGCAAGAATTTGGTTGTGGCAGGACTCAAGGGGGACTTACAATGGCCGGGGGGCACATGTACCTTGTGGGCTGCATGTTGCTTATCTTTCCCCAGAGTACATCAGTGCTCTCTTTAAGCTGTGTTTTCAACAACCAGTTGGTGGTCATAGCCAAAGTTTACTTATCTCTCATGAACCTTTCCCCAGCATTTCTTGTTAGACTCATTGGGGAGCTCTTGATTGGCTTCCAGGGACCCAGTTTCTTGGTAATGTTACTGTGAGTGGATAAGCTGTTGTGTAAATAATTATTTAACAAGGTTGTCTGAGCATGTGTTCATAATGTATGAAGCTTGATCTTTCTGTCTTAAAAAGTGTTTTTTACATTTCTTCTTTTTCTCTTATTACTTTTAGGAAATGGCTTTGTGAACTCACGAGCTTCACCAGGCCTGCTTAGCAGCACTAGTGGTGGGAACGGTCTAAGCAAGGTGATGCCTACAAAATCTCCTCCTCCGCCTGGAGGAAGTAACCTAGGGATGAACAGTCGAAAGCCAGATCTCCGGGTTGTTATTCCTCCATCTAGCAAAGGCATGATGCCTCCATTGGTAAGCCTTCCTTACTGACTTCACTTTTGTACACAGTGTTGTGAAAAGTATTGCATCAACAGATCATGCTCATCTGTGTAAAGATGTTGCCCTTAGACATGATTCTTTCTGTAACTGATTTTTATGTTACTGCTAATAGGGAGAAAAGTAAAGAATTGTTCAGGTGCTGGAATTCTGACATAACATTAGAGCATCAAACCAAGTATTGCCAAAAGGTTCAAGCTGTATAATTTCGAGGGTCAGACCAGTGGTTCCCAACCTTTTTTTGGCCATGCCCCACCTAAGCATCTCTAAAATCCTGCCCCCCCCATGACATATGATTCTTATTATTCAAAATGTGAACTCCTATGCACATGGAAGAAGCCTAAAAGGCCATTAACTTGGTCTAACTTATTGCCCCCTTAAAAATCACATTTCCCCACTTTGAGGTGGGAACCATGTGATCAGACAGAAACAAATTTCTAATAATAGTCAAGGTACCTGGGATGAGAGGGGCTTCAAACCAAACTATCCAGCATCAGCTGTCTGGTCTGTTAATTCTTGAATTTGAAATATAAGTATTCTGAAACAAGACAGAGCTGCACCTTTTCCCAGTGGTATAATTCCTGTGTATTTTTCCCTTCTTTCAAAATATCACAAGGCTCTAAATTTCTCAGTCTTTAGCATGGCTCAGCTTGGTGTTTCAGCATTCCACGTTGGAGTTGTTGATTGCTACAGCAGGTTAACAGAACAAATGTTGATTCTCAGTTTTAAATAATGTGCTAATACGACAAATTAGTTTTATTTGTGAGTACAATGAAGATAGTGTGTTGTTATTGACAGAGAATCCAGGCTAGTTGTAGTTAGAATGTTTGTCAAACCGGTCAGCATAGCTTTGTTAGTTTTGTAAAATTATGCTGTCATGCATGATACAGTACTACTGAATCACATTGTAAATTCAAAATACTAGTGAGACTAAATATAGCTAACCGCTCAAGCACTAGCATGACTCTTTTATTCTTGAATACTGTCCTATTCTTAGTAACTTTATTATCCCTCTTATTTGCTGAGTACAGTCGGAGGAGGATGAATTGGAATTGGTGAGTCTGGGCTCCTACTTGGTATGAGACATAAAAAGCCAGAGAGCTTTCTCGTTAACTGTGGTGTAGCTTTAACCAACGTTCCCTTTGTGGCAGGGAGAATCTTTGCTCGGTTTATCACAGTCTTCCAAGTCAACCAATAGAGCATGGAAAATTAATAAACCTAAGACAGCAAATTACTAACTTAATGGACTGTGTTGAAAAAGGGGAACATTGGCATAGAACCTATAACAGCAACTCTCTTTGCATATTAAGGGACTTTGAAATTTTCCTTGCCAGTGGCTAATATTGTGTCTCTCACGCTTTTCCTTAGATAGGGGCTTTGTTACAAATTGTAACATAGATCCTGTGCTGCTGTTTTCCTGTGCTGCTGTTTTCCTTCTTGGAGATTACATCATTCCTGATGAGGTCACCAATCTAGAGATGAAGTTAATTTCACGCTCTATAAGAAACAAACCACTAGGGGTTTCTCTATTTACCAAAAGAAATGTACAACTGCAAGCTATTTCCCTTTATTGGAAGAACTATTTCCCTTTATTGAAAAGACCTTTTGCAAAACATTTCATATATGACTTAGTCTCTGGTAAAGATAAGACTCACTTTTTGTTACTAGAATCTGGCTTCCTTTACAATACTGTCCAGGTAAAGTTTTAGCAGCACAGCCAATGCAATCACTTCAGAAATCACTTCATCGTGACAAATATATTGGAGGGAGTATGTTAGTCTTTTAAAATAATTGAAATAAAGACCTGTTGCTGATATGGGCTTGTTGCATGATAGCATGTGATTGTTGTTGTTGTTGGTTTTTTTTTCATACTTGTGGAATGCATCATGTCAGATACTAAGTTGGGTTTCTCAACCTATGGCCTGTGGGCTGGAATGTGGGTTGTGGCACCAACTCATCTGGGCTATGAATTTGTTCCAGCCGCCGCTTCCACTGCCGCCTCCTCAGTCCTTTTCTTCTCTACTTGGCTTGGCGTGTCCCTAACAGCACTCCATATAAGGGTGGATGTTGTAATGCTTACAACATCCGCCCTGCTATGGATTGCCATTAGGGACATACCAAGCCAAGCAGAGGAGACAAGGATTATGGCAGAAGCAGAAGCGGTGGCTGGAGCGAGGTCGCAGGCCGAATAAATTGGTGCCATGCAGCTCCTCCAGGAAAGCGGCATGGGGGGGGGGTGAGTGGCTCGGGATGGGCGGCGGCGGCAGTGTGGGTGGAGTGGAGGGTGGTCCCGCTGCTGGCGGCGGGGACTTGGGGTAATCCACCACCGCAAAAGGCAGAAGTGGCAGCGGGACCACCCTGAGCCTCCCCACTCCCTGCCGCCACTGCCGGCAGGATTACCTATCTGGCCTGCCAACAGTCAGAGCGGGTATGATCCAGCCCCTGGCTTAAAAATGTTAAGGACCCTTGTACTAAATTATATGTTGCAAGTCAGAATTGCTCGGAGAAGCATTATTGCAGTTTGTTTAGTTTAATTTAATTTAATTTTTTGAACTTCTATGCCACCCACTCAGGCAAAACCCAACTCAGGGTGGCTTACATCATATTTTAAAAACATAAAATATACAATCACTATAAAACTAAAGTGAACATATAAACATAAAAAGAATAAAAACAGATAAAACCACCACTCTATACATAAAAAGCGATAGTGGAAGGGAATTTGGAATTATTAATTTGGTGTGAGCCAGCAGGTGGGGGCCATATTTCCATTTTGGCCCCACACCTGCCCTGCCAGCCAGGTTTTCAGACCTTTTCTAAAGGGCAGCAATTCTGTTCTGTATTATTATTAAGCTTATGCGCAACACATATGAAGTAGTAGTCATAGTTTTTTAAAATCCTGCAATTTGTTATGCCTGTAGCTCAAACGTTCTGAGATAAATGTCTTTTTCACAGGAAAGTGTAGAAATAACAAGGGGCATTTAGGAGAGTTTTCCTAACAAAGTCCCTGTTCTGTATTATTTGAGTCACACTCATATATTTTGCTTTGTAGATAGCCTCCTATTAATCTCTCAAAATAATTTGCTTTGGTAAATAGATTCATTTTCATATCTATTGTTATTTGTCTCTGTCAAGTCCCAAGACAGAGATTTTTGCCTCCATAGTTAATCCAGGAGGCAGATCAAACCTATTCCCACTTTATTAGTAGTTGGGATGAACGTGACATGTTTAGAATGGGTTAGCATTGGTTACACCTTGGTTTTTGTAATAGAAAGATAGGTTTGGATTTTTCAGTTTTAATAACAAGTAATGTTGCGATGAACCAGCCCCTACTGATTTGCAAATGGTTGCAAAACAAACTTCTCTTGCAAGCTGATGCATCACATCAAAAGTTTGGATGCACAACAAACTTTGTGGCATTACACAATTACCAATGAGTTTTACCAGAATTTCCTATTTTTTCACAGAACACTTATTGACTTTCTATGGAACATCAATGTTCTGCAGAACATAGTTTGGGAAACGCTGGGTTACACTATGATTTAAACCGAGGGTCCTCAAACTTTTTAAGCTGGGGGCCAGTTCACGTTCCCTCAGACTGTTGAGGGGCTGAACTATTTTTTTTAATGGAATGTATTTCAATGGGAAATACATTCCTGAGAGGAGGCAGAGCTGGAGCAGGAGTGGGAGAGCGTCTCCCTTCAGCTCGGAGCCAAGAGCCGTCACCCATCTCTTGGGTGTCCAGGCAGGCAGGCAGGCAAGCCAGCAGCATAAATAGGAAACTCCAACCACCATTACCACTACTATCACTTACCTCTAAACGCGAGGGAAGCCACAAAGGGCTCTTTGTGAGGTGGCATTGCCAGTGGCTCCTTGGCCCTTCTCCTCCTGGCCAGCGCCACAATAAGGGCAGCCCATGCCGCGTTCTTCACCCTGTTGGAAGTGTCTGTTTTCTCACGATCAATGTGGCAGGTAAGGTGTTGTGGCGGTGGTGCATGGTTTACTCTTGAGTATGACCTAGCGTTTGCCTGGGGCCGTCTCACTTTAGGTCAGCCTCTTCAGGGAAGGGACTGTGGTACCTCAGTGGTTGAGAAACTTGCCTTGTTAGCTGGAAGGTCAGCAAGTCGGCATTTTAATATCTAAGTACTGCATGACAGACTGAGCACCTGTTGTCTGTCCCAGCTCCTGCCAACCTAGCAGTTAGAAAGCAAAAAAATGCAAGGAGATCAAAAAGGGACCATTTTGGTAGGGAAAGATCTTGGGGACATGAAAGGAGCCTCATTCGGGCTTCCCCTGAGCGGAGTTCCTCCAGCAAAAATCCTTTCAACCCAGAAAGCACCTTTATGTGCTTCTGACATGATAAAAAAAACCTTAAGGCAGGAGGGAGTGTAAGATCAGTGGTGGGCTGGCCCATAGGGCTAACGGGACTCAGCCCTGGGTGCCCCTCAGGCCCCCAGTACCATGGCAGCCCCCTTTCGTGCCAATCCAAAGAGCTGAGCTGAGCTGCGATGTCCGGAACAACCGAGCAACCGAGCATAGCTCTGTGTTTCTTTGCCTGCCTTTTCCTCCTTTGCTGCCAAAGATAAGGTTACAAAAGCAGCCCTATTTACAATGCAGCTGCCATGGCCTAGAGGTTACAATTTTGCCTTGTAATCAAGAGGTTATCGGTTCGAATCACCAGAGGGGAGTTGAAATTAGAAAGCGAGTGGGAATGTATAGATTTTGTTAGGGTTAAACGCCCTTATCACTCCCTGTCCAGCGCCCTTTTAGCGGAGCCAGCATGCCACTGTGCAAGAAGTCATTGCTGCTGCTCCTCCTCCTAGGAAGTCACCTCAGAGGGTTAAAAAAGAAAGGGAGCCGTGCTTTTCTCAGGGATTCCACCGCCGCCACCAGCTTGCGTGTGCAGTCCCTTTTTTGCGGCTGCTCCCATCTCTTACTCCTCTCTTGCTGCTGCTCCTGCTGCTGCACTCATCCTCTTCCTGCGCTCTGGCATTCCCCTGCCAATCTTTGTGCTGGAGGATGAGGGTGGGGAGAAATGAGCGTGGAGCAGAGAGACAGAGCAGGGGCAGGGAGGAGAGGAGGAAGAAAGGCGAGGAGAAACACAATTGCAAAAAGGCACCAATCATCTACACGCGTGCACCAAGATGCCAAATGTTTCTATGCAGTGGGCCAGATACAGCCCATGGGCCATAGTTTGAGGACCCCTGATTTAAACCATCATCCAAGTCCCAGTGATTTATAAGGAAAGGTTTGTCTTTATCCCAAATCTGAAATCACCATTTCAGCTACTTTTCCTTAATCTGTTGTAATGAACTTCTTACAGTAAACTAAGATAATGGGCCAATATGCAGCTCATAAATTTATATAATGATGCGACAGGATTGCATAAGGTGGAGGTGTGGTGGATTAAACAATTGTGCCATGTTCATGGAAGTGTTTTAGACTGTACAGTCCTACTATTTTAGCTAAGTGTGACTTTGCATTTTATAACATTTAAGTGCATACAGTACATCTTAAATGTGGTGTGTACTCATGCTGTGCCCCACAAACCACAAGAAAAAACTTTTTTTGCAACTTTACAGTGTGAGAGGAGGATTAACATTGGAATATATATGTTGCTTTTCTATTTAAAGAGTGCCCAAGACGTTGTTTTCAGCACATGTATGTGATGAAACACATCTAACCACAATAATGTCTAGTACAGTAGTTTTCATCTTCTGTAGAAAGTCAAAGAATAATTTGTAGTAGGCATGTTGAAGGAGGAGATTGCCCTCTGGTGGTATGGTTGCCACTTATGGGGAAATAGGTATCATAAAAGTACAGTAAAACCCTGATTTACGTAAAAAGTCCGTTCCGTAGCTTTTTAAGTAATACAGGTTTTTTTACGTAAATCGATGCATTCCCATAGGGATGTGTTGAAAAAACAAATAAATAAAGTGGTCCTGACTGGACCAGAAATAGTTGAAAAAATAATCAGCACAAAGGGAATGACGAAGTGAACTGCCTACATTTTCCATGCTGCTGCTGCTTCCTCCTCAGCGATTTGTCCGCCCGTTGGGGGAGCGGGAACTGCTGCCGCCACTGCCACTTTCCTCGCTGCTCCTATCAGCACTGGTAGAGTGTTGGGGGACACCCGCTTGGCCGTACTCCCTGTCCAAGGCCTCCCCACTGCGTGCTCCAGCCGCGAGCACATGTCAGACAAAGACCATTCGGTTCTGCTCCCCATCTGAGGCCTCCCCGCTGTGCGCTTGAGCCAGGAATGCACGGCGGGTGAAGACCACTCAGTTGCACTCTTTACCCGAGATCCCCCCGCAGCGTGCTTTAGCTGGGAACGTGCGTTGGACAAAGAGCGGGATGGAGCGGTCTTCACCCGATGTGTGGAGAAACCTCAGACAAAGAGCACAACAGAGTAGACATTTCCCCCTGTGCACCACCCGTGGGGACTCTAGAAAATGTAGCAAAACTGCCACAATCATCGGTGCTGCTCCCGCTGCTGCCATATTAAGTGATGTCTTGAAACTTCTGGCGGTGGGAACGGGTGGTGCAGGGTGGAATTTTTAATTCTAAAATGGCTTTGGGCTGTGATTTTAGAGTGTAAAATGGGATGAGTTTTCTGCAAAAATCGTTACGAAAGTCATAGCAAAGCCCCCATCAAACAATTAGATAATGTTTTCAACATTGCAAGCCAAAATTAGCTCCAGCGGCTTCAGTCTTCATTCTACCTGTAGAAAAAGATTGATATGTGGCCCCATGCCAAGCTTTTTCTTTCCAGGAATTAAGATTGCAATCTCCTTATTTTATCTCTTTTCTGCTCCTCTGCAAGTAAAAGAAGCAAGCAGAAATGGATTTTGGGAAGTACTGTGGGGGAAGATTCCCAGATTCTCATTCTGATGACCTAGTTATTAGGTTGAGTTGGTACTAAAATTAGCATTTTCAAATTAGTTGGGTTATTCATAGAAGCTTCTCTTCCTTTAAACTAAGCATGGAGGATAACTTTCAGAGAGTTGTATTTCATATGTGTGTGTATTTTGCCCTGCCTGCATGATGGGGGTGGCCATTTTGTCCCAAACAGCTTCAAAGGGGCAGCCATTTAGTTTCTTGAATGTCCTTGGAGGGGTGGGTGCACATGAAATGGCACCGGGGCCCGGATCTGGCCCACAAGGCCTTAGGTTGCGAACTCCTGCCTTAAACAAATCATCTATACCTATAAAATGGTGTGTTAACCGTTGGAATGTGACAAAGGATGTTTAGCCAGGCCCTACTAGCCCGTAATGGGCTTCCGTTCACTCACCCGAACCCGGTTCGCAGGTAACTATCGGGTTGAAAATTGCGCCAGTGGGGCAGGAGCCCCCCAGATGCAAACAAAAAAAAGGGAACTTCAATTCCCAACATTCCTTGCGCCGCGCCAACCAGAGCCAAACAGGCTGAGCGGCACGAGCAAATGGAACATTCAGAAACGTACCACGGCCAATCAAAAATAAGCCGCAGGAAAAAAACCTGCTGCACTAACTAAAATCGTGCATGCCAAACTACAAGCCCCAGCGTTCTGCGCGCCACGAGCACGCAGAACGCTGAGGCAGCCAGCGCGCAAAAAATAAAAATAAAGGGAGGCCGCGAAACCCACACACCCCCACCGCCGCATACAGTGGCGATGGGATTCCCGTGGTCCGGCAACCCAGGCTGGCCCATGGAAATTAACCCCCACCCCAACGCCGCATCAAGTGGCGATGGGAATTCCCGTGGTCTGGCCACCCAGGCCGGCCCATGGAAATACCCCACCCCAATGCCGCATGTAAGCGGCGATACAATTCCCGTGGTCTGGCCACCAAGGCCGACCCATGGAAAAACCCCCACCCCAACACCGCATGAAGCGGCGATGCAATTTCCGTGGTCCGGCCACCCAGGCCAGCCCACGGAAATATCCCCACCCCAACGCCACATCAAGCGGCGATGGGAATTCCCGTGGTCTGGCCACCCAGGCCGGCCCACGGAAATACCACCCATACCCCAACGCCGCATCAAGCAGCGATGGGAATTCCTGTGGTCCCGTCACCCAGGCCAGCCCATGGAAATACCCCACCCCCACCCCAATGCCGCATGTAAGCGGCGATACAATTTCCGTGGTCTGGCCACCAAGGCCGGCCCATGGAAAAACCCCCACCCCGACGCCGCATGAAGCGGCGATGCAATTTCTGTGGTCCGGCCACCCAGGCCGGACCACAGAAATACCTCCCCACCACCACGCCGCATAAAAAGCGGCAAGGGTATTTCCACGGTCCAGCCCCCGAGACCGGACCATGGAAATACTCCCACCCCCAAAACAAAACAACAGTATCCAAAAACAGTCAAAAATAATAGAAACAGAAAAAGTAAACACAAAAACATCCAAAAACACAATCCAAAAAGTCAAAAATATTCATAACCAAAAATAAAAAACACAAAAAGGAAACACAAAAACATCCAAAAACAAAGAAGACAAAACACACAGAACCCTCTCCCCCCAAAAAAAACCCCAAAACAACACCCCCCCCCCCAAAAAAGTTTTTTTTTTAAACCAGAGAGCTTACCAGGAGACGTCTTCATGCCATGACGACCGGAACTAAACTGAGGAAAGAAAGAGACGACTTACCGGAAGAAGAAGCGACACCCAGAGGACAGTAGAGAAAAATAGTAAAATACAAGAAAAGCTCACCAGCCCCACCCAGAATCCACAAGAGAAAAAACATTCAAAAATATTCAGTCAAAAAAATAATTCCCAAATTAATGAAATAAGTTATCAAAACATTCAAAAATATTCACAAAAATCACAAATAATTAAAAAAGGAAGAAATAATTAAAAAAAGAAGAAATAAGTTTTCACTCAAAAAAAATAACAAAACATCTAAACACAGTATAGAAACATTGATTTAAAAAAACATATTCTTACACATTCCAAAAATTATTATCCAAGGTACAACTATTTTAAAAAATTCACATAGTAACACATTATTTGGTAAAATACAATAATTATAAAAAAATATATCATCCTTTCTTCTTTTTAAAAACCAAAAACCAAAAATAAAAAATCACAGTTTATAACAGCCCATGCGTAAAAATAAAAATTAAAAAAACCACAATTAAAAACTAACCTCATTTGCATAAACATAAAACAAAAACCTTCCAACACAATTTAAAACAGCCTGGCACCGCCGGGCAAAATCTGCTAGTATTATATGAAACTGGCTCATAAATAGCATAATATTTCCTCCCTTTATTGTGTATACCTGCTTTTAAAAGATTGCACACACTGTCTATAGACAAGAAAAAGTATCTCAAAGTTTGATCTAGTTCAATATCTGCTTAATTGTGCTCTTTTATTTTCATTTTCAATGTCTATTCTGTTAACAATTTACAGAACACGCAGCGGTTAAGCAGTTCTCAGTCTACGCAACCTTTGGCAACACCAGTTGTGTCTGTGACAACGCCAAGCTTACCTCCACAGGGACTGGTGTATTCTGCTATGCCCACAGTCTACAATACTGGTAAGTTGTGCACCTCCTCCTCTCCTTCTCTCCCCCCCCCCCCCCCACTTCCTTTGGTAATCCTTTGAGAAAATTCCAACCCTATATTTAGTTTGCTGAACCCAAAGAGCTTTTTATCCATGAGATTCTTCAGGAATACTCATTTATTTCCAAAGCTGAATAGCCTTCCTTTCAGCAGCTCACTAACTTTCCCAGGTGGGCTTACAAATTGCAGAATATATTCAATGACACAACACAGGGTGAGCATCCCAGTAAATAGAAGCTACTGTGTAAAAAATAAATAAATAAATTGTTTATTAAAATCTGTAGTGATTGCTACTTGTTTGCAAGTTACTTCTGATTTATGGGGATAACCTAAAAGTGTCTTCAAAGTATGTGAGTTTCCATAGCAGATAAGCAGTTGAATGCAGCTCCACTCTATGTAATACACCAGACTGATTTGCCATAAAAATGTATTGCTTAAAAGCCCAGTGTAATAATTAGGTATTGGTCTGGTTCAAAAATAATAACAACGAAAGCTTCAGATGGGAAGAATATTCAACCAGTGGGAATATGATTCCCTGTACCCTCTTATCTGTAATCGGAAGCAATATAAACAGTGACATAACCTCATTTTATGTAATGTGTTGAACATCTCTTGTTGCGCAGATAATTATTGTGATTTTTTAGAAAACCAACATGAAATCTATGGCTGTTGTTCATTCGTGCAGTCGAGTCCCTGCTCACCTTGGAAGGGGAGGGGGTGCGTGTGTGCACCCACCCTGCTCATCTTGGAAGGGGAGGGGTGGGCAGTGCTGCCCACCCCCTCCCCTTCCAAGGCGAACCGGGATGGGGGGGAAGGAATCTGCAGAGGTCCGTTTGTTCTTTTGAAACTTCAAACGGACCTCTGTAGATTCCCTCCCCAACCAGCGCTGCGCTGCATTTGCCCTGTAAAGCATGCTTCCCTTGGCAAAGTCAGCCCTCGGGGAGGGGGGGATCTACAGAGGTCCATTTGAAGTTTCAAAAGAGCAAATGGACCTCTGTAGATTCCCTTCTAGCTTAGCCCGGCTTGCCTTGGAAGGGGAGGGGCAGGGCAGTGCTGCCCTCCCCCTCCCTTTCCAAGGCGAGCAGGGTGGGTGCCCACGCTTAGTCCAGCTTGCCTTGGGGCAGTGCTGCCCATCCCCTTCCCTTCGAAGGTGAGCAGGGTGGGCACGTGCGCTTAGCCCGGCTCGCCTTGGGAGGGGCAGCGCTGCCCACCCCCTTCCCTTCCAAAGTGAGCAGGGTGGGCACGCGGACTTAGCCCAGCTTGCCTTGGAAGGGAAGGGAGGCAGACACACCCGTGGCCCCTTCTAGATGGGAACCGGCCAAGCATGTGACCGGTTCCCTTCCAGGAGAGGCCGCGGGTGTGTCTGCACTCACCTCCGGGCTGTTATTTTTAATGTTGTCCAATCAATGTACTGGACAACATTAAAAATCAGATAACGCTAAGACTTGTGGAACCAAGTTTTAGCATTATCTGAGGTATTACTGTACTTTCTTTTCCTCTACTTACTCACTGAATTTTGTCAGTCTAAAATTTTCCAATTGTAGTTATCCCATTAGTTCAGTTAAATATATTATTGTATTTTTTATTAGTAAAAGAAATATTTTTACTTCATTAATGGTATGTGTAAGCCTAATTTTGTAAAGTAAGCCATGGAATCATTTTGGGAACTACCTATTTTCCGGCATATAAGGTGACTGGGCGTATAAGACGACCCCCAACGTTTCTAGTTAAAATGTAGAGTTTGCAATATACTCGCCGTATGACTACCCCTCTTCCAACGGCGGCGTCTTCGGAGCTTCCCGGGCTGGGGATGGCTCCCTTTACCTGCTGGGGGTGGTGGTACAGAGGAGGAGGAGCAGCTGACCGGCGGGGAAAGCCAGCTTGGGGTGGGGGCTGGGCAAATGGCCCAAGAATCCCAAGAACCGTAGGGGAGGAAACTCAAATCTGGAGACTCCCTACCTAGGAAACCATGGGAAGGGTGGCCATAAATCAGGATGCCATTAGTACTATCATCATTTTTAATATTAATATTTAATATTTTAATATTACCTTTTGGTAATAATAATAAGTTTTATTTCTATCCCGCTTTCCTGACACAAGTGTCACTCAAAGCGGCTTACAACATATATAACCTATTCCCCTTCACCAGCGGGGAAGGTAAAAGGAGCCTCGTTGGGCGTCTCTGAGCCCGACGGGACTCCTTTTACCCTCCCCACCGGTGGGCGGCCCCTTGCTCCAGAGGCCTTGTGGCGGCGGCGAATGGCTTTCCCCGCTGGGCGGCCCCTGGCTCCAGAGTACCCGGCGTATAAAATGACCCCCAACTTTGGCACAGATTTTTCGGGGTTAAAAAGTCATACGCCTATTATATTTGACTGGCTTTGGCATTACTTAACAATTTTATAGACACTATTGAATCTTTGGGCCTTTTAAAGTGGCACTTAAATATAAGTGCCAAGAAGCATCTCACTGAACGTACTCTTGGCTAGTACTCTTGGCTTCTTAGTTCAAATGAACTTATTGATTTACCTCACTTTTCTGATTTATTTGCCAATTCCTTCTGGATTTTAAAAACAACAACTTTGAAACTGATTTAGTGTTAGAAATGTTTGCAGCTCTCTTTTATTCTGAATCTAAAAGCAAAAGAAGTGATAATGATGAAATTAAATAACTGATGTGTGAATTGGTAGATTTAACTAAACACTGACTCCAGTTAGTGAACGAAGTTGGGATCCCGCATGCTATGTTTTTATAACTTTTGGGAGAGATGTTTAGAGTCAGCCACTAAGATGTCTTAAGATATTTTGCTGAAGCGGAGGAGCAAGATGCCCCTGCCATTCTGTCTGCAGAACTCAATTAGACCAGATCCTGTATTGTACTTGAGTGTGGACAAGTAGATACTATCCTCCATTACATCTAAGCTCAACAGACTACCTTGTGCTGTACAGACTAGTAGCTCTACCCCTCAACACCTCACTGATCTTTTCTGCCTCTCAGTACAGTATTTGCCTAATCATCCCTTGCAGAAGTGCTGGTTGTTTGTTTTGTAGTACCTAAAATTAAAAGTGGATCAGGGTGGGTGGGAGATAGATGGTGTGCAAACTTCTAGTCCTAGTCTTTTGCAGGTCATACTTGAATGTGGAAATATTATTTTAAATAGTAATTGCATTTGCATGCTGATTGCCATAACATTTATAACATTGTTAATGTTAGTTCACTTTTGAAGAGGGGCAGTATGTTACTAATGCATAAGTAAGAGTCTTTGTGAGTTGGGCGGCTATATAAATATGAATATAAAATAAAAATTAAAAATAAATAAATAAAAATACTATTTAAATAAAAATAATTAAAATTGAGAGATTGCTCCCCGCCTTTAAAAAGGCTCTTAAAACTGTTTGGGAAGTAACAAGTACAGTAGAACCCCGTATAGCAATTTTAATCCATTCCACGGAGCTGATCGCTATCGCTGTGGGAAGATCCGTACAACGGTTTTCCTTATGGGAAAAACCATACAACGATGTTTGGTGCTAAGCGGTTATTCCCATTGGAAAATCACTGTACGGATTTTCCCATAGGAACGATCGCTATGCGGAACGGCTGAGAACTGCCTCATCACTATGTGATTTCATTGCTGTATGGGGCAATCACTATACGGTGTTCTACTGTATATGTAAATTGCTCTCTTCCCCAGCTACAGTGCTTTACTAATAATATTTAACTGTAGGTATTGGTGCGATTGAGGTTCATAATTTGTTTATAGGGTTATGTTGGTTTTCTGATATTTGTTATTTTATTTAGTGCTTGTATTGTTTGATGTTTTCTTGTGAGCTGCTTAGAGTGATGTCTAACACTTATTATTGGTGGGTTGCAAATTAAATTAATTGATAGAAAGGCAAGGTATAATTTCCTCCAAAGCTAAGGTGTTATGACTAAATGTACTACTTTTAACATGTTTGTTACAATCCCTGGTCATAGGGCACTTATTATATCCTCCATTTTTCCTCATGGGAGTGTACTTATAATTCATTTATGGTATTAGAATTGTACCAGTTACTCTTGTACTATGGTCTTCTCTTGATTTGTAGATCAGAGATGGTCATGTAGCGACTCAGACATTGCTAATGTCTCATTTCCCACCCCCCTGGAACCCTAATAATGCATTGACATATGCAAATATGCTTAACTTTTTAACTCTATTATGTCAGCCCTTCTGTCATACTTTTGGGTGAAAACATAGTGCCAGCATATCTTGGAAAACTAAAACAGATGAGATGAAGTCACAGGTCATTTTGATTTAATAAGTTTTTACTTTAAAGCTTCCAAGAAATAATATGTTTAGGTATTTCTGCAATCCACGTTAGTTGGGCACACTTTTCAAAATACAGTGTTGGTTGCAGTTTCTGTTATTATAAAATAGAATCTGCCATACCAAATCTAATTGTCTGAATAAAATCTGATTCTTTTTCCAACTTGTTTTGTTGGCAGAAGTTCTCTTTCTAGAGGTCAGGTTCTTGTTTTTCAAATGGTAGGAAATGAAGGTTCTTATTATTGCTATCTATATTTAATCATTCTCTCTAACAGCCAACTCAGGTGACTGAGTATCTGTCTCTTTATAAACGAAAAGGGTCACCAAAAATAAATGTTTCTGCATGCCTAAGGAAGACCTTAAGCACCCAGAAGTATGCAGCTTAGAAAAATTCAGGTGGCCAGGAGTGTAGAAACAACAGCACAGCCCAACAAGCACCTGTCTTGTTTCAGGACTTAAGGAAACAATAATAGCAACTGAGTTTGTTTTTGGATGGGGTAGAGAGTCTAAAGTAGCCAGATGTTATAAAAGTCTTATTGACTGAAATCCTCTTGCTTAGTTCAATGTGCAGAAGGTAGATGATGTAATAGATGATGTAACAGATGATGTTGCCACTGAGGTTCTCCAGGGTGCACATGCCTGCTTGCTTGATGTGTACACAATTCCCTAGTGGAGGTTTGGTATTTGCCAGCTAGAATTGACCAAATGTTATGCTGTTTGCCTTCCACATGCGTATTTAAGCAACATGATTTCAACCATTATGTAAATTGACTTTGTCAGTCATAGGTATGGCCGAGAGTAATTGAGAGTTGAAAGAAAATCTATTAAACCCTGTTCCAGTTTACAATAATCACATTGGGAGTTGAGGAGTTGGCATTGAGGGGAGTTTGCAGTGGCCTCTGACAAGACTGTTCCAGGGGTGAGGAGAAGATGGACACTTGGGTATCATGTTGGCTGGAACCCAGAAAAAGAATTGTTCCATTGGGGAAAGAAGACGAACCATGGCATAGAACTGCAGATTCTGCTGTATAATCCTTTGAGTGGATTATCTGGGAACATCAGTGAGCCACTAACAGTAGGAACACTGGTTCTCTGTGTGCCTAGGCCTTGGGGAGATGGTCAGTTGAACTGATGATCTGTGCGAGCCATACTTTAATGATAAGCATAAACACAACTGGAATCTTGAAGTAGCTAACAGTGTGGGATTAAAAGACAGTGTTTCTCAACCTTGCCCCCCCCAGATGTTCTTGGGCTTCAATTCCCAGAAGTCCTGATTAGCAGGTGTGCTGACTTGGGTTTCTGGTAACTTAAGTGCAAGAACACCTGAAGGCCCAAGGTTGAGAAACTAAACTTTACCTTAGGGTCATGATGACGAACCTTGGCACTCCAGATGTTTTTGGACTTCAATTCCCAGATGGACGGGCGCGTTTTACTTCCGCTTCCAGGAGTAACGATGACGGCATGGGCCGGATGAATCGCAGTAAACCCATTCATGTGGATTCACAGGGGCTTCTGGAAATTGAAGTCCAAGAACATCTGGAGTGTCAAGGTTCGCCATCATGGCCTTAGGGCATCTGAGGGGATTCCTGTAAATTAAAATGCCCGGCCTCAAAACAAATTTGGTCAGCATAAATTCTTACTTAAGCTAGTGAAAGTTTACATTTTCTGATTATGAGCAGTGATATTTTTTTTCTTTCTCTTTTCAGATTACTCTTTGACTAGTGCAGACCTGTCTACCTTGCAGGGATTTAACTCCCCAGGAATGCTGTCATTAGGACAGGTATCTGCCTGGCAGCAGCATCACCTAGGACAGGCAGCCCTCAACAGTCTTGTGTAAGTAGGAACATTTCTCCCTATGCCCTGCTTGGTACAGTTGGCAAACCCTTACTAGGTTACACCCAGCTGGGTACCTATTTTGTTTAGCCCATGAACCATTTTCAGGTATCACCTTGTTGATGAGAGAAAGTGTTATTTACTTTTAGTTTTCATCAAGTTGGAATTGCATAGATACCTTTCTTGAAGAGGATGTTGATTTGACTTGTACTTGTGTGGTCTTGGAAATAATTTTTTTCTGGAAATCCCTGTGTTCCTTTTTTGTTCACTCCGTGTCTATCTTACCCTCGTTTGAACCATCCATTAATCCATCTATATCTATACCTATAAATCTGTGCATTAACAGTTGGAATGTGACAAAGGATGTTGCACCAGGCCCCACTAGCCCTGACCGAGCCTCCCTGCACTCACCCAAACCAGGTTCTCAGGTAACTGTCAGGTTGAGAAATGTGGCAGTGGGGCAGGAGCCCCCCGAACGTGAACAAAGAAAAAGGACTTCAATTCCCAGCATCCTTTGCACTGTGCAACCCCTCAGCCAATCAGGCTGAGGGATACGAGCACAGAGGAGGCTGGGAACGCGCGCTGAATTAAAAAAAACAAAATGGTGGGAGCCAGAGGGAAAGACTTTGAAAGACGCAGCTGGAGGGAGCCAGGAAAAGATAAGTGTTAGGTAAGGATTAGGGGGTGGGTGAGGGAGGGAGGCAATGAAAGGTGCTGGGTCCAGAAGGGTTGGGGGGACAGACCCCTTTTGTTCTCCCAACCCTACCAAACCCAGGGGACCAGGGAGAGGAGATCGAATACACCCACACACCCACGCACACACTCCATTTTAAAAGAGAAGAAACCACTTGGTTTCTTCTCTTTAAAAACGGAGTGTTTTTTTGTGTTTTTTTGGGGGGGGGGGAACGATCCCTTCTCTGCTGGGTCCCCTGGCTCTGGAAGGGTTGGAGGGACAGACCCCTTTTGTACCCCCAACCCTACCAAACCCAGTGGACCAGGAAGAGGAGATCGAATACACCCCCTCCCAAACACTCTGTTTTAAAAGAGAAGAAAGAGCTTGGTTTCTTCTCTTTAATAACGGGGTGTCCTGTGGGAGGAGGGAATCCCCTCTCTGCAGGGTCCCCTGGTTCTGGAAGGGTTGGGGGGACAGACCCCTTTTGTACCCCCAACCCTACCAAACCCAGTGGACCAGGAAGAGGAGATCGAATACACCCCCTCCCAAACACTCTGTTTTAAAAGAGAAGAAAGAGCTTGGTTTCTTCTCTTTAATAACGGGGTGTCCTGTGGGAGGAGGGAATCCCCTCTCTGCAGGGTCCCCTGGTTCTGGAAGGGTTGGGGGGACAATACACACACACACACACTCTGCTTCTCTCTCTCTCTCTCTCTCTCTCACACACACACACACACACACACACACACACACACACACACCACTCCTGCCTTGCCAGGAATTTTTAATGTGTGTGTTGGTGGTTGGAGTGGTATTGTATGGGTAGTGGTGGTTGTGTACACCCAAAACCACCCCTAACCACCAACACACCTCTTTTTTACATAAATTACCAAAAAGAATTATCCCTTAAAACACAATTTAAAACAGCCCTGCTCTTTACCAACATTAAGGAAAAAAACCTTCCAAAACCATTTAAAACAGCCCGGCACCGCCGGGCAAAATCTGCTAGTACCATAATGTATTAGTGACTAGAACTTTGATGAGCAGCCTGGTTGCAAAAATTGCTCACGTTCTAGATCCTTGAGTCCTCTTTCTCAAGCGATAGGGTGACACAGTACAATGGTTGTGACAGTAACTGAGTATTGGTTTGTTGGCTCATAACATTCTCAGTATCAGTGGACCAAGAATATTCATTTTACACTATCAGTGATTACATTAACAAGTCACACTATAAGCCATGGTGTTTGTTGACCATACCTTATTGGTTAACCTGTCAGTCAACTCACATACAACAACAAAAATATAGTTTGTCTTCTCAGTTTCTGGTCTAGTCCTCTCCTTTTTGTCAGGTTCAGTTTTGTGGTAGGCAGTTGAAAAGACAGCCCAGAGAAAAGCCACCATTGCTGTTTTGGACAGAACAAGTCATGGTTTAAACAAGCCGCTCTGTAATAGAAAGAAAAAATAAAAGAGGCTTCTGGTTGTGATTTATGGTGTAATTTCTGGTTGGTTAGTCTGGACATAGTGCTGACATAATAAAAGCACAGGCTGATTTACCATAGCATGTGCAGATATGCTGAACTGTGCAAATGCTGTTACTTTTTTTTACTTGGCTTTAATGAGTGATATTGATTGTTGTTGTTTTTTGTTGCTTTATTTCCTTTCAAATGGCATTGTTCTTGATGCAGAGTTCTTTCCTCTTTATCTTCTCAGTCCATAAAGCATTATAAAATAACCTTCTTCTTCTCTTTCCTCTCCCCACCCTAACCTGACTTTAATTTTTATTAGGGCTGGAGGTCAGTTATCTCAGGGTTCCAATTTATCTATTAATACCAACCAAAATATTAACATAAAGTCTGAACCTATTTCACCACCTCGAGACAGAGTGACTCCATCCACGTTCCCACAGCAGCAACAGCAGCAACAAGTATCACAACAGCCTCCACAACAATCGCGGCAGGAAATGGGACGCTCTCCAGTTGACAGTCTCAGTAGTTCCAGCAGTTCATACGATGGCAGTGATCGGGAGGATCCAAGGAATGACTTCCATTCACCGGTCGGTCTGGGAAGACCTCCAAATTCAGAAGACAGAGAGAGCCCAACAGTAAAGCGAATGAGAATGGATACCTGGGTGACCTAAACCTCTAGTTCCCCTTCTTGAGTTTCTATTTTGGAGTTATCCCTATGAACAGTCCTGACATATCTAAATTTATAAATAAGGACATGAAATAAATATTTATATGTATATACATACATGCATATATATCTTTGTATACATATATATGTGTGAGTGTGTGTAGCGAAGACACAAGAAGAAGAATCAACAAGCACTTAATATCAATTCTTCGTATAGCTGCAGATGCCCCATGGTTTAAAAAAAAATGTAACAGAAGATCCCTTATAGGTATTGGTCTAGTTCTGGTACTTAACCTGGACTGTGTTCCTCAGATAATGTAACTTGTTTTGCAAAAGAAATGTACCTTTATGTAATCTACCAAATTAGATGGCGGAACTGTGAGGGCTTGTTGGTAGTTGTGTTCCCATGTGTGTTTTCGAACAGCTGTGTGGTATCCTGTAGTCAAAATTACTCTTTGTTAGCAGCAGAGCAGTAGAAAAAGAAAGCAATACTGTACATAGAATGATCTCTATACTACCCAATCTAGCATGGGTCTCTCTTGCAAAAAGAGTGCATGGATGAAGGGCTGGCATTATTTTAAAAACACACAAACATGTTTTCGCATGTGCAAAAAAAATACTGGGTCAAATAACTTTTTTAACAGAGAGAGAGAGAAAGAGAGAGACAAAGTGCATGAAATATTCAGAAAATATTAAGCTAGAAGTTAGTCCATAAAGAAAATTTTAATATATTAAGTTATAATTGGAATATGTTTTAAAAGCTCATGCTTATGTTCCTTCTACCTTTTTTAAAACATAGAAAAACAATTTTAGCTCATGTATATTTTTTATTGAAGAAGAACATACCCTTGAAGAACTATATGGAAAGATATACAATACTTTTGAACACATTCTGCTATGAATTATTTATACAAGCCAAAGCTGTATTGTGTAGAGGTTTTTTTTGTAGAGTATAGATCTAACTTGGTTTTTTATTGTCTTTTTGTTTGTTTGTTTGCTTGCTTGCTTTTGGGAAGGAAGGAAAAAATCTTGCAGGCAGAATATTGGGGGAAAATAAGCCATGAATACTTTATTCTATATATAAATGAAAATTTGAGCCAAACTTTGTGTATATAGCATCTTAAATATATTATCACCTTTTGGTGTAAGTACGTATGTATTGTACGTTCACCAGATTTAAAAGTATATTTTTGTGGATTGACGCCAACTTGAAGAAAAAAAGAAAAAGGCGAGGTCCTTATTAAGTAGAGTATTCACTGTTTTAATATTTACTATTTTGTTCTATATGCTGTAGTTCCTTTTGGATTTTAATTAATATTATCCAGATTTTTTCAAAGAGTGTTTTAAAAAGGGGGCTGTCCCCCCCTCTCACTGGTGGTGAATGTGTGTTGTTAAAATTGTACTCTTTTTTTGTGATGTATGGTAAAGTTTCATTATACATTTTTATAAATATATATATACATATATGTGTATATATACATATATAAATTTATGTATATAGCTAGCAAAGTGATAAGTCCCACCCCTCAGTTCTCTCCATAAAATTCAGCATTGTGTTCATACTGCATAAATAGAAAATGAAGTTGTAACTTATTTTTTGAGGCATTGTTTTAAAACTGCTTTGTTGAGAGGGGAGGAGGGTGGGGATACCATCTTGTTCCTCTTAAGAGTTGAAGGAATGGAAATCTGCAAGAAGAAGCAAAAAAGGGAGAGGCTTTCAAAGCCTTTTGTATAAACATCCTCTTGGCATTATTTACAAAAAAAGTGCTTCTCATTAATGGAGATGGGGTTAACTCACCACTTTTTTTTGGGGGGGGGGGGAAGTCTTTTAACCATTCAGCTAAGCAATGCTTCGAGGCACCTCAGTGTTTTGATGATGCAAGTAAGTTACCATCAAAACACTGACATTCAAAGAGTCAGTATGCCATATGACAGTGATGGCAAACCTTGGCACTCCAGGTGATCTTGGACTCCAGTTCCTTAAAGCCCAAGCCTCTGTGAATCCGCACGAATGGGTTTACTGGACGTACGAACAGTAAACCCATTTGTGTGGATTCACAGAGGCTTGGACTTCTGGGAATTGGAGTCCAAGAACCCCTGGAATGCCAAGGTTCGCCATCACTGCCATATGACATGTCTGGATGCCCAGTTTATACTTTAGAACAGATGTCGCAGTATTGTACATTTATTGCATTAAGGCCAAACCAGGAGGGATGTGAAATGTGTTTGTTTTTGTAAAATAACACTCATGTTTAATGCAAAATGGCAGCTGTTGAAGGGGCTGACAGTTCATAAAATTGCAGTTTATGGGATTAAACATCCTTTCTTCCGTGCTGCAGTTCTGACCAAAATTTTAAAAAAGGTTCAAAAAACACCAAAAATTGAGACACTGCTTTTAAACTAGCATTTGCATTGGGAGGGAATTTCCCACTATCATTAGTTTACATTGAAGCAATCTGATTTAAATTTAAATGGTTTTCATTTGAATGTATATTTAAAGATCCATTGAATGTCGAATCTAGGTTGAGATAACTGTACTGCAGCTGCGTCTAAAGTAATATATGAAGTAGTATGGTACAGCTCCATCTAATTTACCTGTGACAAAAAACATGACACTCATTTTAGCAGCAAGCACCCTTTATTTCGTTTCAGTGGATCACCTTAGACAGTTTTCTAAGATGCAGATCAAAGCTTTGCCAAGTATTGTGGTCTGGATAGAGCTTGTGTCTCTGGATCAGTTCATACTTTGCATTGCAAACACGTGGTTCTGTGTGCGTGTTGTCTGAACACACATACGGCAAGGGAAGGGGTGTCATAGGGGTACACTAGACACCCAGAATATGTTTTTCCTTTCTCTAGCACAGAAGCTAGATTTTCGTTGAAAGAAAATGCCAACTCACTTTGATGGTCAGGTAGTAGATAGCAGGGCATGTGCAATTTTAATTCCTTGCTGACAAGAATTAAGGCTTTAAGATGACCTAAATTTTCACCACCTCTAAAATAGTAAATTAGGTTGGGAATGGTTTAATAGAAAAGTGACCTGAAGTGAAAGCTACTCCCTGGAAAACCATCTCACCTATTCTCCTTCTGCATCCTCCCCCTTCCCCTGGGAAATAGCATAACATACTCTGCTTGTTGAATTATGTGATATTGGCTGGCTTTGTTTTCAGTTTTGTTAATGGCAGAGGATCTAATAGCCACCAAGGGCAGCTGCTTCTCTCTTGATCATGTCCAGAAAGCACTTGTTTGTTCTGTCAGCTCCCTCAATTCCTCCAGTCTCTCTTTTTTTACACCTGCTTGAGTTGGGAACCCAAGCCACCACTTCATAGATCCTTCTGATGCTTCAAAAAGGTACGTTTCCCAAGCGGTATTTATGCACCGACCTGAACTTTGCTGTACATTTGAATGGGAGTTCTTCATTTCACATTTACTGTCTGATTTCTTGTGTGCCTTAATGAGGTGGCTTTGTTAACTGTATCTCAGTAGTCTTTATTCCTATGCAGGTTTGTATGGAGTTACATCAATATACCTTTTTCTTCAGAAGATGAGGCTTGAGCTTTGTACTTGAATCGAGCCAACCAAATGTTTTACAAAAACCAAGCTTTCAGAATCAGACTGTTAACTCTTGGCCCATCTCCTTGCTCCAGGAACTGGCCATGTCCATTGCCTCTTATGGAAGACATTCACAACATAACAATCAAATTAAAAATGCTGACCTTTTTTCTAATAACAACACTAATAATGTTACTCTAGACATTTTGGAAGTCTTGTATTTTGAGCCTATAGATAAGGATAGTTGCAACAACATGCAGGATTGCTTGTGTTAACCTGGATGTGGAATCATCCTGCACTTTTGCATGTGATGGAGTCAGTGTTTCTATGCTTTCCTTTTGCTATTCCTTTGTATCAAATGCCTGGTTTTACACTGAAGCAGCAGGACCTGCCATGGTTAAAAAAAAAATGACTTTAGTGTGATTTTTAAAAGTGTGTCATTCCCACCTGGTCCCACTGCTGGTACTGCACCATCTGAGCTTAGTTCTGCCTTGTTCAATAAAAGCTGCGACTGTTTTGGTAGCCAAAGCTTGAGATCAGGTCAGATAGGCAAGAAATTGCTTCCGTGAGCCAGATGGGAAATATGGGCTTATGCCTTTAGCAGACATGGATGGGGAACCACTTTTGGAATTGTGGGGGAGTTAATGTGGTTAGAAGGTGAGGACTACTGCTTGAAAATGCTCAAAATGTTATATGCAAGCTCCCTAAATGATACCATTCTCAATGCAGAGGCCCAGCTTTTTAGCAACATGTTTGAAGATCTAAGCATCCAGTCAAGCACATATGCTTTCTGGGTTACTACTACCTTGGGTTGGGGACTTGTTGCTTCAGCGACATCCCTTGACAAATTCCAAGCTTGTGGAAACCTACCGTTGTAGTTACCTTTTAATATGTAGGGGGCTGTGTAGAAGAGTGTGGTCTCATAGAAGTGACAGTCACACCCCACCCCACACTGGTTGAGCTGCTATGGCTTGTCAGAGAGCTATATAGCATGTCTCAAGGAATTTTGCTAATCCAGCAGCTTGTACAATGAGGCTGCTTCGAGAACCCTTTTTGAAAATTAAACAGCCTAGACTTTTTAAAAATTAATGGGATTAATAATGTAAACAAAGCCCATGGCAGTTTGGGGAAAATTGCAGCTAGATTTCAACATGAACAAATCAAATGGAAGTCAAATGTTGTGTATGGTTAACATAGCAACACTGACTTGGCTTGACATGCTAAGAGCAGATACTCCTTTTTAAAAAGAATCAAGGCAAGTAGGAAATGCTTTAGCCTTTAACTGTAAAGGACACTAATGCATTGGCAAGTGTATTGTGCGCACAAGAAATATATAGTAAATAAAGAACATAAATGACTCCTGCTAGATCAACCATGGGAAGAAGTTTGAAATTTAGAATGTGAAAATACTTTAAAATTTATTAGAAATTTTCCTCACTTTGCTGTGCAAGAAAACACTGCTTTGCTATATTTAAAAAAAAAGAAAAGCTTTTTTAAAATAAAAAATATATATGTACTTGGTAAATGTTTGTAGTCAACAGTTCACAGACGAAGCTGTTTGCGGTTAAAGCCGCCTGGCGGCACAAGCTGGACTTTGTTGCCATCTTTGAGATGAAATCTTTAAAGAAAACAAATTTTAAGTTAATCTCTTTTTCCCTGAATGTGGTGTTTTTTCTTCAATATACAATAAATATTCTAGTGAACTTTTTATCAAATGGTTAAGAAAATGCTAGAGGTTGTTGTAAAATATTTGTATCTTGCATTCACTAAAGTAAAAATCCTGGCTTTTACTGTGTACTTCAGACTCTCTCATATTTAGAATGAAGTTTGCTTGATTTGTGCATGCACCAACTCCCTTTCCTGAGTCCACGAGTGCCTTTGATTTTGCTGTTGTTAATCCCATTCTACTTGCCTATAAAGTTCCATACCTAGTAAAAGAAAGGAAATACTTGTATGTATTTGAATTTGGAATCTGCCTGACCTTATGCATTTGATAGAGAAAATAATATGACAGAAGCAAGAGAAATTATTTCCTTCTAGTTGAGGAACCACCAGAAGAAATAATGTTCAGTTCTCCATTTGCTCACTTTTCATTTTGGTGTACACAATGGGACTGCACTTCTGAGCATATGCTTATCTTGTCTTATCTTATCTTTCTTTTCTTCTCTGTTGGGCTAGACGACCCAGAAAGAAAGAAGGCCAATCAGTACCATTCTTTTTTCATAGCTGGAACAGAGCATCTACTAAAAGAATTACTATAGTTGCACTTGTGGGTTGTGGAGTGTCTCCTTTCCATGCAATTGTTTAAGTTAAATAAGATTGACATGTGTCACTCTGTGCTTCTCAACTTTAAAAAAAGCCTTAAAGATAATATTTTGTGGATGCTGGTGAACTAACTGCATCCGGACATATTAGTTGAAGACGAGTCATGCAAAACAATCCAGGAATACTTTTTCTGCTTACTTATTTTTAATAGTTGGCAAATGTATAAGGTATAATCTAGTTCAGTGATGGCGAACTTGGCACTCCAGCTGTTCTTGAACTTCAATTCCCAGAAGCCCTGATCAGCAGGAGAGCTGACTTGGGCTTCTGGTTATTGAAGTCCAAGAACACCTAGAGTGCCATCACTGGTCTAGTTGATGGCTTTAATAGAGCTACAGTTGTTGATATTAAGACAAACACCCAACCTGTATCCATTTCCCATGGATGTTCCTGTTCAGTAAATAGTAATAGTTATTTTCCAAAGCTTGGTTTCAAACCTTGGATGCTGTGGACTAAAATACGCCTTTCCAATTCTGACTCTTACCTTCACCTTTGTAGCTTTATAAACTTTGTATACAACATCTTTACTTCCTGACTCCAATACAAGCCTGAACCATTTAGTGGATCTTGTAATTTGTTGAGGAAGATGGGCAAAATGGAATCAGTCTAGCTATGTTCTTGTTTTCCTTACTCTCCTTATTGCCTCTATGTTAGCTTCTTTAAACCCGACTTCTGTGTGACTTTGAACTAGCTGGAAAGATTTTAGAGTTCCTGGGCAAAGCAGTAAAAGTTAGATTTGTTCCCTTGTTAGTGGAAGAAGATGAAAACAACAACAACTAAAGGAGTGAAGTTTACATTGCCTCCGTTAGGTATGCTAAATATAGATTTTTAAATGAGTTTTGTTCCAATGTGCCATAATCCATTAAGGTTAAAACTGGCATAAAATCTACTACAGTTGCTTTGTTTATATTATTTTCGGTGAAGTAATTTGATGGGCAAATTTGCTGCCATGATAGAAGAGGAGAATTGGACAAAGGCGATATGGGAGGAAGACTTGAGGATGGATTGATGGCATCTACATTGTGGGGGGAAAAGGTGGTTTTGTTGCCTTACATCAGTATGCTAAATATGTTTGTGCTTCCACCTCACTTTCCACAGTATTGTTCCAAATCATATTTCTCTTCATTATGACCGGTGTTTTAATTACAAGGGAGATGAAGTGGAAATTCATATTTGGCATTCTGGCATGAAGCTAAAGGGGAGTGTCTTTGCCTAGTACTTGAAATATTTGCAACTGAGATTTGCCATTGAGAGCTGCAATGTTTTCCACTACTGGCAACTTCTGCCAGTTGCCATGGGCATTGAATTACACTTTGGGAGAACTGTTAGAAGCGTGTGCACACTCCTTTGCTCTTCACAGCAGCTTATGCTGTGAAGGGGAACAGAAGAGCATCAGTCAGCCAGAGCTTCTGTTAGTCACTCACAATCAGCATACAGAGCCATGCACATGGTGCGGGCTCAATGTGCATGTCTATAATGTGTTCTTCAGAGCCCTTCCACCTCTTGAGGCAGTCGGGTCAAGCCCTGGGGGCACAGTGGTTAAACTGCCATACTGCAGCTAGAATGTTTTGAGTTTGATCCTGATGGGTCTCAAGGTTGACTCAGCCTTCCATCTTTCCAAGGTAGGTAAAATGAGTACCCAGCATGTTGCAGACAAAAATACTAATTACTCTGTGACACACACACACACACACACCCCGAGAGTGCACTAAGCACTATGGGGCGGTACATAAGTGCTATTGCTAATCTTGCAAGTTAAGCCAATCCTTTGAGGTTGGATCTTTACACAGAGCTAATGTGATGAGCTCCATCGTCAGAGTGCAGGGCACCTAATAATGGGCTGAAACTTTAGGAAGCGAGATATAGGCTGAACAGTAGGAAAAACGTCTTAACGGTTAGAGCAGTGCAACAGTGGAACCAACTGCTTTGAGTGATGGTGAACACTCCCAACAATGGAAGCATTCAAGAGAGAATTGGAAAGCAACCATCTGTCAGATCTGCTTTGATTCAAATTCCTGCATTGAGCAATGGAGAATTGGACTCTGGGCTAAAAAGGCCCCTTTCCAACTCTGTGATTTTCTTATGGGGACAGAATCTTCCTGCTTGCCATGCTCATGGAGCTGAGACAGCTCCTTCCCTGCCACTTCCTTCCTTTGAGGCGACAGGTCTATCTATATGTCATGTCGTTTCTCTCGTGCATCAGAAGGAAGGCCTACTGCCCTCAGGTTTCCTTCAAGCATGAGAGGTGTGCTTTCCAGCTGCTATTGCCAGTAATGCTCTGCTGTCATCGAGCCAGCTTCTACAAGTAGAACAGAGTGAGCACCACTTTATCTTTAGTCTCAAACTGTCTGCGTTCATGAGATGGAAGAGACGGTGGCAGTACAGTTTTAGAAAAGCCAGCCATCGTGCAGAAGAAGCTGGCATAAGCAGGGGCAAGTATTAATTTCATTACTAGCAAGCAAGCTGCCTGTTTTTTTCTCTGGCTTCCTGCACTTGACGTGCGGTGGCTGCAAGCTGGTCTGGGCCAGGTTTTTTATCTCCTCTCCCTGCAGGTTGACATTTTCTCCTCTTGGTGATAAGCCTAACGATAAGCTTTCCCTTCCTCAAAATTTCAAACTCTCTGGTGACTCTTGATCCACCTTATTTGCCCATTTTATGCTTCATTCAGGATTATGTATCAAACAAAATTAGTTAGAATAGAGCTGGGGGGAAATTACATTACTAGTAAGGTAAGGAATTTGTGGGATTTTAGACCAGCCGGACTACTACTGTATACTCTGCTGAACCTATCTGACAAAAGTTATGAGATTTTGAAAAAGTGGTGGGGAACTTTTATTATCTTCCACACCAGGGCAAGATTATTACTGAAACAGATCAAATACTTTCTACAGACATATGGGAATGTAAACAGAACTTGGGAAGACAACAACTTGCTACTGTGTTTAAAATAAAATAAAAATGCTTGAAAAGAAGGGTTCTGTGTGTTCAAAACAAGATCTTTAGGCTTGCAAGTGCTGATAAAATGGCTTTTTAATTAATTGGCAGTTAAACAAAAAAAAGCAGTAAACGTACAGAACAATTTTGGCTCAAAAGGGCCGTGCTTCAAATAATCCTGAAGGAGGCATTGAGAACCAAATTAGGTGCAAATTCAGTTCACTGTGATTGCCCAACAGATAGAATTGGAGAAGTATTATATAGCAGAAAGAGGGGATACCTGGGCAATGACAGCAGATCCTATTGGGCACTATCTTCTCCGTGGAGCACATTTTCAATAATTGCTGCAAGTAAAAAAAACTGCTTGCAAAGTTTTGTTTGTACACCCTTTTTGCTATCAAAATGGGGCATCCTGTTACCCTCTTCTTTTGCTGTTCAATCTGCCTACATTCCCATCTTGGTCTTGCCCTTGTTTTCCTTAGCTCTTTTTCCAAGTTCATTTCCAGTGACTTCTAAGCAACATAGTTGTTGTCTGTTCATCCAGAACAAAACATGTCAGAAACAGAGATGTCTCTTGCCCACTTTTATCTGCCAACAGATGGATTCATCTATCAGGTGGAACAAATGTTCCTGTCTGGGTCGGCCGGATACTGGGTCCATATTCTTCCTGACCAAAATGAACTGGGGCTTCTATTGGTAATCCATGCCGTGAGCTATTTATGGCTATGGTGGATGCATTGGTAGCCACTTGCAGCCCTTGGGTTTTAAAGTAGACAATATAAAACACTGGCAAAATGATTCCTACGAGGAGCATAACAACGACAGCATTCCACCATTGGATCCCACAATCTGCTCCATTACCCGTTTCCTTCGGCTGTGGAAATGACCAGTTTGGAGTTTCAATGCAATAGTCTGTACCCGGCGGCACCTCCACCTGTGCAGCTTGTTCAATGTTCTGGTCTATCCCTCTGAAATACTGATCAATTGGCTTGTTACCTGTGAAGCTGTTGTCTCTGTCTTTGAATCCAGACTGTTCAACAGCTAATAGGGCACCACTTTCAGGGTAAAGCAGCTCTTGGTTGGTCTCTGTTAATAGACTGTTGACTTTGACCGGAATTTTGATGGATTTCAGAGCATACAAGTCCTGCTCCCGGATGAAGTTATTGAACCGTTTGATATCTGCAACCTGAACAGAAAAATCAGTTCTGTGAGTAAGTACCTGACCAAATACGATACATAAACGTGTTTCTTGCTTCATGGTGATATGAAAAAACATAGGGGACTGGGACTTGGTGAGTTTGAAGTGGCTAAATGGGGCTTCTGAGACCCTCCCCCCTTAAATTGTTCATTATGTAAAACATTTTTACCTTGCCGAGTGACAGGGCTTGTTTGCTTAAGGCACCCCATTTGGCTATAGAGCCTCCTGTTATGCTGATTTGTCGATGACAATCTTTGTTTGCTCAAGTCAATCTATCCCATTCATCCTTGTCTCAGAACCTTAAAATCCTCCAATACCAAAGCTTTTCCTAAATATGTTGCTATGCCTAATGCAGAAACACAACCCCAGCTGTATGATTTTTTTCCAGCAATTATGTGCCCTCTGAAGAAGCCTTTCCACTTGTTAATGCAGAACAGAGGAATGGACTTTGATGATTCTTCAATTTGACTGGCTTCTTTTGGAAACGAAACCTCAGCTGGGCTTAAGATGCAGAAAAGGGCTACAGCTTACTATGTCGATGCTTTGCCTGCAGAAGGGTACAGGTTCAAACCCTAGCATCTATGACAGGGATTCACAACCTGCGGCCCACAGCACCATTTCATGTGGCCCACCGCCACCTCCACCACACCAGGAAGTGCCATGTGGTGGAGGAAGGGCAAAATGGCTGTCCAGCCCCCGAAGCTATCTGAGGTAGCGTGACCCGGCCCCCAGCTTTAAAAGACTGAGAACTCCTGATCTATGAGAACAGCTAGAAAAGACTCCCGTCCAAACCGCAGAGGAATGCTGCAATCCTGATCTATGTGTACCAAGGGCCTGCTTTTGGTATGCAGCTCTTTATATGATGGAGCGCTCAAGCACATTGATTAGTCTTGGTTTTCAAATTATGCTATGCTCTTATTCTAACCTTTCTACACACACCTCATTTCAAAGACTTTTCACCAGTGACTTACAGAGGGAGTGACAAGTAGCTAAATAATTAATTCTTGTCACCTGAATAGCACAGTAATTTAGATGACTACATACAAGCATGGTGGAAACTCCCGTGTCTGCCTGTTTTGTTTGGAAGCAGATGCTCTCTTGTGTCTGTCAACCGGACAAAGCAGAGCGTCCTCCTGGCAATACTAGGCTTGCAACTGAACTAGGAATTCTATTAATTGCATCACACAAAAAACAAGACCCATCTATGTAAATTGTGTAGGTGGAAACTAGCTGTATCCTTCAAAGTCCCTTCTTACTTTGCATCCGTACTGCAGTGCCAGCTTGTTGAGTGTGTCGTCTTCCCCGACTTCTCGCTCTAGCAGTAGCACATCCCCAACTTTCTCTTGAGTAGGATTGCACCGCTGGAGCTCTTTCCCCCTTGCTCGCAATTCCATGACATCAAGCTCTTCCTCTGATGATTCATCTGAATCCGACTGCCCACTTCGGAACAAGTAAACTTGGCTGCTGGAGAATTTGCGGACGGTAGTTGGAGCTTGAAAAGACCTGATGAGCCCATCATTTAGTCTCATGTTTTACAGCAAGCCCCTACAGAACAAAACAAAGTGTTGGGGGTTATTTTTTTAATTGGGAAACGAAATGAGTGATACAGGTTGTCCCCGGTATCCGGAGGGAGTACATTCTGAGATCTACTATGGATACCTGAAACCATGGATAACTCCAAACCCTAAATTTTACATTGTAGAAAGTGGCCTCTAGTGGCCAGCTCTGATAATGTGTCATAGAAATACATATGCATTTCATATCAAACAAAAACAGCAGAAAAAGAAAAATATGTGGCACCTTAAAGACTAACTCCTGTATTTAAATGTGAGCTTTTGTGGATCAAATCCACTTCACCAGACATAAGAGTGAGGCCTCATGGCATCAATTTATATGCATTTCAGGATTTTTTAAATGTACAGATAAATAATGGCTACTGAACCCGCAGATATGGGGTCAACTTGTATAATGTAACTTAATGACAATTAGGCAAAGCCTGGGGGATTGCCTAAAGATGATTAATAAGCCACAAGCTCCACCCATGCTGATGCTCCTTGATTTTGCTGCAACTGCCATGCTTTTTCTATTTTCTTCAAGTTTAAAACATCTGTTCCACAAAGTATTTTACCTGACAGCTCTTTAGCTTTATGTATTATATGGAAGCTATGCAGCCCCTTTTTTTAAATTCACTCCTATCTTAAAACATATTCGGTAGTTAGACTATTGCGAATGTGCAGGTAATGCAGTTAATATCCACCTCCCCTTTTGTCACCTTTCTAGACATTTGATGTCCACAAGCAATTGTCTTCCTGACTTCAGCAAAGTTGGAATAGCATGTTAGGTGCATGAATGATCCCTGGGTGGGCGGGTGAGTGTGGACTGCCAGCCACATATTTTGATTGCAGCATCTATAACCCCTCACTAGGCTGCCTAGGACTAATGAGACTTGTAGGCCTGAAAAACTATATTTTACTTTATGGTGCATTAGAACATTTCAGGATTGTGATGGCTTGGTGGTTAAGATGCTGAACTTGACAACTGGAAGGTTGGCAGGTCAGCAGTTCAAGACCCAAGTGCAGCATGACAGGTGACCATATGGGTGCGTTTTACTTCCACTTTCGGAGAACGACGAGAGTGGCGTGGGCCGGATGGATCGCAGTGAATCCATTCGTGTGGATTCACGGGGGCTTGGGCTTCTGGGAATTTAAGTCCAAGAACATCTGGAGTGCCAAGGTTCACCATCATGGCTCTAGAGTAAATGTGGCCAGAAAAAGCAACATCTTAAGACCACACTTCTCTTCTTAGTCTTCTGGCATCATTTTACAAGGGCAAAGACTGCATCTTACCCATCTCTCCCCATCCTTCTGTTGGCCATTTTACAACACCAAGCAGCAAGAGGCAAAGGCTTTAAATTAGTGGTTCCCTTGGATCCCCAGGTGTTCCTTGACTAAAACTCATAGAAACCTCCACCATTCTGACTCTGCTATGTGCACACATTTATTCTTGGTTGGCCTGCAGTGGTTGTACACAGAAGGGTGCAATGAGCCAAAGGTTGTGCCCTCCTTCCAGAAGTTCAAAGGTTCTTTTTATAGGAGTGGTTCTCTGCCTCCATACCTACAGATTTACTAAAAACCGACCATTTACAGCCAAAGAGCCAGTGTTGTCTGTCTGCAGACGTTTCTGTGGTCATGTGGCAGACATTACTAGATACCAGACAGCAAGGAACATAAGAACAGCCTTGCTGGAACAGGCCACAGCCCATCCAGTCCAGCATTCTGTCTCACACAGTGGCTCACCATTTCCTTCAGGGTATTCCCAAGCAGATGCCTTCACCTGCTTAGGATTCCCTGGAAATGATATTGAGAGATATCCTGCCTATCTCTCCAACCCGGAGGTTGTCCTTAAGTATCCATAATTATAGCCATTGATACTCTTGTCCTCCATGAACTTGTCTAATCCTTTCTTAAAGCTGTCAAGACTGACAGCTGTCACCACTTCTTCTGGCAGGGAGTTCCATAGGCCAGTAATCCTCTGGGTGAAAAAGTACTTTCTCTTATTTGTTTGAGAACTAGTACCCAAAAGTTTCATGGAGTGTCCCCTAGTTCTAGTGTTATGCGATAGGGAAAACAGTTTTTCCTTATCTACTTTGTCCACACCGTGCATGATTTTATAAACTTCAATCAGGTCACCTCTTAGACGTCGTCGTTCAAGAGTGAAGAGGCCCAACCGTTGCAGCCTCAGATGGTAAGGAAGGTGTTCCAGTCCCCTAATCATTCTGGTTGCCCTCCTCTGCACTTTTTCTAGCTCCATAATATCCTTCTGGAGGTATGGCGACCAGAACTGTACACAGTATTCCAGATGGGGCCTCACCATAGATTTATAAAGAGGCAAAATGACACTTGCTGACTTATTTTCTATACCCTTCCTAATGATCCCTAGCATTGAGTTTGCTTTTCTCACTGCTGAGGCACACTGGGTTGACACCTTCATTGAGTTGTCCACCAGGACACCAAGGTCCCTTTCCTGGTTTGTCGCAGAGAGTTCAGACCCCATCAGTTTATAAATGTAATTGGGGTTCTTTGCCCCAACATGCATCACTCTGCACTTACTAATGTTGAAACTCATTTGCCACTGTTTTGCCCACTCCCCCAGTGTCAAGAGATCCCTCTGGAGCTCCTCACAATCTCTCACAGTTTTCACTACCCTGTATAATTTAGTGTCGTCAGCAAATTTGGCTACCTTGCTTTTTACTCCTACCTCTAGATCACTTATGAAGAGGTTGAAAAGCAGGGGTCCCAGTACTGAACCTTGGGGGACCCCACTCTTTACTTCCCTCCACTTGGAGAAGTGTCCATTTATTGCTACCCTCTGTTTCCTGTCCCTTAGCCAGTTGCTGATCCAGGACAAGACCTGTCCCTTTATTCCATGACTGGTAAGTTTATTCAAGAGCCTTTGGTGTGGGACCTTGTCAAAAGCCTTCTGAAAGTCCAGATAAACAATGTCAACTGGATCCCCCTTATCCACATGCTTGTTGACACTCTCAAAAAATTCCAACAGATTAGTGAGGCATGATTTGCCCTTGCAAAAGCCATGTTGGCTCTCCTTTAGCAGCGCCTTCTCTTCTATGTGACTATTTATTCTATCTTTTAGGATGGTTTCCATCACTTTACCTGGGACACATGTCAAACTGACAGGTCGGTAATTTCCTGGATCACCCCTGGATCCTTTTTTGAAAATTGGTGTTACATTCGCTACCTTCCAGTCATCAGGCACAAAGCCTGATTTGAGGGAAAGATTATATATTTTGGCTAGGATATCAGCAATTTCATCTTTAAGTTCCCTGAGAACTCGTGGATGGATGCCATCTGGTCCTGGGGATTTGTTAGTGTTTAGCTTAACAAGACATGCAAGGACCTCCTCCCTGGTTATTTCTATCTGGCTTAATTCTTCGGTTTCCCTCCCTACGAAGATAGGCTCTGTTTTGGGCATGTGGCCTCTGTCTTCTTCAGTGAATACTGAAGCAAAGAATTCATTGAGTCTCTCTGCAATCTCTGTTTCCTCTTTAATAACCCCTTGCCTTCCATTGTCATCTAATGGTCCAATGGCCTTCCTAGTTGGGTTCTTACTTCTAATGTACTTAAAGAAGTCTTTGTTATTTCTCTGAGTATTTTTAGCTATACGCTCCTCAAAGTCTTGCTTTGCTTTCCTGATTGTTGCCTTGCATTTGTTCTGCCAGAATTTATGTTTCTGCCTGCTGTCCTCATTTGGACAAGCCTTCCATCTTCTAAATGAGCTTTTCTTGCTCTTGATCACTTCCCGAACAGCTCCTGTAAGCCACATCGGAGTCCTCTTGGACCTGGCAGTGCCCTTTTTCCTTTTGGGTATGCATTCCAATTGAGCCTCTGTTATTGTTTTTGTAAACAGCCTCCATGCCTCTTGGAGTGTTTGGACTCTCTCAATTTTCCCTTTCAGCTTCTTTTTTACTAGTTTCCTCAACTTTGGGAAATTTCCTTTTTGAAAATTTAAGGTCTCTGTGTTAGATTTTATCAGTGACTTGCGGTCTATGATCAAGTTAAACATAATTGAGTTGTGGTCACTGTTCCCTATTGGATCAGTCACATTAACATCTTGCACCAGATCCTGAGTATTATTCAGGATCAAGTCAAGGATTCTTGTACCTCTAGTTGGGTCTTCAACCATCTGTCCCAGGGAACAATCATTTAGCATATCTAGGAACTTTATCTCTTTATCATGTGCTGAACAACAGTTCACCCAGTCTATGTGAGGGTAATTGAAGTCCCCCATTATAACCAGGCTTCCCTTCTTGGATGCCTCCTTTACAACATTCTCCAACTGCCAGGCTCCCTCAAGAGTTTGGGTCGGAGGCCGATAGTATATGCCTACTGTTAGACCATCATTGTGGCCTGATACTCTTACCCACAGAGCTTCTAATGGTGACTCCAAATCACCTAGATATTCCAATTCATACGATTTTATCACTATTTTATCACTAAAGGTAACATTGTTACCTTTCCTACTGAAGTGGTGCCTATTTATCTACTTGCAATTTCTTGCTTTCAAAGTGGTAGGACAGATGACAGGAGCTCACTCCATCGCGTAGCACTTGGGTATCAAACTGCCGACCTGCCCATTGTCTGGTTGTCAAGCTCAGTGTCTTAACCGCTAAATCACCAGAGATCTGTCCTAACCTCTGTGTAAATGCAGTGCTCAATTGGGAGTCACAGTTTCCAAAAGAAGCAAAATCCCTTTTTGAGTCAGACCTCCGTGCCCTTTTAACCCCTTTTCTTGACAGATCATTGTGTCTGGGATGGCAAGTGTTCGAGCATTCTTTTTCTAGATTGGGAAACCTTTTAAAAGAATGCATAGCATTTATAGATTTAGAACCTCTATAAAACTAGAGTGGCGCCATTTAGATTTAGGTCTGATTTTACACTTTATTTAAAACTCATTTATATTTGCTAAAGCAAATAAGACCTGCCCTTCTGGAATGAGAGCAAGGTTCATAGGCTCCACATATCTAGGCCTTTGCCTCTCTTCTGGGAGGCGATCTGATTTGTAGCTTCCACCAATCCCTTGAGAGATGAGGAATGGTTGTAGATATATCTGAATCTGCATCGGGCAGTGTTTCCCAATGTGGGGTCCAGACCCCACAGGAGGACTTCAATTTCCAGAAACCCAAGTCAGTACATTACCTGATCAGTGTTTTTGGGAATTGACTTAGGCTTCTGGGAATTGAACTGTGGAATTAACTTCCCTGTCACATGACCCATCCCATACCCCATAATGCAATGGGATTATTGTGCTTTGTTCAATGCATTAATCTTCAAGGCAACACAGGACTCCTTCAATGCCCTACTGTTTACACTAAGCAAGAGAATGATCTTCAACATCCTCTGAACGGATGCAAGCCTCGGGTCCCCAGCTCAGATCCAGGAAGAGCTTTATGGCAAGAACAAACACTTTTGAGGGCATGCAAGAGTAATAGCAAATTAGAAGATGGAGGAAGAAGCTCACTGGACAAGGAATAACAGTATAGGACAGGGGTGCCCAAACCTTTTGGGCCGCAGGCCGGTCACGTGGTTCAGGTGGCTGGTCACTATGGCCCAGTGGCTGGATATGGCCCCCGACGCCAATTCATTCGGCCCGTGAAGTCCGAAGTCCTTATCCCTCTCGGAAACAAGTAAAACGCAACCATATGGGCACGTTTTACTTCTGCTTCTGGGAGTGACAAGGGCTTTGCCGGCTGGATGAATTGGCATTGGGGGCCGAATCCGGCCACCGGGCCGTAGTTTGGGAACTCCTGGTATAGGAGGATGTAGCTGATTTCCCCTACGTCCCTTGGAGGACCATGAATAGCCTGAGGGGTGCAGTCCCTCAATGCAAGACCAACATGTTCAAGTGAGGGCTGCTGGCGGACAACAACACACTGTGGGAAAGTAGAAAGATACAGGATCCGGTTCATTTACTGGTCTGCTGGTTACTGCCAGAGACATTCACCGATGTACGGCCACCGACAAAGCCAAGAAACTGGCTTCCTTTTGGCAGTTCAAAGTCTGGCCTGGACACAAAAAAAAGACCTCCAACCCCAGCAAATAACACAATTACTCATTTCCGCACTTTCTAACTTATTTCAGCCCCTGGAGCAGAAAGAGGAAAGCTTGCAATAATTGCAAGTAAAGGGAAAGGTTTCCCTTGCTTGAGAGCCAGTCGTATCCGACTCTAGGGTTCAGTGCACATCTCTGTTTCAAAGCCGAAGAGCCAGCGCTGCCTGCTTCTGCAGACGTTTCCGTGGTCATGTGGCATGACTAGACACCGGAGCGCTGTTTACCTTCCCACCGAAGTGGTCCCTATTTAGCTACCTGCAATGTCTTGCTTTCGAGCTGCAATAATTGACGGATGAGTTAATTGGGTTCGGTTAATTTTCACCCCCTAAGCCCTTAACCAAGGAAAGGACCCCAAAAGCAGGGGGTCAAAAGTTTCCGACATAAGGCGGCCGATCCCCCCCCCCCCAGTTCCTCCTCCCCCCCCCCCGCCGTCCAGGGTCTCACCTGAGCCCAATCGTCCCTTGTTCCGTTGGTCAGTCTTGCAACCGACCTCACCTTCCCTTGCTGCTCGCTCGCTCTCCCCGCCATTGGTCGGGAGGCCCGGACTGGAGGCGCGCCGCGACCAATCGGCTGCGAGAGGCGGGAGAGCCCATTTTGAGCCATGGGATCAAGTTTGGTGGAGAGGTCAGCGCTGGAGGCGGAGAGAGCGTTGGGTGGAAGGGAGATTTAAAGGGCACGAAGCTTTATGTCTTCTCCCCCTCCCGGGAAAATGAGTGGTGTTTGGGTGGGGTGGGGAGGGGAATGAGGTCACTTTAATTCCCGAAGCAACAGCCTGATGTCCCGGCTTCATTATCCTGCTACCGTTAATTAACCTAGTGCTGCTTTCTAAGGAGCATTTGCTCGAGACACACACCCCACCCACCTCAAAGATAAAACCTTCCCGCTGGGGTAAACAGAGGACCCATTATTTTACCCTGTGCCACCCCACGAATCAGGTAGAATGAACTTATTACCCACCCACCCCCTCCGCCCCAAGCATTTTCATTACAATGCTATTAACTTCATGAGGACTAGCGCCCTGCTGGCTAAGCGTTGCAGGGAATGGGCCGGGAAATGGGTCAAATGGCCTCTTTCCTGCTCTAGAGGCTTGTTTTGTACAAAGGAAGGCGCTTGCAATAAGACTGTGGGAGTAGCCGAGTCTGAAACGGGCTCAGCGTGCTTGGGAAAAGTTGATTTCTTTCAACAGGTGTGGCTGGATCATGGCATCGATTCCTCGTCTTGGTATGCAGGGCGTTGAGCATACCAATACTGAGAATTGCTGAGAATTGCTTATTCTCAGGTTCTTCCCGTGGCTTAATTGGACGTGTTACTAAATGCAAGGAAAGTAACTGTGTGAATTAGTCGTGCAGGCAAAGTTCTGGTGCGAGGAATTCTTTTGCTCTCGTGCTGTTAAGTTATTTCCCATTTATGGAGACGCTATGAATTGGAGACTTCCAAAATCTCCTGCTCTCAACAGCCCTGCTCAGCTCTTGCAGACACAAGCCTGGGGCTTCCTTCATGGACTCATCCATCTCATGCTTGGGTTTCCTCACTTCCTGCTGCCTTCAACTTTCCCAGCATTATTGTCTTTTTTACAGAGAGTCTTCCCATCTCATGAGATGCCCAAAGTAGGACAGCCCCAACTGCATTATTTTTCTCCCCAGAGAAAGTTCTGGCTTCATTTGCTTGGGGACCCATTTTGTTGGCCTTTCCACCACTACATTTCCAATGAGTCATTCCCCACCCCCTAATCACTTTTATGAAATTATGGAAAATTTACAAATGAGGTGTGCATTTGGGCTCTGGGAAACTTTTCATCAACTAAAGTTGGGATAAAAGGGACTTGGTTAAGCGCTTAGCTTGGAGACTAGAAAGTCAGTAGGTCAGCAGTTCTAAACCCAAGTACTGTGTGATGGAGTGAGCTCTCGTCATCTACCCCAGCTCCTGCCAACCTAGCAGCTTGAAAGCAAGACTTTGCAAGTAGATAAATAGGTGCCACTTCATCAGGAAAGGTAGCAGTGTTCTGTGCACTCCGGCATCTAGTCATACCTGCCACATGACCATGGAAATGTGTGCAGATGCAAACAGTGCTGGCTCTTTGGCTCTAACTGAAGATGAGTACCGAACCTTATAGTCGGATATGACTGGCTTTCAAGCAAGGGCGCCCTTTGCCCTAAAGATAGGATAAAACTCAGGGTTCAAGTAGAAAGTCCAAGAAGTGGTCCAGATATGATGCCCATGACTTGTGCATTCAGCTTGTGAGCCAGGCAAACTTGAACTCCAAGGTTTATG
Source organism: Bradypodion pumilum (assembly GCA_035047305.1). Lineage (NCBI taxonomy): Eukaryota > Metazoa > Chordata > Lepidosauria > Squamata > Chamaeleonidae > Bradypodion > Bradypodion pumilum. The sequence goes on along the minus strand of JAWDJD010000012.1, from coordinate 10,595,329 downwards.
CTGTTTTCACTTGATAAAGTGTTGTGTGGAACTCAAAAACCACTTGTTTGTAATCATTTTGTGAATTGCCAATGGTCAAGGTAGTGTCTGAAACTGGATTTCACTCCAATGTAAGTGTCCCTGCAGGCTCTGTGAATAAATGCTAAAAGTGATAGTTCTTAATTTTTTAAAAATAATATTTTTGCCTGCTCACTGATTTAATTCTCTTTAGTCTCCTGAGAAGTCAGTGGAGATAAGAAAGGTGTGGAGCTGTGTCCCATAAATTGTGCTTTTTTGTTTATTTGTCCGAGTCCAAAGCACTAAAATTTAAAACCAACATAATATTAAAAAACACAAATCATTTAAAAATGGATGCATTCATAAACTAGGCAAAGGTAAAGGTTGCACCTGCTCGAAAGCCAGTCATATCTGACTCTAGGACAGTGGTTCCCAATGCCAGAAGCCTAGGTCAGGACATTGGCTGATCAGGTATGACTATACACCAGAGCACACGGAATGCCACCTTCCCACCAAAGTGGTACCTATTTATCTACTTGCAATTTCTTGCTTTCAAACTGCTAGGTTGGCAGGAGCTGGAATGGAGCTGGGAACTCACCCTATCATGTAGCACTCGGGTCTCGAACTGCGGACCTGCCAACCTTCCAGCCATCAAGATCAGTCTACATTGAGTAGTGGCCCAGCATTGCAAACCCATATTCTTTTTCATTCTGAACCACTGGAATAACCTGGGCTATACACTTTCTCGGTTATGGTGGGGTCAAGACATTCTAAAGCTACTTGAACTGTGGCATCCAGATGCCCTACTATAATAGCTCTTCAAATGCTTAGCACTCAATGTGTCTTTCATTTATGCATCCATATATTTTCACGCTTGAGCCAAAACATAGGCTTGCAGCTGTTCAAATTGGCACGCATCTTAAAAGTTTTGTCCAGTCCTTGTATGGCTAGATATTGCAACCCATAAATTGTTTCAGCAATTATATCTGTTGACGTGATCCCTAATTTGGGATTAATAAAAAGTAGAATGTGATGAGGTCATGGATCATCTTTTTTCAACATATTCCTCCCTGCGGGGCTCTATCCTAATGAGGATAATGGCAAAGAGTTAGTGTGCTTTTCAAAACCAAATCTTGACCATGTGAGAAAACCGTTTTTGTAAGCCCTGTGTATTATTGTTTTTACTAGCAGAGGTTGCCCGGTGTTGCCGGGCTGTTTTAAATTGTGTTGGAAAGTTAAATTGTGTTAATGGTTTTTAAAAATTGCTTAGTCTGTAATTTTAATTTTTAAAATGTTTATTTATGTAAATTTTTTTTGGCTTGGCTGTTATTAACTGTGATCTGCTTTTTTGGTTTTTTTTTAGGATTAATAAAAGAACAAACTATGATATAATTTTTTCAAATTGTTTTATGTAAGCAAATAATGTTTTTGTTTTTTGAATTTTTTTAATTAGTTGTACCGTAGGTAATAATTTTAATAATGTAAAAGTAAATGTTTTTTACATTCCATGTTTTTAAAATGTGTTTAGATGTTTTGGGTTTTAATTTGAGTTAAAACTCAGCACAGGATTTTTAAAAGTTTCTATTGTATTTTTTTTTTGACATATGTTTGTGATTTGTGTTAAAGTGTGTTTTAGTGTAATTTTTTTGACTTGTTTTTATTGGTTTGACCTTTTGTGTAAAATTGTGATTTTATGTTATGTTTTTGATTTGTTTTTACTGTTGTGGCCTTTTGTTTGGGGCTGTTGTGTGTTTTTGAATTGTTTTTACTATTGTGGCCAGCAGGTGGTGCTGGAAGGGGTTATTGTATTTTGACTGTTTTTTCTCTCCTGGCCTCTGGGTGGAGCTTCTTCTGGTAAGTAGTCTCTTTCTTTATTCATTTCTTTTCCGATCCTCGTGGAGGTAGGACATCTTTTGGTAAGTTTGCTTGTTTTCTTTCTTTTGTGGGTGGGGTGGGGTGGGGTTAGAATTTGTATTTTTGTCTGTTTGTTTTGTTTTTGATTGTGTTTTTGTTTACTTTGTGTTGTTTTTGTTTGTTTTTGTGTATTTTGGATGTTTTTGACTGTGTTTTTAGTAATTTTTTAAAAAATATTTATTTATTTGGTGGTGAGGAGGGGGCGTGGTTGTTGGGGGTTAGGAAGGGTGGGTTAGGTGGTGGGGAGGGGGGCGTGGTTGTTGGGGGTTAGGATGGGTGGGCTAGGTGGTGGGGAGGGGGGCGTGGTTGTTGGGGGTTAGGATGGGTGGGCTAGGTGGTGGGGAGGGGGCCGTGGTCGGTGGGGGTTAGGAAGGGTGGGCCAGGTGGTGGTGAGGGGGGAGTGGTCAGTGGGGGTTAGGAAGGGTGGGCTAGGTGGTGGGGAGGGGGGCATGGTCGGTGGGGGTTAGGAAGGGTGGGCTAGGTGGTGGGGAGGGGCTTTATTGTGTTATGGTGCTTTGATTGTGTGGAGTCGTGAAAGTAGATCAGGTTTTCCCCTTTAATATCAGTGGGTGGGGGGTGCGACCTCCCTCTCCGCTGGCTCCCCTGGGGTTGGGAAGTTTGGGGGGACAAAAGGGGTCTTTCCCCCAACCGCTCTGGACCCAGGAGGTCAGGGAGAGTGGATCGATTCCCCCCCTCCTTAAAACAACTCCGTTTTTAAAGAGAAGAGAAGATTATAGCCAAAGAGCCAGCACTGTCTGCTTCTGCAGATGTTTCCGTGGACATCTGGCAGGCATGTCCCAGCATGAAACACTGTTACCTTTCCCACTATTTATCTACTTGCAATTTCTTGCTTTCAAACTGCTAGGATGGCAGGAGCTGGGACAGACGACAGGAGCTCACTCTGTTGTACAGTACTCCGGTCTCAAACTGCTGACCTTCCAGTCACCAGGTTCAGCATCTTAACCACCTAACCACTAAGCCACCATAGTCCCCACTTATTCCTAGGGTCACCATAAATTGGGGGTGATTTGATGACATGCAACAACAACAATCTCCTTGAGCTTACCCGTTCAAAAGCAAGAAATTGCAAGTAGATAAATAGGTACTGCTTTGGCGGGAGAGGTAACAATGTTAAATGCATTCTGATGTCTAGACATACCTGCCACATGACCATGGAAATGTCTGCAGACACAGACAGCACTAGATCTTTAGCTGAATGTAAACAAAGATGAGCACCAGATCCTAGAGTCAGTCATGACTGGTTTTCAACCAAGGGAGTCCTTTACTAACAACAATAAGGAGGTGTCTTATATAGGGTACATAAGAATATAAGAACAGTCTTGCTGGAACAGGCCACAGCCCATCAAGTCCAGCATTCTGTCTCACACAGTGGCTCACCATTTTCTTCAGGGTATTCCTTCCCAAGGAGATGCCTTCACCTGCTTAGGATTCCCTGGAAATGGCATTGAGAGATATCCTGCCTATCTCTCCAACCCGGAGGTTGTCCTTAAGTATCCATAATTATAACCATTGATACCCTTGTCCTCCATGAACTTGTCTAATCCTTTCTTAAAGCTGTCATGACTGACAGGTGTCACCACTTCTTCTGGCAGGGAGTTCAATAGACCAGTAATCCTCTGGGTGAAAAAGTACTTTCTCTTATTTGTTTGAGAACTAGTACCCAAAAGTTTCATGGAGTGTCCCCTAGTTCCAGTGTTATGCGATAGGGAAACCAGTTTTTCCTTATCTACTTTGTCCACACCGTGCATGATTTTATAAACTTCAATCAGGTCACCTCTTAGACGCCGCCGCTCAAGAGTGAAAAGGCCCAACCGTTGCAGCCTCAGATGGTAAGGAAGGTGTTCCAGTCCCCTAATCATTCTGGTTGCCCTCCTCTGCACTTTCTCCAACTCTATAATATCCTTCTGGAGGCATGGCGACCAGAACTGTACACAGTATTCCAGATGGGGCCTCACACTAGCTGACTTATTTTCTATACCCTTCCTAATGATCCCTTGCATTGAGTTTGCTTTTTTCACTGCTGAGGCACACTGGGTTGACACCTTCATTGAGTTGTCCACCAGGACACCAAGGTCCCTTTCCTGGTTTGTCGCAGAGAGTTCAGACCCCATCAGTTTATAAATGTAATTGGGGTTCTTTGCCCCAACATGCATCACTCTGCACTTACTAATGTTGAAGCTCATTTGCCACTGTTTTGCCCACTCCCCCAGTGTCAAGAGATCCTTCTGGAGCTCCTCACAATCTCTCATAGTTTTCACTACCCTGTATAATTTAGTGTCGTCAGCAAATTTTGCTACCTTGCTATTTACTACTACTTCTAGATCATTTATGAAGAGGTTGAAAAGCAGGGGTCCCAGTACTGAACCTTGGGGAACCCACTCTTTACTTCCCTCCACTTGGAGAAGTGTCCATTTAATGCTCCCCTCTGTTTTCTGTCCCTTAGCCAGTTGCTGATCCAGGACAAGACCTGTCCCTTTATTCCATGCACAAGAACCTGGTTGTACATTAACATTTTGTCCACAGCTATTAAAATCTAATACAGTACTTCAGCAGGCCACATGGATGCTGCAATACATATATTTGAAGGCAGCAGCTATATAAGGCTAGAAAAATTATGTTTTATTCAGAAATGAAGGTTATGGGGGGAGTAGACATCACATTATAGTTACCCTCTAATTAATGGTAAAGGTTTCGCTTGCTCAAAAGCCAGTCGTATCCAACTCTAGGGTTCAGTGCTCATCTCTATTTCAAAGCCAAAGAGCCAGCACTGTCTGCTTCTGCACACATTTCTGTGGTCATGTGGCAGGCATGACTAGACATGGAAGGCTATTTACCTTCCCATCAAAGTGGTCCCTATTTATCTACTTAATCAAAGTAATTGGCACATCTGTCTGTCCCACTTTATCTGGGCAACTGCAGTGTTGCCATCATCCAGCTTAAAAGTCATCCAAACTTACACTCAATGTCATATTAAATCTTTAGCAAATGTGCAGTGAAATGTTCTGCCGCTTCCGTAGTCTACAAAACAGATCTGAGGATGTAGTGTGTTGAAGAAGGTTTTGTTGAAGAAGGTGTAAGAATAAGAATGTGTTGTTGTGTTCCTAAGAGTTGGCAAGTGATTCCAGCTGCTGATCAGATTTTTTTATCAAGGTTTCCTTCTGCCCAAAAAACTTTGATTGGCTTCCGCTTTGTTGACCAGTTTCTTTTTCAGTGTTTTGGGAACATTTTGCTTGTGCCAAGTAAAAGGGAATATGTTCTACGTGCTTATTGTAAATTTTTCTTTGACAATTCCATTTCTTAGCCTGTTCTAACTTGAAGTTGTTGATGAGCTTTGTTGGGACATTTGCCCTGTGTTGCTTAGCAATGGGTCTGTTGTGCAGTTGTAACTTTTCCAACACTTCTTAATATTGTAAAGTGATGACTTCAAAAGTTGCATCAATAGATGTAAATTTTATGCACATTTTAGTCTCTCTCTTTTTTTGGTTGTATTGTGACTTCTCACTTTGCAGTGTTCTGTATGAAACACGGAGATTTCTGGAAACTGTAATCCAGAACACAAATCTGCATAACACACACTCTGCCTAAGAAACTATGTCACCAACACTTAGTCTGGTTAGCCCAATATTTTCTTTTAATTTTACATGAAGTGAGATGCCACTGATGAAGTGTTTTTTGAAAGTTGCACTTCAAATTTATTGCCAACCAATCTTCTCCTGATATTATTAGAAACCAGCCTTTGCCAAATGTCATAAGGGACCACTTATAAAAAGTATTTCCTCCCCTTTTTTGTCTTGGAAAAATCAGATTTTTGCCATGACGATCTCTTGAGGTTGGATATACTTTTCCTATGAGCCTTTTCTTTGATGACATTTTTGTGTAACACTTGCAGTCCACGTTTCTTCAATATGTTGTCAGCTGCATGGCAAATATGGGAAAAGTGAAAGTCTTTTGTTTTATAGATTAAACCTATCTGTAATACATTGAAATCAAGCCTCTGCCTTTTCAAAACACTCTTTGTTTTAAAAAGAAAGAATCATTTCATTCTGCAGTGTTGCCCATTGATTTCAAAACTTAATTCCCATATTTTAGGCATATTGACAAATACAGTGATATCCCTGGTTTGAAAAGCTACTTTCAACACAAACCCTCCCAGACAGCAGCAACTACACATCAATAAGATAGTCCAACCCTACAAACCAACCCTAGAAAAATAGGGGGAGAGACAGATCTTCATAAGCCTCCCTGCATAATTCCATTTCCAAATGGTTTTTAACTATCAAGGGAGCTGAAAAATTTGATAGGTAAGAAGGTCCCAAACTATTACACATTGAAAATTCTGGTACTGGTATGGTGCTTTTCCCATTAGTTAAAACTAATACAGTAATACCTCATACAAAGTCCGCTTCATACAACATCGGACTCATACAACATCGCCGAATTCCTTGAAAAAAGTTGCCTCATACAAAGTCGTGTGACGTTGTATGAGGCATTGGGGTTTTTCCCAGGTTGCATTGTGCCTGGGCAGTATAAAAGGCAGTGTGCATGCGTGCATTGCTCTTGTGGGTTTTGCACGAGGCGAAGAGTGTTTAGGAGTGGTTTTGAGGGTGATTTTGGATTTTTTTGAATTTTTTCATCAGAAATTTTAGAAGCATTCCTGGGATTTTTGCAGCATTCTTCAGGTTCCTGGACAATCAGGGTTGTTTGATAAGTTTTTGTAATGTTTTTAGCCTTTAGACAATGATTTCTTAAAGTTCTGTCAGTTTCCTGTCTGTTTCCTTGACTTTGCCCTGAAGTCTGTGCTGTTACAGTACAATGTATCTCTATGGAAATGATGTTGTATGAGGCATCGCATCAAGGATTTGGATGTTGTATGAGGCACAGCGGCAAGGATTTTGCATGCCTCATACAAAGTCCAAATCCGTATAAAGTCCAAACTTGTGGAACCAAGTTTGGACGTTGTATGAGGTATCACTGTACCTTCTACTTGATATAGTAAGCAACATAAAAACTTGTTGTTTGCTATTATTTGCAGATTGCATGGCTTAGAGGTTAAGACATGGAGCTTGACGACTGGAAGGTCAGCAGGTCAGCAGTTCGAGACCTGAGTGCAGCAAGATAGAATGAGCTCCCGTCATCTGTCCCAGCTCCTGCCAACCTAGCAGTTCAAAAGCAAGACATTGCAGGTAGATAAATCGGTACAGCTTCGGCGGGAAAGGTGGCAGCACTCTGTGCACTCTGGCATCTAGTCATGCCTGCCACATGATCATGGAAACGTCTACAGACGCAGACAGCACTGGCTGTTTGCTTTCAAGCAAGAGAGACCGTCACCTTTTATACCTATATAACCTCTGAATGTATCTGCTAAAAATAGCTTTCTCGCAATCTGTGCTTGAGAGGGAGGGTGAAGGGCATCTTTGGCTTGCCTTGATTAAATTAAACATGGATAACATGTAGCCGCTCATCTTAATGTCTGGCAGGATCTGTATGTTTTTGGATCCAGTGTCTTAAAGTTAAGGACTAGTTAGGCCAACTGTTTGCACATTTGTGATCTGTGTCTGTGCATGTAACTGAGTGAATATCCTTTATCTGGAAGAAAATCCCCATTCCAGTTCTTGAAACTCCAAGCATAAATCAAGGACAAATTCTAGAGTAGTGGTTCTTCGGTTTATCCAGCAGATGATGCTATTCCCATATGCCATAAAGCGATGTCAGTTGGTAAAGTTGTTTGTTGAGAGGAGGGTGTGCTCTCTGATTCATTCTGTTTGCAGATTTGCAAGTTAGGTTGGTGGCGCATTTAGAAAGAGTGGCTGAATGAAGGGCTCAGTCCTGATGTAATATGAAATTGTACCTCTTTAGATGGAACAGATTCTGTTAGACAAAAGGTTTCAAGCATTGCAGCTTGCTTGTGCTAATATGCTTGTTGCAAATTAGACTTAGAACTCTTTTTAAAAGCAGTTAGTTATGTTTAAAGTTCCATCTCTTGCTGTTGCTCTTAGTTACCATTGTAGTTACATTAAAAAAAACCCCACCTATCACTTTCCTGTCCTTTTTCTTGGACGTAACTCAAAATCCCCAAGCATCTCATTGCTACAAGCTACTAATGCAAATTGTGTGCTGGAAGTAAATTCTGACTATATTGTTTGATATTTATTATCTACATTTATTTTATTTTGTTTTGTTTTGTTTGACTTGTACCCCACCAGTCTGGGGTACACTCCCACTGTGGGTGGCTCACATTGTTAAAAAAGAGCAGAACAGACATCATAAAAGCATAGGGAAAACCCCACCCACCCAATCCAATCAGCATCAATTTATATATTTATGACCTACCTCAAAATAGTTCAGAATCCAGAACTACCAGTAAATTCTGACATATTAGATCGGAATATTGGCAGACGTCGCTGAAAACATCCGCCTTTATCCAGCGTCGCTATTGGAGGCAATGAAGAGTTCAGTCTGCAGGATGCATAGAGAAGAGATTGGCTGGGAAAAGCACCATACCAGTACCAGAATTTTCAATGTGTAATTGAAACACCACCCAGTTTTAATCAACCTCACAAAATATGGGCTAGCCTTAATAGAATACGTACAGGGCACAGTAGATGTGAAGACTTTTTGCATAAATGCAGTAAACTACCATCACCAGCATGTGAGTGCGGGGCCCCACAACAGACTGTGCAACATATTATACAACAGTGATGGCGAATCTTGGCACTCCAGGTGTTCTTGAACTTCAATTCCCAGAAGCCCTGATCAGCAGGAGTGCTGACTTAAGCTTCTGGGAATTGAAGTCCAAGAACACCTGGAGTGGCGTGGTTCACCATCACTGCCTTAGAGCATGTGTGGGCAATAGAGAAAATTTTTTAAGGGCCACTCCTGTTGCAATCAAATACAGTGGTACCTCATACAATGATTTTAATCTATTCCACCAGGCTCGTTGTTGTACGAAACAATTGCTATACAAAACATGCATCACATAGCAATTTCCCCTATGGAATGCATCATACAACACTATATATATATATATATATATTGCTAAGTGGTTTTTCCCATTGAAACATTGTTGTATGATTTATTTCCATAGGGAAAATTGTTATGCGAGGTGCCATTTCCCCCAAAACCTAATTGTTATGCGATTTCGTTGCTATACGGGGCGATTGTTGAATGAGGTTCCACTGTATATAAATTGTTTAGATGTTTGTTTATCAATTAATGTTTCATTTTATACAGTTTATATATACTGTATTTTCTTTTTGTTATATGTTGACTCAATGTGGGTCAAGTGCCATATGCTAAATAAATAAATTCCTACATTTATATTTCCCCCTGTTGGCCATAGCCAATCAGGGTGGCTAATATGTATTATAAAACCATCATAAAATAAATACACAAATACCCAAATGTAGGGATCGTGCTTACAGAGACGCTTACCAGGGATTTTTAGGTAGGGAATGCACAGAAGTGGTTTTACCTTTCCCTTCCTCTAGGGGGAGCTCTTGGGATTGTGCACCTTGCCCCAGGCTATATGAGATGGAACTTCCAAACTCTGGCTCTGCAGTCAGATACTTAAACCAATGAGCTTTCCAGCTTTAAAATATAATAACTAACACCTATTATTATAGTTTTTTCTGCATCCTTGAAAATAGCCTTCTTTGATGTGTGCCAGCTATGTGGAGCTGTAACTAAAGGTCCCCAGGTGGCCTCTGTGGGCCAGATTAATGATATGCATGTGCCAGATTAGGCCCATGGGCTGGGAACCCCTGGTTTGGAATGTCAAATTCTACTTCTTCTTCCTTGTCCCAATCAAATCCTGGACTGCCAAAATGAAGCCACCATCTTGGCTTTGTTGTTGGCCAATCCTAACTCCCCATCAGTGCATGTTTTTGGCAGTAATCCAGTCAGATTCTGTATCTCTCCACATTCACACAGCATGTTGTTGTCCACCAGCAAGCCCCCACTTGGGCATATTGGTCTTACATTTAGGCACTCCAACCTTCAACCTATTCAGGGTCCTTCAAGTGATGTAGGGGAGGTTGAGTTCCTCAACCATATCCTCCTTTAATGTTAGTCCTTGTCCAGTGAGCTCCTTCCTCTGTCTTCTAATTCTCACACCAGATCAAATCAAAGGAACTGAGAATGTCAAATGAAAGAGTCCTTAGGTGACAAAAATATACAGTATATGATGTAATCTGTTTTTATAGTTCTAACTCTGGAATTTTGGCAGTGTGGTCTCACTAAATGGGGACAGAGGAACCTTTCATGGTTCACGTGCTGGCACATGCCATGCTCTGTAATAGGTGCTAGACATAAGAGTTGGACATGAGAGGTGGGTGTTTTAATCCATGGGCAAGAAAAGTGTCTTCACGAGTTAGGGAAGAGCAAGAGATTGGGTGTGTGTGTGTGTTTCAGTATTCCCCTGTGCATCCCAAAAGAGGAAAGGATTGGGAAACCTTTTCTCTGTATTCTCTACCTAGAAATTTGAGATAATGCTTTTTCTGTGGTTTTGCATGGGCTGCCCCATGAATCTGGTTGGCCCATGATTTTGGATGCCTTTTAAATCTCCATCCAACTGGCCAAATCTGTCCTGATTTGCCTTGGTCTTGTATCTGATATTTTGTTGTCCTGTGTGTTAGCTGTTAGCCATACCTGTCAAGTATCCTGTATTGGCTGGGATTTCCCATAATTCAGCGCCGCTTTCCCTACTTTCCCGCCCGGAGCCGCCGCCATCCCATAATTTGATGGTGGGAAAAAAGTAGTTACTACACATCCCCTTCTGTGAAGAACCTTTCTACGCGTGCATAGAACACCTTCTACACATGTGTAGAACACATTCTACTCATGTGCAGAAGGCTTCTATGCATGCGCAGAAGGGACCTGCGCAGAAGGGTTCCGCGCAGGTCCCGTATTGTCCGGAGCTGCACTTGACAGGTATGCTGTTAACCTATTGTATCATTCTGTGTTTTGCATTTATATTGTTCCCCACTTTGCACCTTCTTGTGTGAAAAGGTGAAACACCTGCCTTTAAAGGTTAACTAGCAAACGGAAGGCTGAGTTTCCGCAATGAAGTTGGCCTGTTTCTTTCATGAAAAATGTATGGAAAACAGCTGCATTGACATAAATGGGAATAAGTTATCTCTGTTTCAGGGATGTTGCTCAGCTTTGTTATGATTCAGCTGGAAATGTGAACTCTGTCAGGATTCTGAACAGAGCTGTCTTGTAGAGATGGTACTTCTCTGGCTTGAACTGAAATTTGAAGGCAAGGAAGAAATTAACAACTTTACCAGCACTGGGGCTGCTGCTGCTTCTTTCGTGTCTTGATCAAACCCTGGACTGCCAAAATGAAGCCAATTTCTTAACTTTGTTGTTGGCCAAACTTAAGTCCTCATCAGTGGGTGTTTCTGGTAGCAATTGGTAGACCAGGAAATGAGCTGGATTCTTTACCTCTCCACATTCACACAACATGTTGTCTGCTAGCAACTCCCACTTGAGCATGTTGGTTTTACATTTAGGGAGACCATCTCTCAGCCTATTCAGAGTCCTCCAAGTGACGCAGGGGAGGTTGAGTTCTTCTGCTATATCTTCCTTTAATATTATTCCTTGTCCATTGAGCTCCATCCTCCATCTTCTAATTTGGTTTTGCTCTTGTGTAACTTTAAGAATGTTTGTCCTTGCCATAAAGCTCTTCCTTGATCTGAGCCCAAAGACTTGAGGCTCATATCCGTTCAGAGGATGTTGAGGGTCAATCTCTTGCTTAGTTCTCTCAAGTCCACTTGCTACTTCTCTCTTTATCTTAGGTGGAGCGAGCGATACCAAGAAGAGGGTATATTTTAACTGGGGCTGCTGAGTAAACTAGATTTCCTAGGTATCTGATGTCTCATGGGTACCTTAGGGAAATTAAATTTCTCAGCACTTCTCAACAGAAGGAATATCAGGTGAAAGGCAAGGGAAAAGAATGGAAGAGACTGTTGTAAGGGTGGGGAAGTGAAATGACTTTTTCTAAAGCAATGTAGTAAGATTCCTGCTTGGGGCAACGAAGGAAGAAACAGGTACAGATGTTGGCGAAGAAGAGAGATACTGAGAAGGGGATGCCGATGCAAACAGTAAAATGCACTCTCTGTTCTATCTCTCAGCAAGCGTTGTGAGCGAGTGAAACACTCTCCTTCAGAAAGGGCTGGAGGTTTGTTGAACCACCTGCACTTTCTTAGGTCATGCAGGAATTCTGTTGGATGGAGCAATTCTGTCCTGCCAACAGTTTGCATGATCTATCCCAGAACTGCAGGAAATTCCTGGAGTCCCGTGATACGCACGTGCGCGGCTCAAGAAAATGCAGGCCAGGTTGGGCCAAGTGACAGCCTGTCCGCCTCTACATGCTTGCATAGCTTTGAAAGAGGAATACCACGCCTCCTCCGAGATGTATCTTGCAAAAGATTGGACCCCAGCATTAACATATCCTTCTACCAGCTACTAAAAAGTTCTTTTGCTTCTAACTTAACTGTTAGAAAATAGGTAATTTACTTTCTTACAGTATCTCATCTGAAGGGATTCATTTTCAGTCCTTCTACTGTGATTAAGATGCTGGACTTGATGTCTGGAAGATCAGCAGTTTGAGACCTGAGTGCTGCCTGATGGAGCGAGTGCCTGTCTCTGTCCCAGCTCCTGACAACCTAGCAGTTTGAAAGCAAGAAATGGCAGGTAGATTAATAGGGATCACTTCTGTGGGAAGGGAAATAGCATTCCATACACTCTGGCATTTGCTTATGCCTGCCACATGTCCATGGAAGCATCTGCAGACACAGTCAGCACTAGCCCTTTGGCTATGAATGAAGATGAGCATCAAACCCTAGAGTTGGATAAAACTGGCTTCCAAGCAAGAATGACCTTTACCTTTAACTGTGGGAGAATTATTTTTCACCACTCCCCCCCCTCTCAATTAGACATTTTCCATCTTCGGGAGGGGCACACAGTGAATTAAGCAGGCCTATTGTTGATCTGAAGGTACCATTGTGGCTTGGTGGTTAAGATGCTGAGCTTGACAACCAGATGGTCTGCAGATCAGCAGATTGAGATCCAAGCACTGTGCGATTGAGTGCCTGTCATCTGTCCTAGCTCCTGCCAACCTAGCGGTTACAAAGTGAGAAACTAGATAAATAGGTGGCCATTCAACAATTACATGATCCATTTTTTGGGGGGAAATTGACCCCCTCATGTAATCCTATTGTAATTTTTGCTTCGAACCCCCCCTCCCTTTAAAATTATGTAATCCAGAGCTTTTGTATCGAAACTCTCATTTTTAGAACATTTCACTATTGGTGACTAATGCAGACTGCACAAGCAATTCAATAATCTCAAATTGGATCAAAATTCCCAGAGATCATTTTTAAACTTAAAAAGTGCCATGTTTCGAAACTGCAACAGCTCCAAATGGATTATGCAATCTTTGACCTGACCCCCATGTAATTTTCTGTAATTTAGATACCAGACCTCCCCCCACCCCGAGGATCACGTAATTGTTGAATGGCCCCTAGCTACCACTTTGGCAGGGAAGGTAACTGTGCTCCATGCATTCCAGCGTCTAGTCATGCCTGCCACATGAACACAGAAGCATCTGAAGATGTAGGCAGCACTGGCTCTTTGGCTGTAAATAGAGATAATAAGCACTGCCCACTAGAATCGGACACAACTGACCTTCGAGCAAGGGAGACCTTTACCTTTACTATTGCTAGTTTCACCTGTTCAATTGCCCAGGACACAGTCTGGCTTCCCAATGCTTGACTCGCCTGTCTGTATTTCCTCCACCCTGAGGTCAGAAGAATCCCCAGAAGATACAAAACCAGGATAAGAAGGTCAGCAACCAAATCAGAGTGGGTTTCTTTGTGTACAATCTCACTACTGCCATCTCCTTTACTTTGCCAAAGCCAAAATGTTTAATACCAAATAACAGTGTTGGTATTTTGTTGTTCAGTTGCACAGTTGATTCCGACCCTTTGCGACCCCATTGACCATTGTTCTCCAGGCGCCTCTGTCCTCCACCATCCCCCTCAGCCATCCCAGTTCTGTTCCCATTGTGTCTACAATACCATCTAGCCATCTCATTTTTGGCCACCCCCTTCTTCTTTTGCCCTCCACCCTTCCCAGCATCAAGGCCTTCTCAAGTGAATCCTCCCTTCTCATTTGATGTCCAAAGTACTTCATCTTCATCTTTACTATTTGACCTTCTAAGGAGCAGACAGGGTTGATTTCTTCTAAGATCGACCTATTTGTTCTCCTCGATGTCCAGGGGACTCTCAAAACTCTTCCCCAACACCACATTTCCAAGGCATCTATTCTTCTGTGTTCAGCTTTAGTAATGGTCCAGCTCTCACACCCATACATTACCACTGCGAATACCATTGCTTTGACTATGCAAATTTTTGTTTGCAATGTGATGTCTCTGCTTTTCACTATGTTCCCCAGGTTTCTCATCGCTTGTCTCCCAAGAATCAGTTGCCTTTTTATTTCATGGCTGCAATCTCCATCTGCAGTGATTTTAGATCCTAAGAAAGTGAAATATGCCACTGCTTCTACTTGTTCCCCATCTATTTTCCAGGGACTGATAGGGCCTGTTGCCATTATCTTGGTTTCATTGATATTGGTATATTGTAGCCCAAAATGGTCAAGGACAGGTTTTCTCATAACCAAATCCTGGAGAGATAATTTCCCTCCCTTTACAGTGTAACTGTAACTTTCAGTTGCTTTTAGGAATAGAGGAGGTATGTGGTTGAAGAAGAATACCGCATGGTTCAAGAACTGGCTTAAATGGTGTATCTCATTCTCTGAGAAGTACATGGGAAGAGACTGTTTTTGAAAAGCTCCTGCTTTAGTTACTTTCTGGAAACAGAATAGTTGTACATAAATTGTAACTATGGGAACATAATTGTATCTGAATATGTTTTAAAAGTAACTTTCTAAGCCCTCTCTCTGTTGTTTGTGTGTCAGTCAACAAGCAATTGAGTAGCAGCAGAGCCTGTAGTCTTGTAGTCTACTCTATACCCATGATAGCGAACCTTGGCACTCCAGATGTTTTTGGACTTCAATTCCCATAAGCCGCTGTGAATCCACACAAATGGGTTTACTGCGATTCATCCAGCCCACGCGCCATACGGGTGCATTTTACTTTCGCTTCCAGGAGCGACGAGGGCGGCGTGGGCCGGAGGAATCGCAGTAAACCCATTCATGTGGATTCATGGGGGCTTCTGGGAATTGAAGTCCAAGAACATCTGGAGTGCCAAGGTTCACCATCACGGCTCTATACGAATCAGTTTTGTGGATGTTTGCTTGTAGCCTGTCTTTAAATCCATGCCAGGATGGACCACAGCCACTAATATCCATTAATCATGGCATGTGGAAGATAACAGATTCTGCCATATGAGACCTGGCACTCTGGATTGTGTGGACACAAACTTAAATAACCAGAAAGCACCTGGGACCTGTTTATGGTTCCTTCTCTTTCCCTGGTCTTCACTCATTTATCTCTCTCTTGGTGGCTGGCATGTAGCAGAAGGTTGACTGACCCATTGGCAAAAAAGGGGAACTTGCATGTTTGAATGTGTTCCAGAAATTCTAGCATCTAAAAATTATTTTAAGTATATCGGAGTCCCACTGATCAACTCTCTTGGTCTCAACTTTTGTCTGAGGGTAAAACCTTGACTAATATTGCAAAGGTTTGAATCCCAGGGAGTAACAGTTGCAAAATTCTAGCTTTAAAATCACTTCAGATTTTTAAAAAAGAGCCTAGAAACGTTCGGCTAAGCCCTTGATGATTGAAATGAAGAGAAGGTGTTCCATTATCTGGCTTGCTAGACAGGAATTCCCTTCCAACTCTTAATGTAACAACAGTCAGGTTGGCTTGCTGGTAACCTCTCAAGAGGCCTGTAAAGCTGTCAGCAGGACTGAAGACTTGCAAATGAGTGGGGGGTAACAGGTGGGCTTCATGGTCCGAGGAGGGAGTGTGTCGTTCTGGAAACAACTGATGACAGACCGTATATTACTTAGATACTTCTTTTTAAACATGGTAAAAAGCTTGGTTTTGCGTATTTGTGGAGAGTTCAGTGGAGGACTGTTCCAAAGGGAAATTGCTGGGGTCTATCCTTTGTACTCTAGGACATGGTGGCATAGAGGTTAAGACTCTGAGCTTGTTGAGTTTGTTCGAGACTCGAGTGCTGCACGACAAAGTGAGAACCTGTCGTCTGTCTCAGCTCCTACCAACCTAGCAGTTTAAAAGTAAGAAATCGCAACTAGCTAAATAGGTACAGTGGTACCTCGGATAAAGTCCGATTCAGATTAGGTCTGATTTGGATAAAGTCATGGTTTTCATGCACAGGTGATGCATCACATAAAGTCCAAAACTGCTGAAAAATAGACGTTATATGAGGTATTTGGTATAGGAACCTTGAATAAAGTTCATTTTTGGACCTTATCCAATGCATCACCCATTTGATTCGGATAAAGTCCAAAATCAGATAAAGTCCAAACTTGTGAAATGGAGTTTGGACTTTATCCGAGGTTCTTCTGTACTGCTTTGGTGGGAAAGGTAATTGTATTCTGTGCACTCCGGCGTTTAATGCCTGCTACATGACGACAGAAATGTCTGCAGATGCAGACGGCACTGGCACTGGCTCTTTGGCTCTAAATGAGGATGAGCACCGGCCCCTAGTCGGATACGACTGGCTTTCAAGCAAGGGAAAACTTGCCCTTTATCCTTTGTACCAGCCATCCCTGCCAGGCTCTCTGCAGTTACAGTTTAGAAATCCTCTTCTGTAAATGTATTGGCAGAAGCTTTGGACACTTCCAGCCAAGCCCATTACGACATCAGTTCTCACCCTCCAGCTTAATGCAACACTTTTTGGCTGGCTAGGGAACCCCGGCAGGCTTTCTATTGTTTAGGGAGCACAACAATTACAATTTCATCTGGCTTGTGCATGTAAGACTCTTCCAGAAATGAAGATGTGTTAATAGAGACTTTGGCTGAGGTTTGCTACATTTTGCTGCTGTTTTATGGCCTCACTGGGAGGTTATTACCTCAGCTACCTTGTGTTGGGGGGATGGCTCTTGTTATTGAAGAGATGGCTAAAGTGGTGGAATTCATAGCCTCATCCTATAGCAGTGATGGCGAACCTTGGCACTGCAGCTGTCCTTGAATGTCAATTCCCAGAAGCCCAAGTCCCTGCGAATCCACAAGAATGGGTTTACTGCAGTAAACCCATTCATGTGGATTCACAGGGACTTGGGCTTCTGGGAATTGAAGTTCAAGAACAGCTGTAGTGCCAAGGTTCACCATCATGGTCCTAGAGGGTCTGGTTTAACACTAGTGTCCCATTTCCAACTGGCCTCGTGTGGTCCGTTCTTAGCTCTGGCCTCAATGCTTCACTCCAAGGTGGTAATTAATCTAACATGAGTGAATGCCTGCACCCACTGGGCTGGTAAAAGAGTTACCCCCATCTATCTTGGCATGAAAAGTGTATCCCTCAAGCTGTGACTTCCCTGTCTTTGTCTCTTTCCAATTATTTTATAAAGCCAATGCAGCTGCATGAGCCTCAGGGCATTTTCCTAACTTCCTGCTGCCTCTGTGAAAGTTTTAGGATATGCTGTTCAGAGACAGTGGGGCAGCTAGTAATGGTTTCTTGGAGAGATCTAACTCCAGCAAAACTATTGGGGGGTGGGTGAGTGGTTGGATCAAGGAGATGGCACCTAATTTCCTGACCAGGTTGGACTCTTGACGACTTGCATCTCTCCAGTTGTGTCTACTGTCAAAGAGTCATGCAGCTCAGGATTTCTCAAATGCAACCCCATCATTCCTTTCCATCAACATCTATGGGACACGTGGCCATAATTGTGGCACCACTTGAGCTGATACCTCATTGATGGCTAACCTTGGCACTCCAGCTGTTCCCAGAAGCCCTGATCAGCAGGAGCGATGACTTGGGCTTCTGGTCATTGAAGTACAAGAACACCTGGAGTGCCAAGGTTCGCCATCATGGCTATAGCTGAAGAGGAGGCTTCCTGCAAAGCATTGGGAACTGGGATGAAACAAGCCCCTTCAACGTTCCTTAGTGATTCCTCCCACCTCATCTTTTCCTCCTGGGCTTGTGTAACATACATTGATAGAAGCCATGGCTTCTTCTTAAAACTAAGAGTACAACCCTGGCTTGATGTGCATTTGCATGCTACAGTTATGTGAGGACTTGGCAGGGTTTCTCAACCTTGGATCTCTTTGATGTTCTTGGACTGCAGTTCCCAAAAGCCCAAGCTAGCACACATGCTGATCAGGGCTTCTTGGATTTGAAGTTCAAGAACAACTGGGGTCCCAAGGTTGAGAAACCCTGTTAGGGCATATATGTGATGAGAAACCATTAATGCATAGGGAGAGGTAAAGAGAGATAAGCCAATACTTCCGGTTCCCAAGCTACAGATTGCCAGGAAACAGCTTTGTATCTGTCCTAGTAATTTTTAAATTAAATTAAATTTTTAATTTTAATGTAATTAAAAAGTAAAGGCATATACAAATATGACTAATAAATAAATAAAATAAAAATAAAGATAAAGGTTTCCCTTGCTCGAAAGCCAGTTGTATCCAACTCTAGGGTTCAGTGCTCATCTCTGTTTCAAAGCCAAAGGGCCAGCGCTGTCTGCTTCTGCAGATGTTTCTGTGGTCATTTGGCAGGCATGACTAGACACTGGAGCACACGGAATGCTGTTTACCTTCCCACCGAAGTGGTCCCTATTTATCTATTTGCAATATCTTGCTTTCGAATTGCTAGGTTGGCAGGAGCGGGGACAAAGACGGGAGCTCATTCCATCCTGCAGTACTCTGGAATCGAACTGCTGACCTCCCACTTTCCAGTCAGTGTTTTAGCCGCTAACTTCTGATAACTAAACGTCTCTGTTAGACAAACACTATAAATAGAACTTTTTTTATTTCCTGGATTACAGGTTGGCCGAATTGCTTCAAAAGGTGACAGAGGATGTGTGATGTTTTGGTATTTATCACTCTGAACCAATCCAAGCTACAGGTAAAAGTGACTCTTGTTAAAATCATTATAGAAAAATACATTAGTGGTGTTGTTATTTTTATTGTTGTTGTTATAATTTTTATTTTAGTAGGACTAGTAACAGATTGCAGTTCTTACTTCTCAGCAGTGTTGGTACTAAAAATAAGGAGTCACATCCTAAGAATTTGTGCATGAGATGATGCTGAAGATCAGAATAGTTTCTTTTAATTTACGAATAGTTCAACACACCTGAACTATGTTTCTTCATCATATTTTAGCCAGAGCCCAAGAGAAAGTAGTTTGTGTGTAAGTTAAATGATGAAAAAAATAGATTATGGTTTTTCACTCTGTATTGAAAAAGAATGTTGTATTTTTTGCCTTGTATTAGCATACAATGCCAATATTCAACTGCAAAGAAGTTTTTTTCAAACCACATATAAAAGAAACATGAGAGCACCACAAAATAATGAGAGTTCCCCCTCAATATGTGACAAATTGAGCAATTACCAAAGTACAGTACTTTTATGAACAGTACATGGAATATAGTTTTACACAACAGAAATAACTGTGACTAATCCAGCAGTACTGGGTTTAGAGTGAACAAACCAAAGACATTAATCTAGCTAAACTAAAAGGTATCTATTCTCCACCCAATCTCCACCTGTTACGCAGTGGCCATTGAAGGAAGAACATTGCTTTAATCTAGTGGTGTTCCAGGGAAAATTTCAGAGTTCTTCAGAAACTGATCAGAATTTCTGCAGTGGAAATTAATGATGGGGAAATATTGCTGAAAGATACTCCAATTGCTAGTATCAGTTTTATTAATACCAGAGCCCCCAGAGCACAGCAGTTAAACTGCAATACAGCCAAAACTCTGCTCATGATCAGAGTTTAGTTCTGATGGGCTCAAGGTTGACTCAACCCTCCATTTTCCTGAGATCAGTCAGACCAGCAGGTTTGAGGGCAAAGTGCTAAATACCTTGTGAGCTGACCAGAGAGTGCTTTATGTGCTGTGGGGCAGTATGTAAGTATAATTACTATTGCTTATGCGATTCAACCATCCAGCTTGCAGAGAAAGTCTTTAAGCTGATTGATGAGAGGCAACAGAGACCCCAGTTATTCATTGCTTTTTGCTAATTGATACGATCTATAAGAAGGGGAGACTTCTGTCACATTTCTGTGAGGAATGTCTGAGGAGAGCCTCCACAGTCTAGAGCAGGGGTGTCCAAACTATGACCTATGGGCCGGATCCAGCCCCCGATGCCAATTCATCAGGCCCATGAAGCCCTCATCGCTCCCAGAAGTGGAAGTAAAATGTGCCTGGATGGGCACGTTTTACTTCCGCTTCCAGGAGCAATGAGGGTTTCCCAGGCCAGATGAATTGGCATCAGAGGCAGATCCGGCCTATGGGCCATAGTGACCGGCCCCCTGCACCATGTGACTGGCCTGCAGCCCAAAAGGTTTGGGCACCCCTGGTCTAGAGACTAGTGTTTCCCAACCTTTGGCTTTTGGACTTCAATTCCCAGAAGCCTAAGTCAATTCCCCAAAGCACTGATCAGCCAATGTACTGCTTAGGCTTCTGGGAATTAAAAGTTCCCCTATGGGTCATACACTCCATATTGGGAACCACTGGTCTAGAATCTACCTCAATCAGAACCCTAATAGTCCATTGGGTAAAGGAATTTTTTTTAAAAAGCCTTCTGGGGAAAACGATGTAATAGGAATGTGTTTAAGGAAGAAGAAAATAATCCTAATATTTGTTTTGCTTCTCCATTTGTGTTCAGTTAAACAGAGAGGACTCTGGGCTCATGCCTGGATCCAACAGGTTTCCTTTCAAGGAGTTGACCCTAGACCTGTGATGGTAAACCTTGGCACTCCAGATGTTCTTGGACTTTAATTCCCAGAAGCCCAAGCACCCTGTGAATCCACACAAATGGATTACTGTGATTCATCCAGCCCACGCTTCCCTCATTGCTTCTGGAAGCAGGAGGAAAACGCACCCGTACAGTTAAGACCCTTTCGGGTTAACCCTTCCTCTGTACGGGCACATTTTACTTCCACTTCTGGGAGCGACGAGGGCAGCGTGGTCTGGATGAATCACAGTAATCCATTTGTGTGGATTCACAGGGTGCTTGGGCTTCTGGGAATTGAAGTCCAAGAACATCTGGAGTGCCAAGGTTCGCCATCACTGTCCTAGACAAATGCTATTTTTCTTAAAGCCCAAGGTTTCTTTAAACACCCTGTCCTTGTGACGTGTTGGAAATTGTTCTTAAAACAACACCCTGGGTTGCAATCAGTATATTTTTAAGGCATAGACAATGGGGGATGGGGTTGGGGTGGAATTGTGGCCCTCATGATATTTTTTGATCCTGGCTCTTTTATTAGCCGTAGCCAGTTTACCTAGTGATCAGCATTGCTGACAGCTGGATTACAGTAACATCTGCAGGACTGCCTCCTTCATTTACGCTGGAGTGGCAAAAGAGCCTGTTGGGTCAAATCAAGGGTTGATCCAACCTATTTTCCCATTTCCAGTATTCCTTCTGAGAAGTTTACGAACAAGTACTTCAATGGGACTCCCTTTGTCTATCCTCTGTCCCTTCTGTGTGTAGAGATGCTGTCTAGGAGACGTGGGTGATAATAATAACTAGAGTTTTATATTTCAGCCTAAACTGGTTTGCCTCTACGTAGAGGCAAAGGCTTGGTCTGAAGCCACTTCAGGAATCGGTCACAGATCTCCCTGGCCAAAAGAGCCCTCTTTGAACCCTTGTACAGGGTTTAAATAGAACATCACAAAGTGAAACACTGTCTGGCCAGTTTATCCTACTATGGTAATAGAGTAGACCCTACTGCCAACTCAATGCCAATCGTCAGGTGGCGGTTAACTAATCTGACTACCCTGAGGACTAACAGTCTTGGGTGTTGAAATCTACAGGGAAGGGTGATGGTCCACAAGTGGATTAAGCCCCACTTGAATCCATACTGGCCTGGGGTTGAGGACTCCTCTCTGTGTTAAAAGGGCTCGGGACCAGAAAGTGACTCGCGGAACTGGATCAGTGGTACAGATGTGACACTGCGATGTAGAAGGCAAATGGAAGGGCACTACATTATATTGTTTCCAGGACAATCTGCATGTCTGGTCGCCAAGATAATAGCCAATATTCGGAATCAGATATGACACTTGAGAAGAAGATAAAGTAAAAGCTAGATCTCTCATAGAGGGCCAGCTGTGATTTATATCCTGGTTCCAAAAATAATTGTTACTCAGTTCGGAGATTAGACAAAACCCAGAGAAATTTAGAATCACTTTTGTATCTATTTATTCATTATCAGATATCCTGTATAACCAAGCTTTCCTACCTGGTAGATTTGATTGAGGGAATGGGATTATATAAGATTTATCTAGTGAACTTTTTGCCAATAAGGAATTTGAACACAATTCTCTTGGCAGAGTCCAGTGCTTGTATAGGATGGCTTATAGATATTAGACTAGAATGGCTTGCTTGGGACTGGGCTGAAATTAGTGGAAATTGTGTATACTCTCAAACAACGAAGTTCAGTTGGCTGTGTTCTGATGTAGGCCCATAGAGGTTTTCTATGGATTTTGTTTGTTACAAATAGGTTAGCAAGAAACAAAATGTAGTCCTAACACTAGACTTGCTAATGGGACCCTCAGCATTTGTCTACGGCTTTTGTATCACTTGTTGTCCTAGACCTGTGATGGTGAACCTTGGCACTCCAGATGTTCTTGGACTTCAATTCCCATACATGCGCATTTTACTTCCGCTTCCGTGAGCGACGAGGGCAGGGTGGGCCGGATGAATCGCAGTAAACCCATTCATGTGGATTCACAGGGTGCTTGGGCTTCTGGGAATTGAAGTCCAAGAACATCTGGAGTGCCAAGGTTCACCATCACGGTCCTAGACAGACAGAGAGTCTAAGAGGTTATGACAGTTACTGCACACACTTTCTTTACAAATAACCTGAACAATATACTGTATATAAATATTAAGCACCATTAGCTTATTGTAACACTGTTTCAGGCTGTTAGAAGTTCAAGAACAAGAATTTTGCATCTCTCTTGATACTCAATGTGGTAAAAGAAGAAGAGGAACTTGTGTTCTATTTTGGAACACTTGATATGATCCCAGATTTGTGCCCTGATAAATCTCATTTATTAAGTAGCCTTTGTCCAATCAGATGTATTTTCAAAGCTTCCAATTTCCGTTGGTTCCCATTATAGCATTTTATGGGTGATCTTTTGTGATGAAATATAGGTTTGATTACACTTCCACATGTTTCAAATTGTACATTTCTGTCAGTTTTCTAGATTATGGACATCCTACTGTAAGCAGTTAAGCTGTGGTGGATAAGAGATCTTCTTGGTTTCCAAGTTTGTGTCATCATAGGTGGCTGGTGAGGGATGTTAATTAATGGTTTGCTGGTTAATCGCTTAATCCTTTGCATTAACACCACCTTCCATCCTGCACAGTGATTTGGGGAAGATGCATCATGGAAAACGAAAAAGCTGCAGGTCTGTTCACAGCTTTGCTTTCCATCTGGCTTGACCTGTGAAAGGCAATTGGCATTGGTGTTTCATAGCAACTCACAGAAATTGTTTTGTTTCATTTGTTCTGCTTGCTTTCATGCCCTCCCTCCCTTCTTCCTTTGGAAGATGAAATTCTGAAACTAGATTAGAAACTGCAGTGGCAGAGGAGAAGCAACAACAGACAAGTTATGAAGTCTAGACTCTTCTTTCAATGGGTCCACCTCCGTTTCCAAATACTGTGGCGAAGAAATTGAGATTTCCCCCTTATTTCACTTATCTTCATACAACCATTCCACACATTCAGTGCCAATTGTTATAAGGGCCATATCGTTTCCCTGGCCCTCATGTATCTTAAACTGATGAGTACCAAACTGTTAAACGTTCCCACCCTCACTCCCCACAAAACCGCAACCCATAGCACTTGTGCTTGGCTTGGAATTTGATTAGCAAAGATCCTTAAGAAGATGCCTTCCTACTGCACTGTCGAATAAGGCACCTTTTGGAAAAATGGACAAAAAGAGTACAGTAAAATCTCAAGTTACAAACACCTCGACTAACGAAAAGCTTGCAATAGTAAAGGAAATCCTGGAAAAATAATGCTTTCAGATACGATTTTTTTCTGAGATACAGAAAGATTGTTTGGGTCTTCCGATGCTTCCCACCACAGCGGGTGGGTGTTCGGAGCATTCCCCCTCCATTTTTGGATTTTTTTGTTGCATTTTGGCATGGCCAGAAGCTCCCTTCGCCACCAGCTGATTGTTGGGGACTGGTCCGGCAATTACCAGAATTGACCACTAGAGGCTGCTGTCGGAAATGTGCTGACTATGCATTGAAAACCATTCCAGAGGTCAGAAAAAAGTGTGTGTGTGTGTGTGTGTGTGTGGGGGAAGTCTTATCTGTTCAAAACTCTTTCTAAAGTGCACTTTGGAATTTTTTGCCATGTTTTTGCCACTTTAGAAAGGGTTTTGAATGGCTAAAATACTTTTTTGGTTTCCCCCCCGACCTCCAGAAAGCATTATTTGGTTTTTAATGCATTCCTATGGGAAACCACACTTTGAGATACAATTTTTTTGGGATACAAATAACCCCGAGGAAAGAAGAAATTTCATATCTCGAGGTACTACTGTATATGTATGACCAGAGAAGAAGAGCAAAAGTTAATTCTTAATTATATATATATATATATATATATATATATATATATATATAACACCCAACCTCCACCTACATTTCATGGCTGGGAATAGAACCTGGAAGCTGAAGTTGATGCTTTAAGTGATGTCTCTGTCTACATTGAGCTGTTTGCCAGAGGCTTACCCTGTTGAGGTACGTATAATTTTTGTCAGTTTAATCACTTCTAAAATCTCCCCCCCCCATAGAAAACAACAACACCTGTTAGTGTGCCATCCAGTGGCTGGAAATAATCTATATATTACTGAAAAAACGTATCAGTGTCATAAAAATATACATAATTGGATGAGAGATGAATTCTTCTCTTTTTGTGATGGATTGCTTTGGTTTATCCAGTCTGCAAAAGGAGATTAAAGTCTTATTACACAAGGGTTGGAATCTACCAAGGCTAAGTGGTTTGCTAACAATGGAGTAAGCAAATCCTTCTCTTTGCAGTGTACAAACATAATTTGTTTTGTTGTATCAGGTCACGTGTTCTAGTCCCGTTGCTGGTCACCAACTCCTGCTGTTCAGAAGTACATTGCTTCAGACCATGGCAGCTCTACTTTGCTGTCATCACTCTTAGCCATGGATTAGACTAGGGGTGCCCAAAATTTTCAGGCTGTGGGCTGGTCATGTTGTTCCTCCCACTGGAAATGGAAGTAAAACGCACCTTGCCATCTGTTTTGCAACAGGATGAGATAGATTTTAGGCTGTCATTTTCTCTGCTTAAACCAGGGGTGCCCAAACTACGGCCCATGGGCCAGATCCAGCCCCCTTTGCCAATTTATTTGGCCCACACTGCCCTCATCACTCCTGGAAGCAAAACACATTTTACTTCCGCTTCCGGGAGTGACAAGGGTGGTGTGGGTCAGATGAATTGGCATCGGGGGCCAGATCCAGCCCACAGGCCATAGTTTGGGCACCCCTGGATTAGAAGCTCATCCCCCTGTATGTGCCTTATTTAAGATGTGGCTATGGCCACATCTCCAGGCAGCAAATTTCATAAGTTAACAATACATTGGTAGAAAAAAAGTACATAGGACCTGTTAATACCCTAGGTAGCAAAGGCAAGTTTCATTAACTTTTCTGCTGCATCTTGCTTGCGTAGAAGTCTCTGCAGGTCTGACAGCAGCGTTGATACCATCTCATGTCTTGGCAGAGGTTTTTCTCCCGAATCACCCGGCAGTAAACTGTCCACTGATCTCCTGTGCATTTATATGTCAGAGCAGCTTTTGACCGCATATTTAGAGAAAGGGAGAGACAGCATATTGGAAAGAGATGTTAGAGTTTTTCTTGGCAGAGGAATAAGATCATTGTCAGTAAAGGGGACAGCCATGTATAATTGCCTAATACAGGTCCAGAACCCTTGCTATAAATAAAGGGCAAGGATTTTCCAGGGTCTTTCTCCAGTCCAGCTGCCCTTAAGCTTGATTAGAAATGCTGGAGACTAAGCCTTCTTCATACAAAGCCTGTACTTGACCCATGAAGATCATGCAACAATAAATATTTAATTTTGGCCAACGGCAAAGCCAAGAGAGTGGCTTCATTTTGGCAGTCCAAAGTTTGATCTGGACATGAAAGAAGATGAAGTACCCATGAAGGGATGTGTTGTCCCAAAAGTGGGGGTTGGTTCCCTATTGTCTAAGTCACTTCCACTTGCCAACCTGTAAGCCTGGTCAAAATGATTAGAGCCTTATAGAGTTTGTGGCTTGGAGGCTCACATCAGAGGGTCACTTTCTGCTTCTGAAAACCACCTCATGAGTTGAGAATGAATTTGGAAGCAGTAAATATCTGCTTGTTACCATCCAGAGAGGAGGTGGCCACAAAGGGATCTGTGCAGCAGTAGCATAAGAGCAACGTGTACGAGCGCGTTTTACTTCCGCTTCCGGGAGCGATGAGGGTTGCGTGGGTTGGATGAATTGCAGTAAACCCATTTGTGTGGATTCACAGGGTGCTTGGGTTTCTGGGAATTGAAGTCCAAGAACATCTGGAGAGCTAAGGTTCCCCATCATGGACCTAGAGAGTGCTCTAAACACTATAGAAGTATAATTGCTATTGCTATCACATCTACTGTGATTCAACAAGGGACAGTGTGTAGTCACTGGCTGTATTGTGATGCCTTCAGAGTTTAAGCTCTGCCTCTTATTAAAGGAACCTACAACATCCAGCAAAAGTTTATACTTACCCAGCCTTGGAGAGGTAATTGTGTTGACGTTTATCTTTTCATTGCAGGCCTCCTGGTGACACTGTCGGTAGGCTGCAAGCTTTGAGAGGACAGGGCACTCATTGCCATGCCGACCGGTGACTTTGTGCATACACTGCACCACCCGAGACTGGAGGCCTTTACCACATGTTGAGGAGCACTGGAGGGAAAGAGATACTTTTGTGAGTCACAAGGAAGAGGCTGAGACTGTGGGAATAGATAGATATAGTTTAAGATTAGGCAGGTAGATCGATAGAAAAAATATACCTGGGAACACCAGGATACACTTATTGACACCAGAATACACCTATTGACAATAGGATACACCTAGGATCACCAGAAGACACATGCTGATACTAAAATACACCAGGATACCATATGGATACTAGACTACACCAGAAGACACCTATTGACACTAGAATACACCTACTGACACAGGCTACATTTATTGCTACCAGAATACACCTATTGGCATAAAATATACCTAGGAACACCAGGCTACACTTATTGACACTAGAATACACCTATTGACACTGAAATACTTCTAGGAACATCAGGCCACACCCTTTGATATTAGAACACACCTACCCACCCATCCCACTTCCCCCTACCTTCCTACCTACCAGCTGTTGCTACTTGCTGAGATGTGAACTGCAGTTGTATTTACTCTGGGCTCAAATCCAGTGGACAGTTGCAACTAGAGTAAACATGATAAATCAGTGGGCTTTCCATAAGAATTGAGATTACCAAGTAGTTTATTTATCAGGTCTACTTTAACTGGAATAGCAGTTCGATTTTGGGAGGCATTAGAAACAACAACCAGGGCTTATGTTCCGCTCTTCCTTGATACATGGTTCAGTAAAACCTCTACATACGATTCCCCCCCCCCCCCCCGTTCCACAAGGTTAATTGTATGTCGAAAACACATTGAATTACCAGAAGAGGCCACTAGATGTCACCATATAATTTTTGTATATTGAATTTTCCTATTAAAAATTTGTATGTTAATTTTTTTGAAAGTCAAACCATTTGTATGACAAGGTTCCACTGTACTGTACTTGTATTTTTTAATCTCCTGTTTTGTATGTTCAGCTGCATGCACAGCTCAATGGGTCAGATATCTGGCTGCTAAGCCAGAGGTTGGGAGTTTGATTCCTCACTGTATCTCCTGCGGAAAAGAGCCAACATATGTGACCTTAGGCAAGCTGCCCAGTCCCAGGGCACCCTCAGGAAGAGGAAATGGGGGGGGGGGGGGCGTGGCATGGAGACAACCTGAGCAGCAGCGTTTCTTCGTCTCTGCTTGGAAAAGGGGAGCCACAAATGTGGATATATGTGTGCAAAACTCAAGAAAATTTGGAATGAATAATTGGAAGAAGTGTCTAAAGATGTTAGTGGTCTGAAAATACTAGTTTCCTGGTTGAAAACTTGTACTGTAGAACCTGCAGAGCTGCGGAGCCCAGGGACGGAGTTGGTGCGTTCAAACGCCCAAGCGCTCAAACAGCAAGTCGGGAGCCTTGGAGGCTCGGAGACTCAGAGGCTTGGAATTCCAGAGGTCGCAGTGGCAGTTTATCAGCATTGTGAGTTTTTTTCCAAGGGATATTGGCAGTGTACTCCAATAAGTGGGTGAAAACAAAGAAAACAAAACTTTTTTAAAAAAAGATTGGAGGCTGTAAGGCTGTGTTGGATCCTGCTGTTGGGGAGGTGAGGCGAGGTGGATGAACTTGAACTTGAAAGGAGAGACGCGGCGAGTGAGGATTAAAGGCAGAACTGGAACAAAGGTGAAATTGGCACTGAGAAGGAGGTGGAAAACAGTTGACAAAGAGTGATTTTTTTTTAATTGGTCCCGGGTTGCTGGAACAGGAACTCTTGGTGTTGTGGGCTGAGCGTGATTTGCTCCCTCCTCCTCCCCTGTTGTTATTATTGTTATTCCTGAGCAGTCATTTTGGGTAGCCCGAGGAATAAAGCACACTGTCACCTGAACTTTTATTCTGTGAGTTGAAGAGCGGTGAGGGAGTGCAGTGTGGTTTTGGAATTTAAAGAGTACTATTAAATTTGACTCGCATACCATCCTGTTTGACTGTAAAGAAGGAAGATCCTGTGGTTCCACTGGTGCTTTTTGGTGCTTCTTTGATTTGAATGGACAAATGGACAAAGTATACAGGCATTTTGCTTCACTGCTTCATTGCTTAAGTGGTTAATGTAATCATAATACTGAGAGAAATTGGGGAAATACTGGGAGTCTTGAACATTTTTCTTTGGAATAAAGGGGTGCTGAGAACGAGGAATAAAGTTTTGAACTAGAGACGGTTATAGTATTTCATCGTTAAGAAGAAAGAAGAAGCTGAAGCATTTTTCTTCAGATAACAGCAGTTAATCACTGAAGCATGTTACAGCTGGTGTCTTCAGGGTTTTGCTAGACTCAAGGACAGCTCTCTATTTTATCTTATCTTGAAACGCAGCTGTGTTACAAAGTTATTTCGAGAGTGCCAACTTAAATAGAAAGCTGAGCAGTCCTAGAATCATTTTGAAAACAGAAAATAGAAAGTCATATATTATTGCAATACTAAGCAGAGTAAATGGTTGACCGCGTCATCTGATTAGATAGGTGTATGGAGAATAAAATTGTTAATTGTGTATAAGGGTTAGATTAGTGAAATTAGAATATTGTATACTGTTTGGTGATAAAGTAGTGTAGTATTATAGAATTATCTGCTATTAAATTCGGATGAATCGTAGAGAGAAGGGTAAATTGTTAGGGCAAGAGATATTAGACCCAGTTTGGTTAAGGACAGGTAGGCTAGTAAGAGCTGAAAGTGAAGGCAGGAGGAAATCTTTACGGGACGAGATCAAAGAAGCTGAAGAACTGAGAATTTTTAGAGCAGATATGGAAGCAAGGAAGAAGTGTCAAGACAAGCAACAATCTAAACAACAATCAGAAGTAGAACAGATTGAGCAGGTGAATACTGATGAAGAAGACAGAGCTCAGGGGGCTATAAAAAAGAAAGTAATGGTAGAGAAGGTGCTTGAAATTAGGGAAAGGGATAAGACTCAGGAAACAGATATGAATGACTCTAGGAGTTCCATTGAAGTAAAGCTTGCAGGGTTGGAGAAGTTTCTCCAAACAAAATTTGAAACATTAGAAGAGCAGCGAGTTCGAGACAATCAAGAATATATTAAGCTACAACAAGAAAGTTTTAATGCATTCCAACAAAAAATGTTGATGATGATGTCAGGGTTGATGGAAACTACCAAAGCTGAAGTAGCAAGTATTATGAAAGAAGTATCTGAATTAAAGGAAGGGATGTGCATGAGCACAAAAGAGGTTGAAGTATTGACCAAAGAAGTACAGGTGGTGCAAGAAAAAGTGAAGGAAGAGGAAGTGAAGGTAGATGACCATCAGGCAAGAATAGAATTTTTGGAAAATCAACATAGAAAATGTAATGTGATAATTCGAAATATTCCTGAGGGCAGACCGGATCAGTTAAAGATCAGATTGTTGGGATGGTTAAATGATTTAAAGATGGGGAGGAGCTTTGTGGCTGAGGATATAATAACTGTACATAGGCTAGGTGCAAAGAAGCATAACAGTGGAAACAGAAATGTGTTGGTGAGATTTGTGAGTGAAGGTTTGAAGTTGACCTTAATGCAGCATATCAAGAATTCCGGTTCAGAGGCATTGAAGTTAGAGGGAAATAACATAGAGGTTTACAATGATATTTCTGTTGAAGAACGGACTTGGCGAATGCAGTTAAAACCAATTACAAAAAAACTAAGAGAAAAAGGGATTTCATATTTTTGGCTCTCATCAAAAAAATTAAAAGTTGTAAATTCTGGAAAGTCATATATGATAAAAGAAGGATTATATGTTTTAGATGTTTTAGTGGACGCGAAAATAATTGAAAGTAACACCAAGGAATGGAAAGACCTTAAAGATGAGTTGATATTATCAGGAATGTATATGACTCATGATAAGAATTGTTAATAGGAATAAATTGTCTAGGCACATTATATTTGAGACATGTAAAGCACACATTAAGAAGGGAGGATAAAGTATATGGATGTGGCATGTAAAGTTGATTTAAGAGTTAAGTTGATGTTATGCAGGATGATTAGGAGCTAGGCTCACATAATTGCACACTCCCCCCCTCCCCTCCTTGATTTTCAAGGGTGTTCTTTCTAGGAAAGGTGGGGAGGGTGAAGAAGTTTTGTTATATGTTTTGTGTTCAGTTATTGTATTATTTGTGGGATGGGTTATGTAGTATGTCGAGCACTTGCCAATGGGAGACAGGGATTGGGTTAGTAGAATGTAACATAAATAAGTATGAAGAAAATTAAAATTGTATCATGGAATGTTAAAGGCATTGGCAGCATAATTAAGAGGAAACGTGTGGAAGCGGCTATTAGGAGAAATAATCCTGATGTGATTTGTTTACAAGAGACCCATCAGAAAAACGATAATGTAAACAACTTGTATCTAAGGGGAATAGAGCATTATGAGAAAGCATTTGGTAATTCAAAGTCGAGAGGGGTCGCAATATTAATTTCTAAAAAATTGGGTTTTACAAAATTAAAGTCTGTTATAGACCCTGAAGGGAGATATGTCATAATTAGAGGAATGGTTAATGAGGAGGAAATATTAATTGCTAATATTTATGTACCAAATGAGAAGCAAGAGGAATTCTTAGATGGTGTATCTCAAAAGATAAGAAATGAAAATGTAACCAAATTAATCATTGCCGGAGACTTTAATCTAATTAGATCGGGTCTAGACACCACAAATGTGTTGAGACACGGGCATAATTCTGTTATAGATAGGTGGTTAAAAATAATGAGATTACGGGATGTATGGAGAGATATCAGGGGTTCAGAAAGGGGTTTTACTTTTTTTTCACAAGCTCACAACTCCTATTCAAGGATTGACTACTTTTTGACTTCAGAAAACTTGATAAGTAAAGTTGAAGATATTAAAATTGGATTATTTAAAGAATCGGACCATGCTGAAATGTGTTTAGAAATTAGAATTGATGGTAAGAAAAAATGTATTGGAGCATGGAGATATGATACAAAATTGTTTAGGGATCAAAAGAGTAAGGAAATAATAATTAAAAAGTGGAATGAATGCTGGGAGATAAATGACACTAATGATGTTAATGATGGAGTTTTATGGGACACCATGAAGGCAATTTTCAGGGGGGAAAGTATAAAACTTTCATGTAGGCATAATAGACAGGAAAATAAAAATTTAAAATTAATAGAGGACGAAGTAAGGAAGTTGCAAGAAGAACATGTAAGATCAGGTGACAGAAATGTGTTTAATAAATTACAGGGTTTGAAAATGAAAATTATTGAAAAGGATATTGAAGAAGTTAAAAAGAATTTGATTTATCTTAAAAGAAACTATTTTGAGTATGGTAATAAAAATTCTAAACTATTGGCTAAAGTTGCAGAGGAAAAGAAAAATAGTAGAAATATTCAGATTTTGATAAATAGTAATGGGGAAAGATGTAATAAAATGAAAGATAAGATACATATTGCTAGTAATTTTTATAGGGAGCTTTATTCTAAAAAAGAGATAAGCGATGTTGAGTTAAAAAGTTATTTAAATAAATGGTCAAGGATAAAATTGGATCAAGAACATAGGGATTACATGGACGAAAGAATAACCTCTAAAGAAATTACTGATGTTATAGATAAGTTAAGGGTGGGTAAAACCCCTGGTGAAGACGGTTTGTCTGTGGAATTTTATAAGGATTTCAAGGAAGTGTTGATACCAAGAATTGAAAGGGTATTTAATTATGTAATGGATGGAGGTATAGTACCGGCATCATGGTATAACTCAGTTATTATTTTAATACCAAAAGTAGGAAAAAACGTGGAAAACATCGAATCATATAGACCGATCTCGCTGATGAATCAGGATGTGAAGATTTTTACTGCGGTTCTGGCCAATAGGTTAAATAAATTTTTAGGTAACTATATTCAAAAAGATCAGGCAGGGTTTTTGCGAGGTCGGTTCATGTCGGACCTGACAAGGAGGATACTTGACATGTCAATCATTGCACAGCAGCAAAGAGATCACACAGGTTTTATCTCATTAGATATATTCAAAGCTTTCGATTCCATCCAGTGGATTACCATAAAACAAATTATAGTAAAATATGGATTCGGTTCAAAATTTTGTGGAGTAATTGGGCAGTTATATCAAAGGGGATCAGCAAGAGTAAAAATAAATGATGAATTAACAGAGGAAATTAAGTTGGAAGCTGGCACAAGACAAGGGGATCCACTATCATCTTCACTGTTTATAATGGTCATGGAATTAATTGCTAACGTGGTAAGAGAAGATACAGACATGATAGGTCTAAATGGGATAAAAATTAGCCAGTATGCAGATGACACATTATTAACGTTAAAAAATCCTGAAAAGTCATTGGAAAAAGTATATGCACACTTAGAAAAATTTTATAGGGTTACGGGGCTTAAAGTTAACTGGGACAAATCAGAGGCAATTTTTTTTAATGGGAATGTTGAAGCACAAGAAGTTATAAAATCCAGATTTAAATTACAGATTAGGTCTAGTATTAAGTATTTAGGAATAAACATTTCAAACAAGTACGATGATTTAAAGAGATTGAATTATGACAAATTGGAAAAGGAGTTAAAGGAAAAGATTATACGATACAAAAAATTAAATTTGTCCTGGTTTGGTCGAGTATCATTGTGTAAAATGAAATTGTTACCTAAAATAAATTTTTTATTTGATACTCTCCAAATTAATATTAAAAGGAAGGAACTAAATGTATTTCAAAATTTAATAAATAATTATTGCAATAACGGGAAAAAAGCTAGAATATCGAAAACGTTGTGGTATCTTTCACAAAAAAAGGGTGGTTTAGGAATCCCGAACATCACAAATTATTATTGGGCATTTCAACTGAAAAATATTTGTAAAATTTTAATAAGGAAAAAATTGATATGGGGGGAGATTGAATTACGTGAAAAATTGGGAGATGAATCACTAATATTTCTAGGCAAAGAAACTGTTAAAATTAATACCGAGAATAAAATGCTAAAGACACTCTTTAGAACATGGACACTATTGAAAAACAAATTATCCCCAGGGTTATCACCAATTTTGGAGTTAAGGGATTTAAAATCATTCCCACTACTCTTAGACCATAGGACTGAAGAAATAATGAAAGGATATAAAGTAACTTTATTAAAGGAATGGTTAGATGTTTGTGAGGATGAGGAGAAAATGTCAGAAATGTGTAAACAGTTGAAACTAAATTGGCTTCAAGTTGCTGCAATGAAAAGTTGGAATAAAAAATATAGGGAAGAAATAGGCTTAGACAGGAACATGACAAAATTTGAGGAGCTAGTATATAAGTTAAGAAATGGTCAAATAGAAATTAAAGGATTAGTTAGTAAATTATATAAAGTATTGGATGATTCTAACGAATCCCAAAAAGCATTAAGAGGAATATGGGAACAAGATTTAAATGTTAAAATCACAGATGAATGTTGGAATAGAAAGTGGAAAAGAAGAATCATGAAAACGTTATCAGTAAGGATTAAGGAGCATAACCACAAGTTATTATGGAAATGGTATATGACCCCTGTGCGATTACATTTAATTGACAAGACAAAATTAAATATATGTTGGAGGTGTAAGGAGGATATAGGAACGTATGAGCATATGTGGTGGGGGTGTAAGAAGTTGAAGCCATTTTGGACGAGTGTAGAGTATGAAATTGGGAAAATTTTGAATGAAAAGGTTAAATTGGATGCAGTTATAGTATTACTAACGGATGTTGATAAGGTGGAATATAGTAAAAGGGAATTAATGGCAGTCATGTTATCAGGTGCCAGACACTGTATAGCGCGGCAATGGAAGAATGATGTCACTCCAAAAATCGATGAATGGTACAATGAGTTATGGACTATTGCTTTAAACGATAAGCTTACCTGGGAAATAAATTTAAGAAAAGGACTAATAAAAGAAAATAAATTTCAGGACACGTGGAGATGTTTCACAGACTATATACTGCATAAGGATCAAGGTCAGAAGCCAACGCCGGATCAGCATTCCTTTTGGAAAGGAATCATATAAGAATTAAGTAACTCTGTCCCATATGGCAATGTAAATAGCACATGGTGAATGTCCTCTATTAAGTTGATGTATTTTTTTTTGTTATTATGTAATGTGTAGATTTAAATAAAATTATTTAAAAAAAAAAAAGGAAGAGGAAATGGGAAACCACTTCTGTGTATTCTCTATCTAAAAAATCCTGAAAAAGATCGCCCTAAGTCATATCTGTCTTAACAGTGCACAATTATCATTATTTATATGTGCATCTTACTGTTGCCATTTTTTAAATCGCCAAGTCTTCTGTATATTCAGTCCAACATTGCTACATATTATCTACCTGGGACAAGATCTATAAATAAAGTAAAACCTCACACAAAGAGCACCTCGTTTAGAGACTAACTCGCTTAAAGAGCAGAATTTTCTCAGAATGGTCACCTTGCCTAACAACTAAAACCAACCAAAAACTTGCTAAACCACTAAATTGGGGTTCGCAATCCCCCCCGTCCATTTAAGAAAAAAGTCCATTCTGTAGGCTTTTGCTTAAATTGAATTTTTACGTAACTTGAAGCAAACCCATAGGAAAAAGAATGTTTATGTAACTCGAAACATACCCATAGGAAATTGTGTAAACCGGGACATGGTTTTAGCACAAAATCATTATATAAGTTGAATTTTATGTAACTCGAGGCATTTATAAGTCGAGGTTTTACTGTACTTTATTTCAAAACTTGGATGGGCACAGCCAGCAAGAATTTCTGCTAACGGTCCTGGCGACTGGTGCAAACCTGCTGATGCCCACCACTGCCCCTGCCAGAAGTCACAATTGGTCACTTACAATGGTGTTTCACTTAAAGAGCAAACTTGTTTAGAGAGCAATCCTGTAAAACACATTATGCTCTTTAAGCGAGGTACCACTGTATATCTTTCTGAGTGGTTGTTTCAACACAAACTGTGAGACTCAGTGCTCAGCCATTCTCATAATAATTTCCAGCTTCAAATGAGCTTGACAAACATTCGCACACAATCACGAGAACTTGCTGTAAAGTATGCAAACAAAATTTCCGTGTGTGCAGCCAGACAACAGTCTCACAATTACGCCTGATGGCCAAAACATAACAAAACATCCCTGCATCAAATGATGGGTATGAACTGTTCTCTTTCTGAAGCTAGTAGTATCTTTTTTTTACACTGCTCACAAAACTTTGCCACAGTTATGGGTCAATATTGATGTTGTCTGCTTAGATAACAAGATGTATGGTTTCCCCATGCCCAGCGGGCATGGAAACGGCCCTTGCAGAGGCCGCTTCAAGAGGACGCTCCTTGAGCCGCGGGCTCTGCGGGCAGACAAATTAAGGGGGGTGAATAAAATATAGGGTTTGATTCACCTAATTACATGACCTGACCGACGATTCTGCAAGGTAGGCTAATCACTAACTTCAGTGACTGATTAGGTAAACACTCATCTCCTGGCCAAGGAAAATCCCCGGTGCAAACAGTGCAGATGTTTGCCCCTGTCTAAGCCCTAAGACAATGGTCTTCCTCATCCCGTGTTTGTCCGAAATAATTAACTTCCCCTTTGAGAGGTTTCCCAATTAACCTGAGTAAACAAGGTGCCGTGATTGACTTTCGGGTGATGGTTTTTTCTACCTGCCTTCTGATCTATATAAGGTGTATGTATTTTCCCAATAAACGACTGATCTGATCTCGCTCCTGTTGCCTCGTGTTGTCATTGATCAGTCTCCTCCGGGACCTAGCGCCGCCTTGCGGCCAGACATCGCTACAGCTGGTGACCCCGACGTGATTTACTCGTGAGTAAGAGACCCCGGAGAGGTCTACTCGTGAGTAGTGATCCCCGCGGTCCGGTTCTACGCTTGAACCGCGACCCACCAGCCCGGAGGATAGCGCGGCGCTCTGGTCGGCAGCCAGCCGGATAGAGAACGGCCCGCCGCGAGGCATTCCAGAGGGACATTCCTACCGCTTCCTCCCCGCTTTCGAGAGGTTTGCCATAGAGGGAAACGCGTTCCGCTCAGGGCAGGCTGTGAGCCCCTGACATCGCAGAGGCCGATAGAAGGGCCCGTGGCAGAAGGTCCACGCTCCGAGGTCTACCCCAGACACCCGACGCCCGAACCTGTTGCCTGCAAAGACGCGTCGACTCGTCCCGTGGAGGATTCTTCCGGAGACCCAATCGCAGGTAATATGGGGACTTGTTCTCATAGACCAAGTCCGTCCGCTAGCCAAAGAACTCGGGAGCAAGAGTTCAAAATCCTGGCCAGGGTTTTTAAGTTACGATTTCACAGCAGGGAACTAGCGAGACTTTTGGCGTACCTCAGGGAACACTGCCTACTTTACCCAGAAGTAGGTACGTTAACCCTGAAGCTCTGGGATCAGATAGGAGACTGCATTCAGCAAACCCCGAAAGCTCCAGGAGGGATAGTCCGCACATGGAGGAAGTGTAGGAGACTGTTAGAGCAGATCGAGCCAGTCCGGGTAGAGGCCAAAGAACCCCCGTTAGTTGAGCCATCAGGCAAGCCAGTCGAGCCGACTGCGCCCACGGCACTCTATCCGTGAATTAGCTATCAGCAGAGTAGCGCAGGGAGCCTTCCCGCGGTGACAGCTGCAGACGTCACCGAGGGAACGCAAGGAATGAGAGGCGCTGGCGCTTCTCTGACAGCCCCAGGTTCCCTAGTCGTGAAGAGTGCCCTTCAGCGCACAGCTGAGATAGAACTTAAGAAGGGGGAATTGTCAGCTGAACAGCTAGCTGAACTCAGACAGATTTGTCCCATCCGCTTGGAGATGGACGCGCTCACGGGCGCACAGCAGATAGTACACTCCCCAGTCCCGTACAAGCTTCTCATGGCTTTACGGAAAGCAATTTCAGAGACAGGGCTCCAAAGTCGTTTTACGAGGGGCACGCTTCAGCAAGTGTGCGAAACCACCATGTGGATTCCTCATGATTGGAAAGCCGTCATGAGGATGATGCTTACCCCCAGCCAGTACATGATTTGGGACAGTGAGTTCCGCCTAGAGGCGCAAGCTCGGGCTGCCAGGCTGGGAGGCGCGGTAATCCCTGACCAGTTGTATGGTTCAGGTGCCTTTGAGTCCATCAATGCTCAAATTAACTTGCCTCTCGCCACCCTAGAGATGTCAGCCGAGGCTGCCTATAGGGCATACTTCAAGGTCCCAGCGTCTGGCAAAACGGCCAAAAATTACACCGCCATTAAGCAGGGAGCCCAAGAGCCCTACATGGACTTCATCAATCGCCTGGAAGAAGCAATTAGCAGGCAGATTGACAATGAGCAGGCCCAACAAGAGCTCATGATTAAGTTAGCCAAAGACAACGCCAACTTGGACTGCCGTAAAATCTTGCAGTCCCTGGGCAATCGCCCTGACATAACCTTAACGGACATGATCCGAGCATGCTCCGACGTTGGCACAGACTCCTACAAGATGGGTCTGCTAGCGGCAGCGGTGCAGGGGGGAAGAAGACCTAATGGTAAGAACAAAGGGGCATGTCACACTTGTGGCAAGATCGGTCACTTCGCTAGGGAGTGCCGATCCAAGGGAGGCGGGCAAAAGTCCGGCCGTCCCAAGGCTCCGAACACCCTCTGCCCGAAGTGCAAGAAAGGCTACCATTGGGCCAGGTTTTGTCCGAGTTCGGGAAACCGGAATCCGGGCACGTCTCTGGCCCCAGTCCAAACAGAGGCTTCCCTCACCCAGATCCAGAACTCCCCAGATTTAGACTAGATCCCAGGCACCTTCCAGGCACTGCGAGGGCACAGGCCAGCCCCAAGGGCAGCACAGGGCTAGAATTGACTTGCCAGGCGGACGCTACATGCGACCTGCCAGGCACAGTCTATCTAGTCGACACTCAGTACATGGGACCCCTGCCCAGAGGCTTCATAGGTTTAGTTTTGCCCCGTAGTGTAGCTGGAGCACGCGGAATTTTTATAATTCCAGGAGTCATTGACTCGAATTTTTCAGGCATTCTCCAGGTCCAGCTTTGGACACACCTGCCCCAAACTATCCACAAGGGAGACACGTTAGCGCAACTGATCATGGTTCCTTGTCACTCGCCAGCAGGCAGCCAGGGAAGGCTCAGGGACAGCTCAGAGTCCGGTTCAGCAGACCGCTCGAGCGCGAGGGAGGCAGTGCAAGGATACCAGGTCTTAGCGACAGTGGAGACCAACATTGAGTGGAAGCAGCGCCCCGTTATCGAGGTATTTTTGAACAAAAGGGTGTTCTCAGGGTTACTCGATACCGGAGCGGATGTGACAGTGATAAGCAGGAGCCAGTGGCCAAGAGAGTGGGCCATTGAGCCGGTCTCCGATGTGTGGGGGGTAGGAGGCGTTCAGGAAGCGTTCAGAAGCCGAGAGTGGGTAGAAGTCACAATCC
The DNA here is from genome assembly GCA_035047305.1 of Bradypodion pumilum. NCBI lineage: Eukaryota > Metazoa > Chordata > Lepidosauria > Squamata > Chamaeleonidae > Bradypodion > Bradypodion pumilum. Next base: position 10,555,964 of record JAWDJD010000012.1, on the reverse strand, counting down.
CAAGGGCTGACGGCACGGCGGTAATTCGGCCGCACATTCTTGACGTGCACGTCAATCTTTGGGGCGAGACATTCTGCAGCAGTACGGTGCTACGCTTACCTTTGGGTAATGGCGTTGCCACTTAAATGGCTCACCGACACTCCGGTCTGGGTAGAACAATGGCCGGTAGTGGGAGAGAAATTAGTTGCCCTCAAGCAGCTAGTTAAGGAACAGCTAGACGCAGGACACATAGAACAGTCCACAAGCCCCTGGAATTCGCCAATTTTTGTGATTAAGAAGAAGTCGGGGAAGTGGCGACTCCTCCACGATCTCAGAGAGATCAATAAGTGCATTCAGCCGATGGGCCCGCTTCAATGCGGCATCCCAAATCCGAACATGATTCCCGAGGGGTGGGAGATTCTAGTCGTAGATCTCAAGGATTGCTTTTATACAATCCCCTTAGACCCCAGGGACCGGGAAAGGTTCGCCTTTACAGTGCCGGTCGTGAACCACGGTGAGCCCACGCAGCGTTACGCGTGGAAATTTTTGCCACAGGGCATGCTCAATTCACCCACCCTGTGCCAAATTTATGTTCACGACGCACTGGCAAAGTTCCGAAGCCTTTACCCTAAAGCTATTGTGTGTCACTTCATGGACGACATTTTAGTAGCGTTGCCGCAGCTCGGCAGCAAAATGTTTTCTGACCTCCAGGCCAGCCTGGGGGACAAAGGCTTACTCATTGCCCCGGAAAAAGTGCAGAGAACCGAGCCCTTCTCATACTTGTGCCATCGGCTTCTCCGCTCTTTTGCAGCGCCAGTTCTGCCTCAGATAAATTTACAAGACTCAGTCACCCTTGTAGAGTTGCAGCAAGTTTTGGGGAACATCAATTGGGCCAGACCGTATTTTCGTTTAGATACGGATCTTCTAAAACCGCTCTTCTCGCTGCTAACCTTAGGTAAGCAGCCGGCAGACCGGATAAAAATCTCTCGAGACGCGCGCTTGGCGCTCGAGAAGGTGAACCAAGTTCTCAGCCAGAGGTGGGTGGATAGGATCGCCCAGGGGCCATATGCCCCGATCCTGAATTTGTACATCGTACGGTCAGGATCCATGTTCACCGGGGCGCTAGGAGTAGACTCAGAGAAGGGAGCGAAAATTGTAGAGTGGGTATACTTGCCCAACACCTCTTCTCGGAACATTGTTCCGCCCCAAGAACTGGTCTCCGCGGTGATCTACCGCGGCAGGCTGAGAGCAAGGGACATTTCTGGGCACGATTTAGCTAAGATCATAGTCCCGTTCACCAAGGAACAAATCCATCAGTTAATGCAGCTAGGTGACTCGCTTCCGATAGCCTTGGAAGGATTCACTGGAAGCTTGGCATACCATTTGCCCAAAGACCCCAGACTTGTCTCACTCCAGACAGGAACAGTCAGTTTGTTCGAATTGCTTTCACTGGTCCCGCTTCAGGGGGCCAAGACAGTTTTTACCGATGGGGGACGCACATATGGTGTCCTGACTTGGCAGGAGGGCGAAGCTTGGCACACGCTGCTAACTCTTCCACAAAGGTCCGCGCAGCGGGCGGAGTTGGCGGCCGTGAACCTTGCCTTGCGCACCTTCGCCAAGGAGCGTTTAAACATCATTACTGACAGTCTATACGTTAGGAATTTACTCCACAGTCTACCGGGAGCTTACATCACTCCCGCGATAGACAAGAACTTGCTTAGTCTGTTTCTCACTGCTCAATTTCATTTGCGGAACCGCACAGAGCCGCTCTATATTGCCCACATCCGAAGTCACCAAGACCTACCGGGTCCGATTTCCGCGGGCAATAGCAGAGCGGATGCGGCGGCAAAGGAAATTCAGCAACGTTCAGTTTTGGGTGTGTTTACTACTCCTATTCAAAGTCATGCTTTTTTTCATCAAAATGCCAAGGCACTCGCCAGACAGTTCAATCTGCCGCTTTCTCAAGCCCAAGGCATAGTCCGCTCTTGTCAGCATTGTGCAGGAGCACCGGGGGGGCCCTCGTGGGGGGTCAACCCACGAGGGACAGAGGCTAATCAGGTATGGCAGATGGACGTCACGCATGTGCCGCAGTTCGGCAGATGGCAATACATCTGTCTGCATTGACACTTTTTCTCAGTTCGTTTGGGCGACGGCGCAGAAAGGGGAGGCTGCCTCCCACGTGGAGCAGCACCTCCTTTCCTGCATTGCGGCGATGGGCAAGCCGCGGCACGTGAAGACGGACAACGCGCCGGCCTACAGTTCCAGGCAGTTGGCCGCCTTCATGGCTACTTGGGACATCAAGCACACATTTGGAATTCCCTACAATCCGCAAGGGCAAGCGATTGTAGAGCGGGTCAATCGGACGCTAAAGTCCTACATTGACAAACAAACAGAAAGGGGGGAGCCACCAGCCCTCCCCAAATCACAGGGAGAAGCACAGTTCTGCCTGAATAAGGTATTGTTCACATACAATCACCTTAATGTTTTTTCGGATTGTACGCCGCAGGAGAAGCATTTCCGCCGTTCGGAAGCTCTCCCGCGACCTATGGTCCGGTACCGAGTGCCACCAGACCCTTCTTGGAGGGGCCCGGTGCCGCTCATAACCTGGGGAAGAGGGTATGCTGCAGTTATGTCTCCTACAGGTGTCGTTTGGATTCCAGCTCGGTGCGTCAAGCCTCATCTGGAACCACATGGCGTGGACCCAGGCCGACCCGAGTCCGATCCCGGAGATGGAGGGTCTCACGCTGACCGACAAGACCCGCCGGAGGAGACGGCCACCGACGGCGCCGAAGATCACCTGGGGGATGGTCAAGGCGCTTTGCAGTAAAGCTGAGGACGCCCTCCAGCGCGAGGAGAAGGAGCCGACACCGGAGAACCTCGTAGCAGCAGTCTTTGCCCAGATCCATGCCAACTCCATGGCAACCATCGTCATCCTGACCCTCACCCTGCTTTTGGGGGGAGGCGTCCAGGCCGCCTCACTGGAGGCCAGCGATTTCATGCCAGGCGGAGACCTCTCTGCCCGGATGCAGTACAACATTTGGGAAAGGTTGGCTACCCTTGTCAACCAGTCCGATTTTTGCCTCAGGCAGGACGTTGGCTCTGCCTCAATCCTCAGCACCTGCCTTGTCCCGGTGTGCCATTCTCCAGGCGCACACCCCCGGGACGGGGACTGGCTGGTGAGGAGACTCTTCAGCCCATACATCCCATCAGCTTCCTCGGAATATGCTCATTGGGAGATGCGGCTAACCATGACTTTGCCGGCTGATGCAGCCACTCTCCACACTCCTCGAGTGGCGGTCAGCCCGAACTCTACCTGCGGCCGGATACACGGTTGCTCCGGACCCGGCCGAGCCCGGCGCCGATGCCTCGATGTAGGCAGCGGCAATTGGACTTGCAACGACCCAGTGTCACTTGGTTCAAAGTATGCACACATCACCCTACCGTCTGGATGGTTCTTCACTTGCAACCAGTACACGTTTAACTATATTCCTGCCAATATTACAGACTCTATATGTTGTATCAGTCGTTTAACTCTGTTGCTCCCTACTAAGGACATGATTGCCCCTAGCCCTGACGTTCCCAATGTTTCTAATGTATCCCATGTTCCCTCACTCATAAGGCACACTCGCACCACCATGCTAGACAGCTCATGTGAAAGCAGCTTTAGAGTAATGAGACCTGCCGAATACCTCTCTTTGGCAGTCAGCATCTTTGGCGTGCCCGGCTTAGCCGTCGGCAACGCAAAGAGGATCGGTCGCTTGGCTTGCGGTTTAGCAAAGGCCATCAACCATACCTCCTCAGCGATAGCGCTCCTCAATCAGGAGCAGGCGGAACTTCGCCATGCCATTCTCGATAACCGGGCGGCTATCGACTACCTCTTATTGTTGCACCACTTGGGCTGCGAGTCTTTTCATGGAATGTGCTGCTTTAATCTTACGGACAACTCTCGTAAGATTCAAAGCCAGATCACAGATCTCCACACCATAGTAGCAGGCATCACAGAAGGGTCTGCATGGGGTGCTTGGTGGAGCTCTCTGTGGAAATGGATGTGGTCGTGGATCCCCTGGGGGTGGCTTCAGACGGTGATCAAGGTGGTGGTGGGGGTAGTCATACTAGGCATTGCCGTTTGCTGTTTTGCTCAATGTATTCCCCCGCTGATCTCGAAGTGTCACCGCAGAAGGAAACCCCGTGACGTCATTCCCGACCAACAGCTGATGCCGCTCCTACGCAAGATCGCCGGTCAGGTTCTTAAATAAAAAAGAAAGGGGAAATATGGTTTCCCCATGCCCAGCGGGCATGGAAACGGCCCTTGCAGAGGCCGCTTCAGGAGGACGCTCCTTGAGCCGCGGGCTCTGCGGGCAGACAAATTAAGGGGGGTGAATAAAATATAGGGTTTGATTCACCTAATTACATGACCTGACCGACGATTCTGCAAGGTAGGCTAATCACTAACTTCAGTGACTGATTAGGTAAACACTCATCTCCTAGCCAAGGAAAATCCCCGGTGCAAACAGTGCAGATGTTTGCCCCTGTCTAAGCCCTAAGACAATGGTCTTCCTCATCCCGTGTTTGTCCGAAATAATTAACTTCCCCTTTGAGAGGTTTCCCAATTAACCTGAGTAAACAAGGTGCTGTGATTGACTTTCGGGTGATGGTTTTTTCTACCTGCCTCTGATCTATATAAGGTGTATGTATTTTCCCAATAAACGACTGATCTGATCTCGCTCCTGTTGCCTCGTGTTGTCATTGATCAGTCTCCTCCGGGACCTAGCGCCGCCTTGCGGCCAGACATCGCTACAAAGATGCATTTCTGTTGGCCCTCTGAATTACAAATACTTACTTTGCCTTGTAGGTTCCCTGTGCATTTGTGTCTCTGCATCTGTTAACTCACAAAGAGGGCAAAGAATCAAGATGGGTTTTTTTTCCATTGCTTCTGCCAGCTCTACATCTTACAACACAAGGAACTAAAGTGTTTTTTGTTATTTTATTTTCTTGCCTTGAGCTTAGTTTGATTGCTTTTCCTGGGAAAGCAAGATCATCACCTAGGCTATGCAATTAGTCTTTTCAATGCCAGGAAGACAGACTTTAACATCTATCTTGAACTGCCTGCATTTGGCAGCTAAAGGGACATCTGGATTATTTTAAGGGGGGGGCAGGGGCGGGGAGGAAATCAGCTTTCCAGGAAATAGACATACAAAAGGTGCACAAATGCGAGAAGGCTGCATATGTGCATCGAACATTGGAACGAGGGTGCTGGGAGAATCAAGAAAAATTAGCCACAAATTAAGCTGCATTCCCACCGGAAATGTTTTTGCCCTTTGAATATATTCAGTGCAGGAAGCTCCATCTTGTTGATTCCAGTAGACGATAATTTCAAAGTCCAGGTACATAACTGCTTGTTAAAAGTGTTCCAGGACTTTACCCCTTCAGCTGTTTCCTGGGAATTGGGGGAGAAGGGATTCAAAAATCTCTGTGCACATAGTTTCATATTAACATGCTAGCTTTCTGTATGACAAAACCTCCCATCTTCCTTTTCCTGGAATTATTCCACTCCTGGCTTCCCTGCAACCCCCCCCCCCGGGTTTGTAATTGAAACCCCCTACTAGAAATCTTAGGCATTAACCCATCTGGTTTTTATATTCAATTATTATGAAGGTTGGTATATTTCAGCCCTGCTTTCTACTTTCTTGGATGTTTACGCTGCTTTTCATTGCATTCCCCCCAATTCAGAATTCTGTAATGAAGCATTGGCTGGGAGTATTGAGATCTGTCTCTTCCTAATTTTTTTGACTTCTTTTTGTGAAAAGCTATTGGAAAAATATCAATGGCCAACATTACCATGTCAGACACTTAAAACAACTTAAAATGTACTGCTTAATATATTTAATACTAGACTGCATGCATATTAGATGTCTGGCCAGTTTATCCTGCTATGGTAATAGAGTAGACCATAGTGCCATCGACTTAACACTGATCATCAGGCGGCAGTTAACTAACCTGACAACACTGAGGACTGATCATCTTGGGTGGTCAAGTCCACAGGGAAGGGTGGTGGCCCCCAAGTGGATTAAATCCCACTTAAATCCACATTGATGGAGGGAAGCAGCTTCATCAATCCTGGCCTGGGGCCGAGGAGGACTCTGTGTGTCAAAAGGGCTCAGGACCAGAAAAGATCTTGCAGAACTAGTTAAGTGGTATGGGTGTCATGCTCCGATGCAGAAGGCAAATGGAAGACCACTACGTTATACTGGTCCCAGGACAATCTTCATGGCTGATTGCCATGATAATAGCCAATACAGTGATACCCCAGATAACGACAAAACTTGTTTCCACAAGTCGTGTCATTATGCGGTTTTTGTTTTTGTCCAGTGCATGCATGGTAACATTTTAAAAAAAGCCCGGGTGCCTCTGTGAGGCTTGGGGGAGCCAGCCCGCACTGTTTCCAATGTTCCCCTGACCTCTCGGGGCAGTGGGGCAAGGCAAAACACCGGGGAAAACCCCTTCATCAGCTGCAGGTTTTGCCATGCCCAACTGCCCCAGGAGGTCGGGGAGCATCGGAAACTGTGCGGACCGCCTCCCCGGAGCCTACCAGAGGCACCCGGGCTGGCGGAGAAGCCAAAATGGGTGAAAAAAATCCATTGTGACAAGCGGTTGACTGGCTCCTTGGCTGCAATGGCGATGGGTGAGTGCTCCAATCATCGGCTTCCTTTTGGGGAAGGCAAGGTAAGCCGCCCACCATGCCTTCCCTGAAAGAAGACGGCTTTCGGAGGAGGTAGGTGAGCTGGTCAGCTACCTCCTCCAAAAGCAACCCGGGGATTAGACAACCCCATCGGGTTGCTTTCAAAAGAGGTAGCTGACCAGCTCAGCTACCTCCTCCTAAAGCAACCTGGTCGGGGCGTCTGATCCTGCAAAGCCCCAATGTACGGGCACGATTTAATTCAGCTTCCAGGAGCAACGAGGGCGGCATGGGCCAGATGAATTGCAGTAAACTCATACATGTGGATTCACAGGGCGCTTGGGCGACTGGGAACTGAAGTCTGAGAACATATGGAGTACCAAGGTTTGCCATCATGGTCCTATAGTGAGGGTGCAGAATACTTGTACATGTATCACCCATGCGTGACAAATGGTCGATGCTCCCTGGTTGCTTATGCTGCTCTGGCAAATGTATCACCTTCCTTCCTCCCTCCCTTGGGGCAAACATAATTCTTGAAAAGGATTTAAGGGAGGAAATGCAAATGTGAACATTGCAACCAGGTGTTTCTGCAGGTGACACATGAATGTGCAACATCTGGATGTGAATACACATCAAGAGACTGCATGTCCTGGAGGATTCCCTCCAGATAATCCCTCTGGCATAGGTTGAAGAATCGATAGATCAGAACATCTGCCTGGGTTGACTTGCGTTTACCATTGAAATCCCCAAATTCATTTCCGCAAAATCTTTTAGAGTGTTTCTCCAGAACAAAAGCAAATTACCTAATGGTCTGTAAAGAGGGATGGGTGAAAATCAGTCTCACAAAATCACCCAGGTCTTGTACAGGAAAATGTTCTTTGGAATGAAAATGCACTCCCGGCTTGAATCCCCAGAATCATCCTATGTCCCTTTCTCCCCCTTCTGTGTCTTTGCAAAGCAACAGTGACTTGGTTGAACATAAGTGTGATACAGAAGGGTAGCATTGTATATCTCAGCCACATAGTGCAGTATTAGTGTTGTTACACCACACTAGCTCTCCTGCCTGTCCTCTGCAGAAAATAGGGAAAAAAATAAACTGAATTGCCGCTTACATGCTAATAGAAATATGATTTCTAATCTATGTCACCTGGTAGAACTTGTCCTTCACTTTCTCTGTTTTCCCTTTGTCAATTTTGAAGCGTATTGTTTATGTTGAGCTTGCCAGAACAATTGAGTTACAATTACAAGGCTCTCTGAAATGCACCAGTGATGATGAAAAATGGAGACATTAAGCAGAGCTAGAACAGAACTAGTGTTGGCTTAGTGGTTAAGATGCTGAACTTGACAACTGGAAGGTCGGGCAGGACAGCAGTTTGAGACCCAAGTGCTACACAATGGAATGAGCTCCTGCCTCTGTCTCAGTAGGAGCCAACCTAGCAGTTTGAAAGCAAGAAATTGCAAGTAGATAAAAAGGTACCAATTCAGTGGGAAGGTAAATAGTGTTCCGTGCACTCTGGTGTCTAATCATGCCTGCCACATGTTCATGGAAATGTCTTCAAAAACAGACAGTCCTGGCTCTTTGGCTATAAATGGCGATGAGCACTGAACCCTACAGTTGGACATGGCTGGCTTTCATGCAAGGGGAGCTTTTGCCTTTTTAGAACAGAATGGCACCTAGATAAAACTCACATTTTCTCATCCCTCCATTTGACATAAGCATGGGAGTTTATATGAATTAGCCAAACATAACAGTCTACATAACACAGCTGGCTGGATAGTGCAGTTATTTAGGTATCTGGCTGCAGAGCCAGAGTTTGTGAGTTCAATTCCTCACAGTTCCTCCTGTGGAAAGAGCCAACCTGTAAAGCCTTGAGGACAAACTGCACAGTCCCAGGATGCTCCTAGAAAGAAGGGAAATGCAAACTCTATTTGGAAAACCAAAATTTCCTAGAACTCGCTAGAAAGCAAGAATGGCAGATCTGCCTATTTAATTCTATTGAGGCTACGGTCCTATTGGTAGGGGTTTTCTAATCCCAGTTCTTAGCATCCCAGGGATTTTTGCAGGAACCCATTGACAATAAACTAGCTTCAAAATCTGTAGCACAGATGTGGTTGCAGTAGATGGACAGTCCTTTGGTAAACACCAACCAGGGGCTTTGCAGGCGCACCCCCCAATAAAGGACTCAGACACCAATGAAAGTGGATAACGGCATTGGGCCACATTTATTGATTCATGCCCTAGTCCGAATTATAAATTTCTATTGGTAATTGACCAATTATAATTCTTAAGGCAAGCAGGCCGAAGTAACACTGGTAAGGTACCACCCAAAATTGCCAACGGCAATTGTTACAATGTATCTATTTGTATCAATTTGTTTGTTGACAACAAACAAATTGTTGACCGTAGTCAATATCTAACTAATGACCCCACCCTCTGACGCGTATCCGTAAAATCACGGGGTGATGCATGCTGTCTAGCTGTAGCCATCACCCCGTCGCCTGGTTCGTCGTTGACCAGACAACGTTTAACCAACTTATACCTGTCTAGTGTTGTCCAGTCAATTGCGAACCTGCCGGATACCTGTGGGTCATAAATGTTTACCTTACCAGTGCTACCCACCACACGGGGAGGCTTCCCAGAAGGCTCACCGCCCCCCCCCAAGACCGACAGCTCGGTCGACAGGCCTGCTCGCCAGTCCACTAACAAGAGGTCCATACCTCCCTGCGACAGATGGGCCCCATCCCCTGAGTAAAAGCTCGTAATTTTGCAGACTGATGTCGGGGAGGCGAATGACGCGTCCCCCACCTTTGTCGAAAAGGAACCGGGCAATAGCCCCGTTCACGGAGCATCGGCTCGGCCAAGAGTCTCGAGGCCGCACGCCCCCCTGTAAGTGTACCGCGGTATCATGTCCGATCAATTGAGGGTTGTGGCAGGCCACACATAACGTGAGTGGGGCAGGTCACTGCAAATCGCAAGCTTCCGCGATAGGCCAGTGACCCGCCCTAAGCCATTGCCCCCAAGGTACATAACCAGGACATCCGGCGAGTCAGCATCCCTGATGTAGAAAAGGAATGGCAACAGTTCCCGCCACAACATGCCGCGCTTACCATAGCACCTGAGACGTGCGGATGCACCCAGTCCCAGTCGGGGTCCCCACTCTGTCGCCGCAGCGTAACGCGCTGCCCTATGCAGCGTAACGCGCTGCCCTGTGCAGCGTAACGCGCTGCCCTGTGCAGCGTAACGTGCTGCCCTGTGCAGCATAACGCGCTGCCCTGTGCACATGGCTATGGCCCACCAGGCACACTGTCACCGGTGTAATACGACACCCAGGGTCTGTCAAGGAAAAAAAAAGGGGGGGGGAGAAACAGTGCAGTGACTAAACTGGTACTCACAGTTGAAGAGGGCGAACACAAACTGAAAACATTGTGATCCCCACCCTCCCATGCGGCGTATGTCAGCCCCGGAGTACCCAAAAACAGCTGCAGTAGAAGCCGCCCCTATCCTGAATGAATGGGTGCCGCAACGAGCCCCAGGGAGGCCAACACTGGCTAGTGCCTACCGGCACCCTCCAAAATTGAAATTTAGTAAGGGGAGACCCATCTTGGTGACAGAAAAAACGGGCCATGGTGCGTGCCACGCAGTGCAAGGAACTCCCGTAGGGCACCAACCGGACAGATGTCTGCCAAAGAACACTGTAGCAGTCTTATTCCACTGCCTACGCCATGCTGATCCGTCTTAGAGGAGCGTATCCTCAACTGAGCCCAGTCTTTGGCCACATAGACGTCTTCGAGTTCCAGTGCCCTACGACTAGCATCCGCCTTAGACAGCATCACAAACTCGCTGATGCGGAGCGCTCCAAAAAAGGCCACCATTGTAGCCGCATGAAACAAGGCTGCCTCATACCTATCAAAACATAGGTCCTGCCAGCCCCGTGCCAGTTGGGTAAGAACCCCTGGGGAAATTGGGTGGCGGTCGTCCGGGCTACGCCCACGCTCCCGCACCCACCCCTCCAAAACGTGTCTCACACGGAAGTCAGCGGTACTGTCCGCATGTCCGCCTACTTTGGCCATAAAAGCCGGCGCTGACAGCCTGGATGCTATGGTTCGAGGTGCAAGGCCCTGGGACTGCAGGTCAACCATGAATTGAAGTATATGGGCCACCGGGATAGGCCAGGTATCTGGCAGCCGGAATTGGGCACAGAACGCCCTGAAAGAATTGAATGCGTGTTGATACGCCTTTCGCGTGCGTGGCGCTAGCGACACGCCGATCGCCCGGTTCACCTCTCCTTGCCAAAGGTCCATATCTCGTCCGGGAGTGGCGAGGGAAATTCCTCTGCATCCAGGGCCGGGAGATCTGCAGGCGGGACAAAGCGTCAGCGATATCATTATTGACCCCCGGGACATGCCTGGCCCGGAACAGTACATTAAGGCGCAGGTTGCGCAATACAAACTGGCGCACCAAGTCCATCACCCTGGGTGATTTGGAAGTCTGTGAGTTGACAATGTGGACAACGGCCGCGTTGTCACACCAGAAATGAATGACCGAGTTGGCCCACTCATCACCCCATAGCATCAAGGCCCCCAGAACGGGAAAAAATTCCAGGTACGTGAGGTCCCGCAGGCCCCCAGGCTGGTGGCCACCCACCATAGGCCCACTTCCCATTGAAGTACATCCCATAACCCAGGGACCCAGAGGCATCGGACTGTATCTGGAAACGAGGGGAAGCCAGAAGGTCAGACCTCCAAAATGACACCCCATTGCACTCCTTCAGGAACTGGAGCCAGATAAGCATATCTGCCTTAATGCCCTGGGTTAGTCTGACCCTATGGTGGGGCCTGGACAAGCCTGTCATGGCGTCGCACAAGCGCCGGGCAAATGCCCTACCCGGTGCGACCACCCTGCAAGCGAAATTGAGATGACCATGCAACACCTGCAGATCCCGCAGTGATGCCTTGCGTTTAGCAAGCAAGTCCGAGATAAGGGCCACTATCCTTGACACCTTATCCCCTGGTAACCTAGAAGCCTGCGCTACCGTGTCAATCTCCACCCCCAAGAAGACTAGCTGTGTAGATGGGGCCCCGGTCTTTTCGGGCGCTAAAGGGACACCCAGTTCCTCCATTAGCGTCTGAAATGTGTTGAGGAGACGTGTGCACATGTCCCAGCCCCGTTCACCCCCGAATAAAAATTCATCCAGTTAATGGGCTACAGATCGGGACCCTGACCTGCAGACAAAAGCCCACTGTAGGAAGGTGCTAAAACGCTCGAAGGCCGAGCACGATATGGAACAGCCAAAAGGCATGGCCTTATCGAAATAATATTCACCCCTGAACTTAAAACCCAGCAACTCAAAGTCACCCGGGTGAACCGGCAGGAGGCGAAAGGCAGACTTAATGTCGCACTTAGCCAACAGCGCACCCGGGCCACATGAGCGCACCATGCGCAGCGCTTGGTCAAAAGATGTATACCTGACCGAGCAAAGGTCATCAGGGATAGCATCATTGACCGATCGGCCGGCTGGGTAGGATAAGTGATGGATAAGGCGGAACTCGCCCGGTGACTTCTTGGGCATCAAGCCCAAGGGTGACACTTTAAGGTTGGGGAACGGGGGTGCCGGGAAAGGGCCAGCGACCCTGCCCGCATCAACCTCCTTAGAAATGCTGGTGGCAGCCACCTCCTCCCCCCCTTAAGGGACAAAAGGTTGGGGGCATCTTGGGGGGGACCTATCACCCTGGAAAGGAATACGGAACCCCAGTCGAAAACCTTGAAGCAGGTAAACCGCATCTGCCCCCCTCGGGTACGATGCGAGCCAACGCTCCAGCATGTCCACATTAATTGGGGAGGGGGCCTTTCGGTGGACCAGCTCCCTCTGCGGCAGTCTTGCCAGCCCCTTGTCCGCCCCTACCTTTGCCCCGCACCCCTCCAGGCCTGGGGCAAGCGGAGGCCGCATGGGGGCCAGCGCAAGAGGGACACTCATGCCTGTACCGGCAATTCTTCCTACTGCAGGAACCATTGGACGAGAAAGTCCAGCACAGCAGGCGGGCTGAAACCCCCTGCCCCGCCACCTGGCGGGGTGTCTGTGCTGGGGCCGCTCGCTGGACCGCATGTCCATAATGGTATCTGTCCCCAGGCGCAGGGCGCGTGGGAGTCATATACAGAAGCCACAGCTTCTGGCAGGGCTCATCCCACCTCATCTCAGGGTGCAGGTGAATCCGCATACGGAATTCCTCGTCGTAAGCCAACCATGACGGGCCCGGGAAGTCGACCATCGCCCGGTAAATGTTGTCCAAATACTGGACCATCGGAATTGCCAAATCCGGCCGGGCCCTGAGGTAGACCGCCATGTATATAAGGTACGCCGGCAACCAATTGGCCCATGTACGTGGCGGCTTACGACGACGTGCCTGTTCCTTATCCTTCTCATCCTGCCCCTCCCTCTCCTCTTTGGTGGGCTCTCTGTTAAGAAGGGAGAAGATGTCGACATACTCCCCACGCCAGATCTTCTCTTTGGTGGCCTGGGCCAAATGGTCCCCCAGGGGCAAGGAATACCCCGCTGTCGGCAATGCTGACACCGGCACAGTGGGAACCACGGGGATCTGAAAAGGAGCCTGAACCAACCCAGCCACCCCTAACACATTCCCAACTGAATAAGAGGTACCGCCCAAAACTGGGCCCTGGGTGAGCGGTGAAGTCGCCGGGTGGGACGTCGGCGACTGAACCGTCGCACCACCCATGCGAGGCCACGGCCACTGGAATGCCCCCCCCCCAACGTGGGTAGGTGTGTGGGTGCACTAGATTGAACCGCATACTCACATGCAGCACCCCCGCGGGCCGCCCCCACCGGGGGTTCCGGCCCGCTGGGGGCGTCGGAGCTCACGACCGCAATTGAGCTCGTCGACGGGGCCTGACTAGCATCAGCCTGTTGAGTGGGGAGCTGCGAGGCAGTGGCCGAAGCCGGCCCACGTGCCTCGGGCAGCTCGACCTGTCCTGCCGCCTGCCGCTGACCGGCAGACAATGGATCAACCTGCACCTCAAAAGGCACCCCCGGGTGGCTAACCCTCGCGAGGGATGCCTCGAGGGCCGCAACGCGGGCCAGAAGGGCCTCAACACTAACGTAGCCCCCTAAGCCAAGTGGGGGCAAAGGGCCAGCCGGCCCACTGGGTGCAGGCGCCGGTCCAGGTCCCTGGACCCCGGGGCCCATATACGGCCACGACCCCAGGCCCGGCCCCTGCAGGGCCGGGGGGGTACCCTGCCAGGGGAGGGAACCCAGCCACCCCCCATGGCTGAAACCCCCCGCAGGAAGCTGCGGACCCATGGAAGAAGGCCCCGCAGAATGGGCCGTGCCAGAGGCAGTGGCCACTGCTTGCGGGCCAGGGGCCGCGGCCCCAGCTGGGCCGGTACGCAGACCCCCGGCCTCGGACCAAGGGGTAATTAACCCCATCCCACCGGTCCCGGTGGGCTCAGGCAAAGGAGGCTGCTGGGGAGGCGCAGCCGCGGTCCTCCGACCCGGCTGGCGCCTCCGCGCAGAACGAGCCGCGTTTGCAGTCGCCTTCTTCTTCGAGGGCATAGCAGCTAACGATGGGAAGCCTAAAAGTCAAGAAAATCAGCAGCCAGAGGCTTCCCCGAGCAAGGTAAGAGCGATGGAGGTAAGAGAGAAAAACTTCTCCGCTCCGTCGCTTCGCAAAATGGCAGCTCGGCTGCCTCGTGGCCGCCCCTTCTATAAGGGTGCTGGCCACGCCCCCTAACTACCCGGATGTCTTCGTCCGGTGGGGGGGGGGCCCGCAAAGGGCGCGGCGGCCATTTTGGCGCCGCGCTTGCATTATGTACTGTATTTCTAAATCCTTCACTGGTCTTTTATAAGGGAAGCCAGAAACCTTATTCTTCCTCCTTTTTCCCAGAAGTACTTTTCTAGCAGTTCTACCTTGGCAAGATGATAACTAGCCCATTCTTTCAGAATCCAATCCAGTCCCTAAACGTCCACCTTTCTAAAGTAGGATGGTTGAAAAGCCATGAGAATTTGCACTCTGGGTGGTTCACAAATTAATTAGCATTTTGCCCGCAACATGCTGGCTACTCATGTTACCAACCTTGGAAGGATGGAAGGCGGAGTCTACCTTGAATCCTGGTCAGGATTGAACTCACAACCCTTTGCTTACAGTACAGCAGTTTAACCACTGCACCACCAGGGCTGCTCTTCTATAGTTGTTGCTGGTGCCTGTTTCTTAAATTCTTCTTTATGATGATTTGAAGGAACAAAACTGCAGAATATTAACATGATTTTCTACACCCACTCTGACTCTATGGTCAATTCATGCTCTTAATGGGAGGGTAGTTTGTTCCTCCTCTGCGAGTCTAAAAAAATGTTATTTCACCTGTTAATACACAGTGACCGTTTGTCCTGGCCGGCCCTCTTGATTCTGTGTTCCAGTTTATGAATAATAGTAAAAGTAAAGGTTCCCCTTGCTCGAAAGCCAGTCATATCCGACTCTAGGGTTCAGTGCTGTCTGCTTCTGCAGACGTTTCCATGGTCATGTGGTAGGCATGACTAGAAACCAGAGTGCACAGAACGCTGTTTACTTTCCCACCGAAGTGGTCCCTATTTATCTACTTGAAATTTCTTGCTTTCGAACTGCTAGGTTGGCAGGAGCTGGGACAAAGACGGGAGCTCATTCCGTCCTGCAGTACTCGGGAATCAAACTGATGACCTTCCGCCTCCCAGTCAGCATCTTAACCACTTAAGCCACTGCAGTCCCTTTATGAATAATATAACCTTCAATACTGCAAACAGTTGGTGACAGAAATTTTTGGTGTGACCTAAACATAGGCTTTCACAGAGAGAAATGAAGGCATTTCTCTTTGAATCAAGACTGTTACATGTGGAATTGACAGCAGAATAGCTGTGTTACCCACTGAGTAAAAGCAGATCTTCGAACCTAATTCAGTGCCATCAACAGTAACATGAATCAACACTAGTAACTTGGAAAGCCAAGTCAAGCTACAACACCCTTTTGGCTTTTATCTCTTTTGGGGATTTTGAGAAAGCAGTTTCTCTATCAAAAGACCATTTAGCTGGCAAAGAGGACATATACTACAGTATCAGGAAATGTATGTTCCACATATCAAGAATGCTGGGGAAACTGGAAGGCACCAGGAAAAGGGGAAGATTAGGGCTGAGAAGGATTGATCCTCTAAGGGTATAACTTAAGATAGATAAATCTTTATTGTCATTGTCCTCTTACGGGAACAATGAAATTTCTCGGTTGCTATATATCAACTCAAATAAGGCATACCCCATAATTTAAAACAGCTACAGAAACACCAATTAAGATAGTACCATACCAACGTGAACGGGGGTGGTGGGTGATTTTGAAGGTGGGTGGGTGGGTGGGTGGCAATTTGAGAATTTGGAAGCTTGTTTAGACCAAGTTAATGGTCTTTTAGGTTTCCTCCATATGAATAGGAGTTCCCTGTTTGAATAATAAGAATTATAAGTCATGGGGTGGTGAGGGTGGTCAGGATTTCAGAGATGCTTAGGTGGGGCATGGCCAAAAAAGGTTGGGAACTACTGCTCTAAGGGAAGACATAGGTTTGAGTTTGCAAGCGCTGAGCAAGGCTGTCAAGGACACGACATTTTGAAGGTCACTCATTTGTAGGGTTGCCATAAGTCAGAGACGACCTGATGGCACATGGCGGTGACATGTCAATGAGGAGACTATCAATGAAAGGACTTAATAAATTCTGAGACATGGTCAAAAGCCTTTTCTGAGCACAATGACAAAATTAATCTTATTTCCCTCTTCTCAAGGAACTCTAATGAGAGTGTCCCACACCATACGAAGAAAAGAGATTTTGAGTGCTGTGTTGGGCCAAAGAGCCTTACCTTGGACCAGTCTCCTGTCTTCCACTCGTAGCAGCCTGTGTGGTCTTCACATTCTTCCTCATCCCGTGGCCTTGTGGCTGCATCACATTTCCATTGCGAGTTGGTGCAGGTCACCGTCCTCTTTTGTTTTCCCCGTCCACAGTTGGAGGAACACTGAAAAGTAAGAGGTGCAGCAATTTACTGTTGACCTGCAGCTTAGATGACAACTTTAGTGTATGAGAGTCAAGACACAAGGCACAGCCAAAGGCTGGGTTAACTCAGGTTTATTGCATGGTGGACAGAGGGAACATGAGGTAATGGCGGACGAACAGCTCTATATATAAGGCAGTAACGTATTTGAATGTGGCTCCACGGTAGCCCGTTGGCTACTGGTCCGCGTGACGTCATGGCTGGTCACGCCCTTCTTGTCCAGGTGTAGGTAGCGGCGGGAAGCTTCCCGCGCTGCGGTCTTTGATGGGTTTGAACCAAGAGAGCTTGGACGCTCGCTGCTGCCAGCTGGTGGTCATTAGCTCGCGTCCTATTACAGGGTTTATGTGATACAGCTGAAGGTTACATTGTTACTCATCGGCAAGGTTACATTGGTTCAGATACATTGATATCACATGTAGAAGGTTACACTATTAGGACACAACACTCCTCCCCCCTAGGATGAGACGAAGTCTCTCAGCCAAGATGGCTTATTTCGAACACGCTGGGGTCTCGGCGCGGGCTGCCCTGCCCCGGCTTCGCTCCCTCCTCCTTGCTCCCTGGCTTCCTGCCCTCAACAAAGTAATGGGGCTGTCCCGCAGACACGTTGAACACAGGAGCGTCGCCCTCGCTGTCGTCCGAGATGCGGCCCACGCCGTCCTGCTTCCTCGTGGCCCGGGCGCCATCTTTGGGCCTCGCTGGACGGTCCGGTCTGGCTGAACGGTCTTGCGACTGTCTCCGGCCCTCTTTCCATTTCCTGCACGCCTTGGCGATGTGCCCCCGACGTCCGCAGTTGAAGCACTCGGCTTTCCTGAATGGGCACCTCACGCGCTCATGGGCCGCTCCGCAACCATCGCAGCGGCGCCCGCCTCTCCGGACCTTCTGGACCTCCTCGCCATCGCTACTTTCTGAAGACGATTTCGAGGTCGGTCGGGTTGCATGCACCGACTGACCGGACTTCCCGTGCGACGAGTTTTCCGCTTTGCCGGCCCTCGGGCGCCACTCACGCCACTTGTGCATCTCGTCTACTCCAGCATTCGTGGATTCCGCGGCTTCCGCGGCCTCTACAACCTCTTCCAGTGTGGGTGGTGGCTCCTTGTTCATCAAGCTGCGCTGTACTTCCTTGTCCTTCAGGCCACACAGCACTCCGTCCCTGAGGGCCATCTCTAGGATGTGGTCCCATTTGCAGGGGGCTGCGGCTACCCTCATAGCCGTTACGAAGGCTTCTACCGACTCGTCCGGCGCTTGAACTCGCCTCCAAAACGCACTCCGAGCGGGAAACATTGCCCTCGAGGGTCGGAAACGCTCACGCAGCATTTTCATGATGTCACCGGCTTTGAAATCGCTCATCTTCTTCGGTGCAAGGATGCCCACCAGCGTCCGCTTGGTTTCCATCCCAAGCATGCGTGTGAGGATGGCCCTCTTCCTTTCCTCGTCGTCTTCTTTGACTTTGAGCTCCACCAGTGCCGCCTGGAAGTCCATCTCAAAAAGCTCCCAGTCTTGCGGTTTGGTGATGTTGAACCCGCTCTGTGTCCTGGCTCCGTGGGGATCCATTATCCCACCTTCGTCGCCAATTTAGTGTATGAGAGTCAAGACACAAGGCACAGCCAAAGGCTGGGTTAACTCAGGTTTATTGCATGGTGGACAGAGGGAACATGAGGTAATGGCGGACGAACAGCTCTATATATAAGGCAGTAACGTATTTGAATGTGGCTCCACGGTAGCCCGTTGGCTACTGGTCCGCGTGACGTCATGGCTGGTCACGCCCTTCTTGTCCAGGTGTAGGTAGCGGCGGGAAGCTTCCCGCGCTGCGGTCTTTGATGGGTTTGAACCAAGAGAGCTTGGACGCTCGCTGCTGCCAGCTGGTGGTCATTAGCTCGCGTCCTATTACAGGGTTTATGTGATACAGCTGAAGGTTACATTGTTACTCATCGGCAAGGTTACATTGGTTCAGATACATTGATATCACATGTAGAAGGTTACACTATTAGGACACAACAACAACCATCCAAGATCTGGTGCTGCCAGCAAGCTTTGACAGTTTTGAATCCCTTTCAAAGCTCGATAGTTTTGCTTCTGCAAATGCATCTCGCAAGAGTCTTCATAGCCTTACAGCGAGAAAATGGTGTAACATATCAACATGGGATATTTAGAAACTGGGGGCTACATTAAGCTACATAGGTAGGGAATCAAATGCTTTTTGTATTGTATCAACACACTTCTTGGGAGCGGGGGCCATTCCTGATTCCCCAGTATACAAGTACTTTATTTCCTTTATCTGCCTTTGCTATTTAGAAGAATTTACAAGGGAAAGAAACCCAGTTGTTTATAGGAAATATGTGATAGATTCACAATGCTACATATTCCAGAGGTGGCCTGAGTGAAGCCTTTCAGTTCCTGAACCACCACTCCCATCTGTCTTAGCTTGCAAAGTCAATGATGAGGAAAGTTTGAGCTTCATTCAAAATTTTGTTGGCCACAACATTGATTAAGCTACATTGGGGAGGGCAGCCTGATGCAAATTATCAAATTTGCAGATGTCACAAAACTGGGTGGGAAAGCTAATACCTTGGAAGATAGGATCAGAATTCAAAAAGATCTTGATAGGCTTAAACACAGGGATAAAGCCAACAGAATTAAATTTAACAGGGAGAAGTGCAAAGTTTTACACCTAGGGGGAAAAAACAACACAGCCAATATTGTGACCGCCACCGATATTGTGACCGTCAATGGCAGCTGGGTGGAGCACGTCGGAATATCTCCACCTTCAGCGTCCTGACCCCTGCTGCCCTGCTGGGACTTAAAAGGTGGGCATCCATGGCTGGACCTTTGTTGCCGTTTGGGGGCCACCAGTGGTGGGATGGAGTGTGTCGGGACTACTTTTTTCTTCGGCGCCCCGAGCCTCACCTCCCTGTAGGGACTTAAAGGACTGTGGTGATGGTGGGCTGGTTGGGGTGGAGAAGTTACAGTAGTGATGTGATATATTGTTTTATATTGACATAATTGTTATTGATTTGATTACTATGTCCTATTGCATAGTTATTTTATTATAATGCTATTCCCTGTTATATTTGGATTATTGTACCTTTATATGTTATTGAATCTTACTGTATTTATTGTATGCTTTGTATTCATATGTAATTTTGTTGGGAACTGCTTTGAGTTGTCTTAGGACAAGAAAAGCGGTGTACAAATAAAAATACAAACCCAGGTGCACAGTTACAAGATGGGGGGATACTTGGATCACTGGCTAAGTATGAGTCAACAGTGCGATATGGCTGGAAAAAAAAGGCCAACACTTTTAGGCTGTATTAACAGAAGTCTAGTCTCCAAAACCCATGAGGTATTACTAGTCCTCCTCTCTTCAGCGCTAGTTAGAACACATCTAGAGTACTGTGTCCAATTCTGAGCACTGCACTTTAAGAAATATGCAAATACTGTAAATTAGAGCAGGTACAGAGAAGGGCAAAAAGGATGATCAGAGGACTGGAAAGCAAGCCCTATGTGGAAAGAGTAAAGGAACTGATGTCCCCACCCGCACCCCAAACTTGGCTCGCCAGCCAGGTCTTTAGTTCCTTCCTAAAGGGCAACAACTCCGTCTGGAGATGCAGTTCCACAGGCAGGAGGTTCCAAAGGGCCGGTGCGGACATGGAGAAGGCCCTCCTCTTTGTGCCAGAGAGGCGAGCCCCCCTGGCTGATGGCACAATTAGAGAGCCCCTCCGGTCCGCTCTGGTTGGACGGACAGACGTCCTTAGGGCGATGCGGTCTCTAAGATACCCTGGCCCACTACTACGTAGGGCTTTAAAGGTCAAAACCAGCACCTTGAATTGCACCCGGAGACAAACTGGTAACCAGTGCAGCCCCCGAAGCAGTGGTGAGGCATGGGCGTAACGTCCACACCCCATCACCACCTGGGCTGCGGCATTCTGGACCAGCTGCAGCCTCCGAATGGTCATCAAGGGCAGCCCCATGTAGAGCGCATTACAGTAGTCTAGTCTGGAGGTCACCAGAGCGTGAGTGACCATGAGCAAAGAGTCCCGGTCCAACGAGCGGGCGCAACTGGCGAATCACCCGAAGTTGGGTGAAGGCCCTCCTGGCCACAGCCGCCACCTGTTCTAGCAGCAGCCGCGAATCCAGGAGGACCCCCAAGTTGCGCACCGGGTTGGTCTGGGGCAAAACAGCCCCATCCAAAACAAAAGATGGTAGCTCCCGGGATAACGAAGGACCCCCTATCCATAGCCACTCAGTCTTGCTAGGATTCAGCTGTAGCCCATTTGCCCCCATCCAGACCCCAACAGCCTCCAGACAGCTGGAAAGGACTTTGACTGCATCACTGGGGTCCCCACGGGCCGAGATGTACAACTGTGTGTCATCCGCGTACTGGTGGTACCGCACCCCGTGGGAACGGATGATCTCACCCAGCGGCTTCATGTTGATGTTAAATAGGAGAGGAGAGAGTACCGAGCCCTGAGGCACCCCATATTTTAGGGGCCTAGGACTCGACCTCTCACTCTCCAACCACACTGACTGGGTCCGGCCCCTCAGAAATGAGGAAAACCAGGACCACACCGTGCCCTGGATCCCCAATCCTTGGAGCCGTTCCAGTAGGATACCATGGTCAATGGTATCGAAGGCCGCTGAGAGGTCAAGAAGAGCAAGGACGGATGGATGACCACCATCCCGCTCTCGCCAGAGATCATCAAATGTTTCCCAACCTTTGGATTTTGGACTTCAGTTCCCAGAAGCCTAAGTCAATTCCCCAAATCACTGATCAGCCAATGTGCTGACTTAGGTTTCTGGGAGTTGAAATCCCCCCTGTGGGGCCTGGGCCCCATGTTGAGAACCACTGGAGTAGACCATACTGCCAGTGACTCAACACCAATTGTGAGGCGGGGGTTAACAAACCTGGCAACCCTGAGGATTAACAGCCTTGGTTGGCGAAGTCTACAGGGAAGAGTGATGATTCCCAAATGGATCAAATCCCACTTGAATACATCTTGATGGTGGGCATTAGCTTCATCAATCCTGGCCTGGGGCTGAGGAGGATTTTGCATGCCATAAGGGCTCAGGACCAGAAAGTGACTCGCGAAACTGGATCAGTGGTACGGGTGTCATGCTGCATTGCATAAGGCAGATAAAAAGCCACTGCATTATATTCTCAGGACAGTCTTCATGGCTGATCATCAGGATGATTGTCAATATTTGGAGTCAGATATGGTAGAAGAAGAAAAGAAAGTGTGGAATTCTGTTGGCTACCGATAGGGATTCCTTTGCAGTATGTTATAGGGATTCAGGAACTCAACAGCTGTTTTTGCAAAACTGGTGGCCAACAGTATCTATCTTCAAAACAGAAGACGCTGAATAATATGACAGTGGAGCAAGAACAAAATAATAATAATACTGGATTGGAAAGGATCATTTGGGTTTGCTCCCCTGAAGCAAGAGGCCAAGCCAGACAGAAATCACTCAAGTAACTGCTGGGCCCCCTGCTTCATGTTTTTTGGGAAGCAGCCCATGACCAAAGATTCATGACTCAGAAAATGCTTTGCAAAGCAGTAGACAGTGTTGTGTGGTTGGAAGGAAAACAAATTCAAGCATGGTCTAGTCCTAGTCCCAAAAGTGTGTGTAACCACTACAACACGCTTGCTGTCCAACCAACATAGATGGTTTATTAACATATGTATCTGCCTTATAACAAATCCTCATTTTCTTCTAGTATTGTTTGTGCTGTTTGGCAATGGTTCTCAAAGGATTTCAGCAACAAGACTTTTGCTTATGATATTTTAATGCTGCATGGCAAGGACTGAACCTGGGGTTGCTGGCATGCTAGAGTACATCTGTTATCACTACAGCCTAAATGATATCAGAAACCGAAGGGCTCTTAAAAGGATAATCTGGAAATAAGGGCAGACAAAGATGAAAATATTAAATAAATCCACACATATTCTTCTTCATATGTTAGTTCAGCAAAAACAACAGAAATATCCGAGCGATGATACATCTCATACACTCAATGAACTTTTGGAGTTGTAGCTGTTCATGTTTCATAATAATTGTAATCAATTCATTGATTCTACAGATACAGTACTTTGTAAACTGCTCCTGATGAAATCATAAGATGAAAAGCTTTCAAACCGGGTAGGCTTTGAGGAGTTTACTTGAAGAGTTTACTTGAGACATGATACCATTTGAGAAGAACTTTATTTTTGAAAGTGCACAATAAGACTAATACTTTTCAGTTAAAAACTATTGTTACCAGTGTATGAGATGTATCATCACCCAGATATTTCTGTTGTTTTAGTATACTTCGTCTAGAAAATTTATTAATATTAGTTTTTAACAATAAATTCCTCACAGATAACGCTGGAGAAAGTTTTGTTTTACTAAGACTTTATTGCCTCAAATGGTTTTGTCTATTAGTTTGTACCGTACACCATTTGGCTTTTTTTGCAATTCTTTAGCCTATAGCTAAACAAGGTGTCCCCAGAATACTCTTTACTTAAAAAAAACCAGAAAAGGGTCAACATAAATCAGAATTGACTGAGCAGCACAAAATTATTAAACCTGGATTCAAATCCCCCAACCAGACAGCCTGATCAACCTCATAGTGTCCCAATTATGAAAAAGTTGATGAGGAAGAAAATCATTTTGCGACCCTGAGTTTATTGGAGGAAGGGTGGGGTTGAGGATACAAACCTATCGAAAACAAACAATCCATACATAATTTAGAAGACACACTGTGAGGGGCGTGGCTTGATGGTGGGCTGAGTAGACTGAACTTTCCTTTGCTCAGAAAAAAGGGTGATGAAAGTGGCTATTAAAAGAAAATAAAATGTTTCGGAGACCCAAAAAATGGTGGTAGAGAAAGAATAAGTTAAATACTCAAGTAATTTGGTTTGGATTGGTGTAAAGGAGAGAGACAAGAGTTTCGAGTCCCGGAGAGGAGTGGAGGCAGGGCGGATCTCACCAGCTCAGATCTTAAACGGGAGAACTGGAATATGTAGCCTTGTGAATCTATCACTTTTCCAGCAGAGGATTGGGTTCCGACTGAGAGTCTCGTCCGAGGCGGGTACCGCGGCTGGCAAGGAGAAGAGACGAGACAGAACCGGACAGGCAAAAGGCAAGCAGGCGACCGGACCGAAAGGGGTAAGTTTGGCTGGGATTCGAAGGGGGGAAGCAGAAGCGAGCCTCATTCGGCCTGGCTAGTCCTGAATTATACCGGAGCTGAGTGATGCCGAGAGGATCCTGTTTGGGCTTGGATATAGAAGCCGCGATAGTGAGTGAAAAGTTTTTTGGGAAGATGTGGAGGGGAAAGAAAACTGGGAGGAAAAGATCAGTAAAGCGTACAGAGTGCTCCCCCCTCCCCCTTGAGCGCTGTAAAAGTTGGGACGAGAGACGATTGAGCTTTAATGGAGGTGACTCTGGTGGTTTTCGGATCTCCTTTCCTTTAAATTTTGGATATTTGGACAAGACGAAAAAGAAAGGGGAGTTGGAACTGTGATTTGAGACATGTTACTTTGAACTTCAGTATGGAATAAGATGGCGCTGGGAGCTTAATCATCAGTGTGTTTGGAAAGTATTGTTTTGTCCTCCCACTTTTTTAAAAAAACGGAAGTTCATCTTGCTTTCTCTTCCCCTCCCTGCTCTGAAAGTTTGCTGGTGTCAGTAGAATTCAACAGTGGTTATGTACTTTGTTTCTCTGAGTTGAAGTAGCAACCGATTGTTACTTGTTAAAAGTGATTTAAAGAACGTTAAAAGAGACTGAAGTCTGGCTGTGTTACAAAGTATACATTTTGGGGGAAACGGACTGAGGATTATCTGCAATTGGAACTGCATTTGAATGAAATGTCAGGGAAGAGGGAAGGAGAAGGAGAAGAAAGTGGGTTGGACAAGAACAGAGAGACAGACATCTTCAGATAGGAGTTTCAGAAGGCTTACAAGGATAGAACAAAAGGAGTTGGAGATGAAGAAGACAATGCAATAGGAAATAAAAGACTTGGAGGACCAAGAGACTGTGAGAAAGATTGCACAACAATTGCAACAACAACAACAGAAGATAGCAACAACTCCAACTGCAATGGTGCCTGCACCTGTGAAATCTATTGTAATAACACCGATAGCAGTATCAACAACAGCAACTGTAATGACTGTAACAACCCCAACAACAGTGGCAATAAAAGGGGGGCAAGGGTCTAAATCAGACTTTGATAGATTTAATGAGAAGGTGGATAATTTGGAACAAAAAATTGGGAAAATGTTGGTTCAAGATAAACAGGGACAAAAACAAGATATGCAAGTTATGATGGCAAACATTCTGAAGGGTATTGATGGTTTAAAAAAAGGACAGGACAAGCTTAAGAAAGAACAAGAAGCTATAAAAAAGAGCAGGAGGGGATTAAAGTAGAGGTTTCAGAATTGAGAGAAAGATAAAAAGAAAGGGAAAATAAGGTGGGGGATCACGAGAAAAGGTTAGAAATGGTGGAGGAACAGATGAGGCATGCTAATGTCATAATTCGAAAATTACCGGAGAATACACCAGACAAATTAAAAGAAAGAATTGTAAAATGGTTAGATAAAATTATGGAAGAAAGTTTCACACCATATGATGTTATAAATGTTTTTCGTTTGGGTTCAAGAAGGGGTAAAACTGGAGCTAGAAATGTGCTGGTAAAATTTGCCAATGTTTCTGACAAACTTCGATTAATGGCTCTTATTCGAGAAAAGGGATCAGAAGTGTTAAAAATAGAAGGTTCAGATATTGAAGTGTATAATGACATACCAATAGAGGATCATATGTGAAGACAATCGATGAAACCAATTACAAAGAGATTTCAAGATAAGGGGGTGAGATATAATTGGAAATTTCCACGTCAACTGAGGTTTTTTTTACATGGGTAAATGTTACTTGATGAGTGAGGATGTCAATGTGTTGGATATAATGGTGGATGCAAAGTTATTGGAACCTGGAACTAAAGAATGGGATGAATTGAAGGAGGAGTTGATTGTATCTGGCGGGTTTACGAGAAGATGGAGAAATGATAATGAGAACATGCCCAAAGGAGCAGAAGGAGGGATTGATCTGAGTGGAAGTTAAGTTGGGGTCCTAATGGAGGCTGCATAGATTGTCGCGCCTCTCCCCCTCTCCCCTTTGTAATTCAGAGGCTACTTGTAAAAAAAAGTGGGGAGGGATAGTAGTAGCTTGTTGACATGTTTTTTTTCTTCTTCTTTTTAAATATTTTTTATATTTTTTTTACTTTTTGATAGATGTGTGGAGAAAGGGGTTTGTTACTTGTTTTATTGCACGCCCGTAGGAGGAAATGGGGAAAATGTAGAATCAGGGTTAGAACATAAGGAATGAAAAATATAAAAGTATTAACATGGAATGTGAAAGGTACTGGCTGTCAGGTGAAGAGAAGAAGATTAAAAGCAGCTCTCAGAAAAGAAAAAACGGATTTAATCTTTTTACAGGAAACTCATCAAAAATCAGAAGAAACCAATAAATTATTTTTAGGATGGACTCAATTCTATAAAAAATCTTATGGTACGTCAAAGTCTAGAGGTGTGGCAATCATGATATCAAATAGATTGGGATTTGAGATGGTAAAAAGTATTTCAGATTCAGAAGGAAGATACTTGATAATAAAAGGAAAAATAGATGATGAAGAGATAACACTGGTGAATTTGTATGTACTAAATGAACATCAAAATAATTTTTTGGATAAGGTATATAATATATTAGAAAAAGAAAGAACAACCAAGATGATTATAGGTGGGGATTTTAACTTAATAAGATCAAATATAGACACCACAAATATAGCAAGAAGGGGGGGAGGAGATAAAATGCAAGTATTGGACAAATGGATGAAAAGATTAGGGTTAAAAGACACATGGAGGGAACTTAAAGGATCAGAAAGGGTTTACACTTTCTTTTCACAGGTTTATAATTCGTACTCTAGAATTGATTATATATTTGTTACAGATAATCTGATAGGGAATTTGGATGAAATTGAAGTTTGAATCTTTAGAGAGTCAGATCACGCAAAGGTTTTGTTAGAAATGAAAATGGATGGTACAAAGCTTAGGAAAAATTGGAGATATAATGCCAAATTATTCAAAGATAAAGAATGTAAGGAACAAATAGTTGAAAGATGGGAACAAAATTGGAAATGGAATGACACCGGAAAGGTTAGTTATAATATGGTACGGGATACGATGAAGGCAATATTTAGAGGGGAAAGTATTAAGTTGGCTAGTTTTAAAAACAAACAATTGAAAGGTAAATAGGAAGAAATTGAAAGTGAGATTAAACGGTTACAAGATAAACATGTAATACCTAAAGATAGGAAAATATATGAAAGAATGCAGGGATTGAAGAAGGAATTAATAGGAAAAGATATTGAAAAAGTGAAAAGAGATTTGGTTTACTTAAAAAGGGAATATTTTGAGTATAGTAATAAGAATTCAAAATTATTGGCAAGAGCAGCTAAAGATAAAAAAAGTAAAAGAGAAATAGGGATTCTGGTAGATAAAAATGGTACAAGATATAATAAAACTAAAGATAAATGTAAGGTTGTTAAAGAATTTTATTAGGAATTATACTCAAGAAAAAAAGGTAAATTTGGAAAAATTGAGAGATAAAATTGAAACCCAAATTAAAAATAAAATAAGTCAGGAACATAAGCAAAAAATGGAAGAACTGATTACTGAAAAAGAAGTAAGAGAAATAATAAGTAAATTGAAGATAGACAAATAACCAGGCGAAGATGGACTGCCAGCAGTTTAAAGATATAATAGTTCCAAAATTATTAAAATTGTATAATTATATACTTGATGGAGGTCAGATCCCACCTTCATGGTACAGAACAATAATAGTATTACTGCCGAAACCTGGGAAAATTTAGAAAAGGTAGAGTCATATAGGCCAATTTCTCTAATAAATCAGGACGCTAAGATTTTCACGGCGATACTGGCAAAAAGATTAAATAGTTTTATGGATAAATATATAAATAAAGATCAGGCTGGATTTGTGAAAGGTAGGTATATGGCAGATTTAATAAGGCGAGTTATTGATTTAATAGATATTGCAGGGCAAACTAAAGAGAAGGTAGGATTATTATCACTGGATATTTTTAAGGCATTTGATTCTTTGCAATGGATAATGATTAATGAGATAATTAAGGGTTATGGATTTGGTGATAGATTTATAAAAATAATAGAACAATTGTAGCAACATGGGTATGCTAATGTCAGAGTAAACGATGGCCTTACAGAGGAGGTGAGATTTGAAGCTGGGACTAGACAGGGATGTCCTTTATCCCCAATATTATTTATCATGGCGATGGAAATATTAGCAAATAGTATAAGAGAGGATAAAGATATAGAAGGAATAGCAGGAAACAAAGTTAGTCTATATGCAGATGATACCTTGATAATTATGAAACATCCAGGGAAAATGTTGGGAAAAATACAAAGACATTTAGAGGAATTTGAACAAATAACTGGCTTGAGAATAAATTGGGATAAATCGGAAATTATATTGAATAATACAGAGAGGAAAGAACAAGAGAGAATAAAAGATAGATTTAAATTACAGATCAAGGACAGTTTGAGATATCTGGGGATAAATATTTCAAACAAATTGGAGGATTTAAGAAGATTAAATTATGATAATTAGAAAAAAGAACTTAAAGCTAAAATTTTGCAATATCAAAAATTGAAGTTGTCTTGGTTTGGCAGGGTAGCGTTGACTAAAATGATGTTATTACCAAAAATAAACTTTTTGTTTGAAGCCCTGCCAATCCAACTCACAGATAAAGAAATTAAGGAGTTTCAAAACTTAATAAATAATTATTGCAATAGGGGACGAAGGTCCGGAATATCAAAGAAAATGTGGTATCAGTCACAAAACGAAGGGGGTTTGGGAATACTGAATTTGAAAAATTATTATAAAGCATTTCACATTAAAAATGTTGTAAAGGTTTTAATGACAGAAGTAGTTATTTGGGAGGCAATTGAAATGATGGAATTAAAAGAATTGGGTAAAAATATTTTCTTAGGGAATGAAAAAGAAAAAATATTGGTTAAAAATAGAATGATGAGAATGATGCTGGGAGTATGGAAGAAGGTTGAAATGAAATTATCCCCAAATATATCACCAATAATTGAGCTTGAAGATATATAAAAATTCCCAATAAAAATGGATAATAGGATGAAAGAAACTTTATTAAAGAATGAGATTTTCCTGTTGAAAGATTGGATTCGAGTTTGTAGAGATAATGTGAAGAAACGAGAGCTATATGATCAGATGAGGTTAAATTGGTTACAAATTATGATGGTAAATAAGTGGAATAACAGTTATTTGAGAGAGCAGGGTTTGGAAAGAAGTAAAACTAAATTTGAAGAGCTAATATGGAAGGTAAGAAAGTTGGAGATTGGAATTAAAGGTATAGGTAGTAAAATTTATAAGATATTAAATGCAGAGGAGAACCCACAAGAAATATTAAAAAAGGCATGGGAACAAGATCTAAATATAAGTATAACTGAAAAGGAATGGAAAAATAAATGGAAAAAAAGATTTATGAGATCTATGTCCATCAGGGTTAAAGAACATAATTTTAAAATGTTGTGGAAGTGGTACTTGACGCCATTGAAATTATATCAGATAGACAAAATAAATAAATAAAATGTGTTGGAGATGTAAAAATACATTGGGCTCATATGTACATATGTGGTATGAATGCAAGATGCTTGAGAAGTTTTGGGGGGAAATCGAGAAAGAGATGGTCAAGATTTTGAGAATACGTTTTAAATTGGGGCCAAGTAACATTTTGTTGATGGATGTGGATAACACAAACTTGGATGATGATAGGAAAGAACTATTGTCTATAATGCTTACAATGGGAAGAATGTGTATTGCAAAAAATTAGAAGAATGACATGACAATAAAAGTAGAAGAGTAGTACAAGGAGATGTGGGCTCTCGCATTGAATGAAAAATTAACATGGGCAATGAACTTCAAAAAAAGGGATAATCAAAGAGAATAGATTTTGGAATATATGGTGATATTTTGTGGATTACGCTTTGACAGGAGATGGTAGGAATAAACCGACACCAGACCAAATGAAGTTTTAGGTACAGTAGAAATTAATGGGAAATACCACATCCTCCAGGGCAATGTAAATACACAGGGTGAGTGATGTATATAATGTATCATGGAATATAATTGGCAAGGGTAATAATAGAATTATTATAATTTTAAATAATTGTGATTTGAATAGAAATTAGATAAAGTAGGAAGAGAATGGATATTAATGGTAAAAAATAAAATTGCGATATAGATTATTGTGATAATAAATTACTAAAGGGATAATTAAGTTGGATGCAAAGGTTTTTTTAGTTATATATACATCTATATTTTTTATTGTTTGTTAGAGCTGTCATTTTTTTCTCTTCTTTTTTATTGTAATAATAATGTATTATTTGTATGTCTTTCTTTTTTCTTTGTTCTGTTTTTTCTTGAAAATCAATAAAAATTTATATATATATAAAAAGAAGACACACTGTGAAGAAATGTTCAAT
This sequence comes from Bradypodion pumilum, assembly GCA_035047305.1. NCBI lineage: Eukaryota > Metazoa > Chordata > Lepidosauria > Squamata > Chamaeleonidae > Bradypodion > Bradypodion pumilum. Next base: position 10,525,667 of record JAWDJD010000012.1, on the reverse strand, counting down.
TGGCTCTTCATTTGATGAATCCCTTTCATAGCTTAATTTACTCTTATGGACAAAAACCGTGATGTGAATTATTTTAAAATTAGAAGTCATCTCTCTCCATCTCAAAGACTTCACATGCCCTTTAATTAAGGGCCTGTCCTCATTTAATTTGCTCAGGATCACTATACACTTATACGCTTGCAGATTAAACATTTAACAGACACGCCTGTTTGTGGAAAAGATCTAGAAAAGCTCTTGATCACTATTATCTCCATATGCACCACAGTGTATATGAAGTTAAGGGCTTTCCAAACCAACTCTCAACACATCTAAAGATGAACTTCATTGGGAATATTATACAGATATAACATGAGATTCATGCAAGATCTCATAAAGCATTTATTCTCCATGAGATGACTTCTAGAAAATCATTTCTTAGCAACAGCTTTGCTTAAAATGTATTCTTATAAAAGGGATGCTAATTTCTGGAAGCCCATACTTTAAAGAGACTAAGACTCCAAAGCACGATTTGGCATGTATCTGGAAGCATATTATTAGGAGGTGTTTTGGGGTACACAGAAAGAGCCTCCTCAAAGATTGTGGTATTTTTGAACCACAAGTTTGAACCTGGTAACGGAAACCTTGTGTCGCTGGCTAATCTTTCTCACACTGAGTCAGGTGAAAGGAACTGCAGAATGAACTCACCAAAAGGTGCCTTCATTTTGGAAGTTTCATGTCTGGCCTAGACATGGAAGAAGGAGGAGATGTTTTATACCCATTTAAAAAAACTGCTTTCATATTTATCTCCAGTTGTTTTTCTAATACATAGAGAAAACCATAGTATGTTGGAGAAACATTAGAATAGCCATTTCTCTCTATGTTGTGGTAACTATTTGTACTAAGCAGATAATGTTATTTATATGCTGCCAGTTGGCCTGAAGGAAATTCTGGGATGTATGGTTTAGATCCCATGATACAGAGGCCTACGGCAGAAGAGAATGCAAGTGCGGCGCCAAAATGGCCGCCGCGCTCTTTGCGCCCCCCCACCGGACATGGACATCTGGGTAGTTAGGGGGGCGTGGCCAGCACCCTTTAAAAGGGGTGGCCACGAGGCAGCCGCGCTGCCATTTTGCAAAGCGACGGAGAGAAGTTTTTCCCCTTTTGCTCCGTCGCTCTTCCCTTCAGCTGGGAAGCCTCTTGGGCAGCGGTTTCTTCTTTGCTTATTTCTTCGGCTTCCCAACGATTGCAGCAATGCCTTCCAAAAAGAAGGCGATGGCGAACGTGGTTCGCTCCTCGCGGAGGCGCCAGCCGGGTCAGAGGACCGCGACTGCGCCCCCTCAGCAGGCCCCCTTTCCGGGGGCTCCCACCGGGACCGGCGGGATGGGGGCGATTGCTCCCTGGCCTGAGGCTGGGCAGCCTCAGACCGGCCCTGCAGGGGATTCGGCTCCCGGCCCGCAATTAGCGGCCACCGGCCCGGGCCTGGCGCATAGCCAGGCTGGGCCTTCGGGCCTTGGCATCCGGCTTCCAGCGGTGGGCTTCAATCAAGGGGGTTGGCTGGGTTCCCTTCCCTGGCATGGCATGCCCCCGGCCCCGCAGGGGCCGGTGGTTGGGGCATGGCCATATTCGGCCCCTGGGGTTCAGAGACCTGGCCCGGCGCCAGCGACCGGTGGGCCGGCCGGCCCTTTGCCCCCCATTAGTGTTGGGGGCTATGTAAATGTTGATGCCCTACTGGCCCGCGTAGCGGCCTTGGAGGCATCCTTAGGGGTAGTTAATCCATCCGGGGCACCTTTTGGTTTACAGGTCAACTCAGCGCTTGCCGGTCCTCGGCAGGCGGCCGAAAGGGTTGAGCTGCCTGAGGCAAATAGGTCGGCACCAGCCGCGGCCTCGCAGCTCCCCACGCAGCAGACGTAGTGGTCAGCTCCCCACGCAGCAGCAGGTAGTGGTCAGGTCCCATCTTCGAGCTCGGTTGCGGTCGCGAGCTCCGACGCCAGCAGTGGGCCGGAACCCCCGGTGGGGGCGGCCCACGGGGGTGCAACTTGTGAGTATACGGTCCAACCTAGTGCACCCACACCACAACCCACAACGGGGGGAGGCTTGCAGTGGCCGTGGCCTCGCCTGGCTGGGGCGGCGGGTCAGCCGCTGCCGGCCCATCTGGGAACAGCCCCTACACTCCAGGGCCCCTCTTGGGGCAGGGTACCCTGTCCCGCGGGGAACTTACTGGGGGTGGCGGGGCTGGTCCAGGCTCCTTTCATGGTGCCCAGTACTGTTAATGTTCCGGTGTCAGCCTTGCCGACGGCGGGTTATTCGTTGCCCCTCGGGGACCACCTGGCCGAGGCCACCAAGGAAAAGATCTGGCGGGGGAGTACGTGGACATTTTCTCCCTATTGAATAGAGAACCCACCAAAGAGGAGAGGGAGGGGCAGGACGAGAAGGACAAGGAACAGTCTCGTCGACGTAAGCCGCCACGCACATGGCCAACTGGTTACCCGCTTACCTTATATACATGGCGGTATATCTCAGGGCCCGGCCTGACCTGGCAATTCCGATGGTCCAGTATTTGGACAACATATACCGGGCGATGGTTGATTTCCCTGGCCCGTCGTGGTTGGCTTACGACGAGGAATTCCGTATGAGAGTGCCCCTACACCCAGAGATGAGGTGGGATGAGCCCTGCCAGAAGCTGTGGCTTCTGTACATGACCCCCACGCGCCCGGCACCAGGGGAGAGGTACCATTGTGGACATGCGGTCCAGCAAGCTGCTTCAGCCCAGGCACCCCGCCAGGTGGCGGGGCAGGGGGTTCCAGCCCGCCTGCTGTGTTGGAGCTTCTCGGCCAATGGTGTGTGTAACAGGAAGCAGTGCCGATACAGGCATGAGTGTCCCTCTTGTGCTGGCCCCCATGCCGCCTCCGCGTGTCCCAAGGTGGGCAGACTGCGGGGCAGAGGTAGAGGTGGACAGGGAGCGGGCAGAACTGCCGCAGAGGGAGCTGGTCAGGCAAAAGGCCCCCTCCCCAATTAATGTGGACATGTTGGAGCGTTGGCTCACGATGTACCCGAGGAGGGCAGACGCAGTTTACCTGCTTGAGGGTTTCCAGCAGGGGTTTCACATTCCTTTCACGGGGGTCAGGTCCCCTCAAGATGCACCCAACCTGTTATCACTCAGAGGAAGGGAGGAGGTGGCTGCCATGAGCATTGCTAAGGAGGTTGCTGCTGGCAGGGTCGCTGGCCCTTTCCCTCTCCCGCCATTCCCCAACCTCAAGGTTTCCCCTTTGGGGTTGGTGCCCAAGAAGTCGCCGGGGGAGTTCCGTTTGATACACCACTTGTCTTACCCGGCTGGCCGTTCGGTCAACGATGCTATCCCTGATGACCTTTGTTCGGTCAGGTATACATCTTTTGACCAGGCCCTGCGCATGGTGCGCTCATGTGGCCCGGGTGCACTACTAGCTAAGTGTGACATTAAGTCGGCGTTCCGTCTCCTGCCAGTGCACCCGGGCGACTTTGAGTTGCTGGGTTTCAAGTTCCGGGGTGAATTTTATTTTGACAAAGCCATGCCTTTTGGCTGCTCCATTTCATGCTCGGCATTTGAGCGCTTCAGCACCTTCCTCCAATGGGCCTTTGTTCGCAGGTCAGGGTCCCAGTCTGTAGCCCACTACCTTGATGATTTCTTATTCGGGGGTGAACGGGGCTGGGACACGTGCACACGTCTCCTGAATACATTTCAGACGCTAATGAAGGAACTCGGTGTCCCTTTAGCGCCCGAAAAGACCGAGGGCCCTTCAACCAAACTCACATTCCTGGGGGTTGAGATTGACACGGTTGTGCAGGCATCCAGGTTACCTGCTGATAAGGTTTCACGGATCGTTGCACTCATTTTGGACTTGCTGGCAAAACGCAAGGTGTCCCTTCGGGAGCTACAGGTGTTACATGGTCACCTCAATTTTGCTTGCAGGGTCGTCGCACCTGGCAGAGCATTTGCTCGACGCTTGTGCGATGCCATGACTGGCTTGGCCAGGCCCCACCATAGGGTCCGACTGAACAAGGGCATGAGGGATGATATGCTCATTTGGCTCCAGTTCCTGAGGGAATTCAACGGGGTGTCCTTTTGGAGGTCCGACCTTTTGGTTTCCCCTCGTTTTCAGGTTCAGTCGGATGCATCAGGGTCCCTGGGTTATGGGATTTACTGCAAAGGGAACTGGGCCTACGGCAGATGGCCGCCAGACTGGTGGGGCACGGATCGCTTGCGAGATCTCACGTACCTGGAATTTTTCCCCATTCTGGGAGCTTTGATGCTATGGGGCGAGGAGTGGGCCAATTCGGTCGTTTATTTCTGGTGTGACAATGCGGCGGTGGTCCACATTGTCAACTCACAGATGTCTAAATCTCCAAGGGTTATGGAACTGGTTCGCCAGTTTGTGTTGCGCAGCCTACGCCTCAATGCGCTATTTAGGGCTAGACATGTTCCAGGTATTAATAACGATATTGCTGACGCTTTGTCCCGCCTCCAGATCCCCCGGTTCCGTGCCTTGGCCCCGGACGCAGAGGAATTTCCCTCGCCGCTCCCGGACGAGATATGGACACTTGGCAAGGAGAGGTGAACCGGGCGATTGGCATGTCGCTCGCCCCCCGCACGCGTAAGGCGTATAACCATGCATTCAGTTCGTTCAGGGCCTTTTGTGCCCAATCACGGCTGCTGGAAAGTTGGCCCATCCCAGTAGCTCATGTCCTCCAATTTATGGTTTACTTACATGCCCAGGATTTAGCCTCCCGCACCATAGCATCCAGGCTGTCAGCGCTGGCATTCATGGCCAAGGTGGGTGGTTTTGCTGACAGCACAAATGATTTTCGCATACGACATGTTTTGGAAGGGTGGGCGCGGGAACGTGGGCGCAGCCCGGACGACCACCACCCTATTTCCCCAGGGGTACTTACCCGACTTGCACGGGGTTGGCATGACCTGTGTTTCGACAGGTATGAGGCAACCCTGTTTCACGCGGCTACTACGGTGGCCTTTTTTGGAGTGCTCCGCATCAGTGAGCTGGTGCTACTGTCTAAGGCGGATGCGAGTCGTAGGGCACTGGAACTCGAAGATGTCTATGTTGCCAATGATTGGGCTCAGCTGAGGATACGCTCCTCTAAGGTTGATCAGCACGGTGTAGGCAGTGGTGTAAGACTGCTATGATGTTCCATGATAGACATCTGTCCGGTTGGTGCCCTACAGGAGTTCCTTGCACTTCGTGGTACGCACCCTGGCCCGTTTTTCTGTCACCAAGATGGGTCTCCCCTTACTATATTTCAATTTTGGAAGGTGACCGGTAAGGCACTAGCCAGTGTTGGCCTCCCTGGGGCTCGTTACGGCACCCATTCGTTTAGGATAGGGGCGGCTTCCACCGCAGCGGCGTTCGGGTACTCTGGGGCTGAAATATGCAACATGGGACGGTGGGGATCCTGATGTTTTCAGTTGTATGTTCGCCCTTTTCATCAGTGAGTACCAGTTAAGTCACTGCCCTGTTTCCTTTTTGACAGACCCTGGGTGTCGTCTTACACCGGTGACAGTATGGCTGGTGGGCCACAGCTATGTGCACAGGGCAGCGCAGTTTGCTGCGGCGACAGAGTGGGGACCCCGACTGGGACTAGGTGCATCCGCAAGTCTCAGGTGGTACGGTAAGCGCGGAATGTTATGGCGGGAACTGTTGCCATTCCTTTTCTCCATCAGGGATGCTGACCCGCCTGATGTCCTGATTATACACCTCGGGGGTAATGATCTGGGACAGGTCACGGGCCTATCGCTGAAGCATGCGATTTGCGGTGACCTGTCCTACCTGCATTATGTGTGGCCCGCCACAACCCTGCTTTAGTCGGACATGATACCGCGGCACGCTTACAGGGGAGGGTTTAATCTCCAAGCCCTTGACCGGGCTCGGCGCCTGGTGAACAGGGCTATTGCCCGGTTCCTTATGGACAAGGGTTGGGGGCGCGTCATACGACACCCCACCATCGGTCTCCAAAATTACGAGCTTTACACAGGGGATGGGGTCCATCTGTCGCCGGGAGGTATGGACCTCTTGTTAGGAGATTGGCGATCAGGCCTGTTGACCGAGCTGACGGTCGGGGGGGGGGGCGGTGAGCCTTTATTGAAGCCTCCCCGTGTGGCGGGTAGCACTGGTAAGGTAAACATTTATGACCCACAGGTATCCGGCAGGTTCGCAATTGACTGGACAACACTAGACAGGCACAAGTTGGTTAACGTTGTCCGGTCAACGACGAACCAGGCAATGGGGTGATGGCATGAGCTGGGCAGCATGCATCACCCCGTTATTTTACGGATACGCGTCAGAGGGTGGGGTCACTAGTTAGATTATTGACTACGGTCAACAATTTGTTTGTTGACAACAAACAAATTGATACAAATGGATACATTGTAACCAATTGCCGTTGGCAATTTTGGGTGGAACCTTACCAGTGTTACTTCGGCCTGCTTGCCTTAAGAATTATAATTGGTTGAATACCAATATAAATTTATAATTCGGACTAGGGCATGGATCAATAAATGTGGCCCAATGCCGTTATCCACTTTTACCAGTGTCTGAGTCCTTTATTGGGGGGTGCACCTGCAATGCAAGCGCGGCGCCAAAATGGCCGCAGCGCTCTTTGCGGGCCCCCCCCACCGGACTTGGACATCCGGGTAGTTAGGGGGGCATGGCCAGCACCCTTTAAAAGGGGTGGCCACGAGGCAGCCGCACTGCCATTTTGTGAAGCGACGGAGAGGAGAAGTTTTTCCCCTCCACCCCCTCCCTAGTTAACAGTGTGATATTTTGGTCGCTTCGGGGCCGGGTGGGAATTTTTGGCTGGGACCTACAATTGGCTTTCAGGTCCTGGCTTTTTTGCCCATCCCACACTGTTGCTATGGTTTGACATAGGGGTTTTTCTTGTTCTGCTGTTGACTTTGGTCACATGGGCGGGTAGCACTGGTAAGGTAAACATTTATGACCCACAGGTATCCGGCAGTTCGCAATTGACTGGACAACACTAGACAGGCACAAGTTGGTTAACGTTGTCCGGTCAACGACGAACCAGGCAATGGGGTGATGGCATGAGCTGGGCAGCAGGCATCACCCCGTTATTTTACGGATACGCGTCAGAGGGTGGGGTCACTAGTTAGATTATTGACTACGGTCAACAATTTGTTTGTTGAGAACAAACAAATTGATACAAATGGATACATTGTAACCAATTGCCATTGGCAATTTTGGGTGGAACCTTACCAGTGTTACTTCGGCCTGCTTGCCTTAAGAATTATAATTGGTTGAATACCAATAGAAATTTATAATTCGGACTAGGGCATGAATCAATAAATGTGGCCCAATGCCGTTATCCACTTTTACCAGTGTCTGAGTCCTTTATTGGGGGGTGCGCCTGCAAATGAAGGATGGCTTTAGAGAAGGCAATGAATTTTTCCTCCCTTGGTTGAAGAATTGGATTTTGAAGGCTTGTATCTAAATCTCCCTTTGGGGAATGCCAAAGCCCTTTGAAAGCACAGTCTCTCATGTTAATACTTCCAAAGGATATCCTCTTAATTTTTTTTAAAACAGGGACAATTTAATTAAGCAGAGGAGGGAGGATTTTCCATTGAGCAACTTCCCTCTGGGGCTTTTCATTGCAAACTTCCTGTCATCAAAACTTCTTCCCGTCCCACTAAGTGTCTTACCTTGGACCACTCCGATGCTTCCCAGATGGAGAGGCAATCTCGTCCTTCACAGCTTTGCACAGCTGTGGGTTTAGGGCCAAGGCAGTAGAGATCTCTTGTGTTGACATAACTGCCGTTTTGCAGCTGATAGACGCAGGCCACTTCCCGATGCTGGATGCCTTTCGCACAGGTTGCTGAGCAAGGGCTCCACTGTCCGGCCACCCACCTGTTCCAAGACAACAGAAAGGGAGGGGGGGATCCAATGAAGGCATACCACATGGGATCACACACAATGGCTCAGGAATCTGTGGTCTATGGGCTTAAGTTGGGACCGGTTTCTCTTGTCCAAGTCTGTTAGGGGATGTAAGTCTTCATCTCACACTCTTGCAAGGCATATTGTGTCTGTGATGCCTTGAAGACCCTACTGCAGGGGCACACAGGTGCTGGGACTTTTCCCTGGTGTGCTTCATGGGCCAGTGTATTTAGGTCAGAGCAGGATTGCAGACTTCCAGCTACAATGCTCAACTTGCCTGAGCTTTACTGCTTACCTTCCTCTGCTGACAGTCTGGACGAAGATTCCTGCGTCTTCCAGAACCTGCTATGAGGACTGAATCTTTGCACTGATCCTGAGGATGGCTTTTGCCTAATATGCCATCTGTGATTGCTGGACCTTAAAGAAGGACTACTTGGGGGTAAGCCTCCACCAGGAGGACAGAAGCTGTAGATCTCTTGGGCTTTCTCTGTCATTACAGCTTGCATTTACCCTGCTGGACTGGACTGCTACTGAACTGTATGGACTTGTATAGAGCGCAACTGAACTGTCTCGGTGAGGTCAACTGAGCAGCCCAAGAGAATATATCTGTTTTGTGTTAGTTATTCCACTGTATATACTTGCACATTTTACTTCCTGAGTAAACCTACTTTGAGTTTTCTTCTGCACCAAGATCTGTCTGCCTGTTTTTCTCACAAGGGACCACCTTGCCAGGTGCGAACCTCTTGCTGGCCACTGCATACTGCTCTGCTAACTGTTTACATCAACAAAGTCCTGCGCCAATCTGTGCCCAAAGTCTTTAACTCCCTTTTAGACACGGCACCATAAACACAATCAAACTTTTAATTGCCAATGATGACCTAACTCACTCCCCAGCCAATGGATAGGGAATGGGAAACAAACAGAGGAGAACATATGAAGCTTCAGTTGTACGAATTCCATGTTGCTTCAACATGCAAGTTGCAGAAGTATCGCTTAGCAGAATTAGTTATTTTTGCCATTGCTCCAGCTAGAACTGCCATCTTGGCATGTGCTAGACTGGCTCAAAGGGACTGAAGTGGCTTAGGGGTTAAGATGCTCAACTTGATGACTGGAAAGTGAGCAGTTTGAGACTTGAGTGCTGCATGACGAAGTGAGCTTCTGTCTGTCCCACTTCCTGCCAACCTAGCAGTTCGACAGCAAGAAATTGCAAGTAGATAAATAGGTACTGTTTCAGCAGGAAAGGTAACAATGTTCTGTGCACTCCAGTGTCCAGTCATGCATGTGACAAGACCACAGAAACCTCTGCAGACACAGATAGCACTGGCTCTACCATCCCTTAGAGTTGGATGTGACTGGCTTTCGAGCTACTTAGACTGTCATACTGTTGAATGCATTTTATTATGTAGGTTTTAAGCTTTAATCTATAAATTGCACAGAGTAGTGCTTGTACTAATAGCTATAGTGATTGCAATTATATACTGCTGTTCCATAGCACTTAGTGCAGTCTCTGGGCAGATCACAAGGTCACGCGCATTTTGTACCCAACATGCTGCACTAATGGGGTGTTATAGAAATCTAATCAAATCATGTCAGAAAGAGAGGATGGAAAGCAACCTTTTAGAAATAAAATAATAATAATAGAAACACCCTAGTGAAAAATAGAAGCATAATCATTGATATATAGTTAAAGAGATTGTTGACCGAGAGTTCAGTTCCAATAGAAGTGGTACAATCAAGCTATGGGCAGTGAGAAACTGGATTGTGAATTTACACTCAGTCCCAGGAGCAGTTGCTGGCGGTTGCTAGATTCACCCCATGTGGTTCACGTGGTTCAGGGAGCTGGTCACTATGGACTGGTAGCAGAATCCGGCCCCCAACACCAATTTATCCGCCCCCTAAAGCCCTCTTCGTTCCTGGAAGCAGAAGTAAAATGCACCCATATGGGTGTGTTTTACTTCTGCTTCCAGGAACGAAGAGGGCTTCATGGGCTGGATGAATTGGCATCGGGGGCCGGATATGGCCCCCAGGCCATAGTTTGGGCACCCCTGAAGTAAGCCTTACAACAGCATTGAAATCTCACTGTGGCAAAGGAAGGAGAGCAAAGGAGATCAGCAGAGATGAAAGGAGTGAAAAATCTTCCCAAAGAGTCTTTCTGGTTTTCCCTCTGTCAGAACTGACAGTTCAAGTGCACACCAAGGGGAAAATGGGTTGTGACGGTCATTCACGAGGAACGGAATCAAAGGCAGCAGACAGGAGACAGCCTCACGTTTTCACTTCCAGTTCAGTGATCTTCAAAGAAACGGACAAGGCAGGCATGGAAAGAGCCTGAAATTCTGTACAATCGTTGGGAAAAGAGAGTGGCCAGAATCGGTTCTATGGAAGTTCAAGATAAGGTCCTTCTCTTCCATTCAGAGGAAAAGCAGCGACAAGTGTCTGGTTCTGATGTCTCTTGCGAGGAGGTTTATTCTCCCTGCAAGTAGCAGCCGAATCAAAGGTGTGGAGGTGGAGGGGATTTATCTGTTTTGTTTCCCCTTTAGGCTTTTGCAAAATAAGGAAGAAAATGCAAGTTGCACTGCAGGTAGGTAGGTACGGTAAAGATCACCTTTGCTTGAAAAGCAGTTGTATCCATCTCTAGGTTTCAGTGCTCATTTCTGTTTATAGCCAAAGAGCCAGCGCTGTTTGCATTTGGAGACGTTTCCATGGACATGTGGCAGGCATGCCCCGACAGCGAAGTGCACGGAATGCTGTTTACCTTCCCACCGAAGTGGTCCCTATTTTTTTTTTTTGTTCAGTCGCACAGTCAACTCCGACCCTTTGTGACCCCATGGACCACAAGGCACCTCTGTCCTCCACCCTCCTCCTCAACCCACCCAACTCTGTGCCAATTGTGTCTACAATGCCATCTAGCCATCTCATTTTCGGCCACCCACTTCTTCTTTTGCCCTCTACCTTTCCCAGCATTAAGGTTTTCTCAAGTGAATCCTCTCTTCTCATTTGATGTCCAAAGTACTTTAGCTTCATCTTTACTATTTGACCTTCTAAGGAGCAGTCAGGGTTGATTTCTTCTAAGATCGACCTATTTGTTTATCTACTTGCAATTTCTTGCTTTCAAACTGCTAAGTTGGCAGGAGCTTGGACAGAGACGGGCGCTCATTCCGTCATGCAGTACTCAAGTTTCGAACTGCTGACCTTCCTCCCCCCAGTCAGCATATTAGCCACTTGAGCCACTGCAGTCCAGAAAATGCAGTCAATAATTGGGCTCAATTTCATTGCATTCTTCCAAATCCCACTTACATTTTGTTCTCATCTTTATTTCATATCAGACTCCATTTTCCCTCCTCCCAAATTGAGGCACATGGCTGGGCATTTTAAAAAAACCTATCCATTTAGTGACAAGTTCTTTTCAAGGCTTGCATTTATCTACGTATTTTAACTAACTTATGCATCTACCCCATTGATTCAAATATGTTTGTGCATTTGTTTTCACTTGTACACATTTTAGTAAAGGTAAAGGTTTCCTTTGCTCGAAAGCAAGTCGTATCTGATTCTAGGGTTCAGTGCTCATCTCTGCTTCAAAGCCGAAGAGTCAGTGCTGCCTGCTTCTGCAGACGTTTCAGTGGTCATGTGGCAGGCATGACTAGACACTGGAGCGTACGGAATGCTGTTGCCTTCCCACCGAAGTGGTCCCTATTTATCTACTTGCAATTTCTTGCTTTCAAACTGCTAGGTTGGCAGGTTTCGAACTGCTAAGTTGGGACACATTTTAGCAGTCCTAATTTTGAAAATGTGCCCTTAGTTTTATGCACGCTACACTTTTTGGAAATGTCCTATACGCCTTGCAAAGGGGCAGATTGTCTTGGAAAAGTGCATTTTCATTAGCAACATTTCTTAGCAACAATTCTCTCAGGACTGTCAAATCGAACAAAATCCTTTTCCACCCTTAAGTAAAGTCTCCCCTTGCTCAAAAGCCAGTCATGTCCAACTCTAGGATCAGGTGCTCACTACCATTTACAGCCAAAGAGCCAGAGCTGTCTGCATCTGCAGATGTTTCTGTGGTCATATGGCAGGCATGACTAGATGCGTATGTGGGAGCTCATGAAATGCTCTTACACAGTGCACGCTATGTAGAAAAATATTATATGACAAATAACAAACTCATGCTATCTACACAAAAAACACACAAACAGAAATAGGAATCACTACGTGATTTCTACCAGCAGTGTGACACAGCAGGCTAAGCTGCAATGCAACAAAGAAGACAGGACTTGTTCTAGTTTGTACTAACCACATCCAAGAAGGCAGAGCTTGCCATGGAAGACAGATGGAGTTATTATAACCAGCGTTATAATAATTCCATTTAAACTCTGAAGGGAAGCTCAGGAGTCCCTAAAAAAATAAACTATAGCCGTAGTGAAAGAAAATGGTCCCTTTAAGATGTTCTCGGTCAGAGAATATGCCAAGCATGCATTTTTAATATCTGGGTGGGCAGACACAAATGGAAATTTAAATTCTACAGAGAGGCAGAGAATGTGCTTCAGAAAAGGTTTCCATTTGGCAGTGCACAACGTGCGAATGTGCGGTTGACCTGGAGGAAGGAGAGCGCACTAGAAGAGAGGCCTTTCCTGGAGGGGAAGCAGTGTGTGGTTGTTTGTTGTCATGGAGCTGGTTGCACACCTAACCAATGAGAGCAGCATCCTTCCATGTCTGACAGTGGTCCTTTATTCCGACTTTGCTCAGACGTTCCAACCCCAAAAAGCCATTATTTTGGCATGACACTAAGGGAAAGGATTAAAGTGAGGAAGGATTCTTCCTCACCCGTTTCAGACTTCTTACTTTCTATCTGACGAAGTTGGGTTGGCAATGGTACAACCTTCCACTTGACCCTGGACTTAGTGTTTGCAGGCTAGACACCAGGCTTCAAGGGTCAAAAAATTGCACAGGCAGGCGGGTTCAAAAGGTATGGGACATTTACAGATGGCCCAGAAATCAACAAAGACCAAGAAACAGGAGAGCGGAGTTATTTCATGGCTGGTAAGAAAGAAAACTCCAAAAGTCATTAACACTGCTATATATTTATATATTTTTATGTTTTTTTCTTGTTTTGTAATTCCCCCCCCCTGAATAATTATTTTTTAAAAAGGAAACCCCCGAAAGTCTTGTAGAAGTTTTAAGAGAATAATCCAATGTGTCTCAAAATTATCAGTTTCTTCTTACGTGCACTATTTTTATTTTTGTGGCTTTTTTCTAATCACACCAAGTTATCTTTCTTTGCTTGATTTATGTTTCAATCAAAGGTCCCTTTGGATATTGACCCGTTATCTTTTATCTATCAATCTGAACCAGTTCTTTAACAGAACCATTAAAAGTTTAGGAGGGGCATACACAAATAACTAACATAAATTAAGATGATTGGCAGCTACCCACAGTATCCAACCTCTGTCAAATAAAAATAAGTCTTAGCACTACTTTTTTAATAGTAGCATTTTGGTAAGTCTCCAAAAAATGGATGTTGTATTAATGGAAGGCAGCCACAGCAAATGTCTCATGTATGAAAGTCTGATTCTCCCTGTCATGTCGAACTACTGTCTGCCCCATGCCCCACAGGGGGATTTCAATTCCCAGAAGCCTAAGTCAGTACAGAGATACCTCGAGATACAAAATTAATTAGTTGCTTGAGGTTTTCCGTATCTTGACAAATTCGTCTCTCGAAACACTATTTCCCATAGGAATGTATTGAAAATAAAATACAGTAACACCCCATATGACGATTTTATTTCGTTCTTCGGTGAAAGTCATACAATAAAATCAATGCACATGCGCATGATGTGTTGGGGGGGAGGGGTCCGAGTAGCTGGGGAGAGTCCCTGACTCCACTGCAAGCCAGCCACCTGGATCGGCAAGTGCTTGGTGATCCAGCCGGTTGGCTCCTGGACGTCTACACATGCGATGTTGCCTTTGGGGCCAGTGTTGGAGGGGGGAATTCACCCCCAACTCTGGCCGCAAAGGCAACATCACGGCGCTGGTCAATGCGGCTAAACGAGGCTTCATTCAGTTTATTTATTTATTTATCTATTTATTGTTAAATTTTTATACTGCCCACTCAGCCAAAGCCAACTCCGGGCGGTTCACAACAGTGGGTAAAAACAGATAAAAACAAATAAAACAGATGAAACCAGCAATAAGAACCCACCACTAAAAAGAGAAGGGTGCAGGAACTGAAGAAACCATGGGGCAGGCATCCTCCCCTATATTAACCACACAACGGAAGCCACCCCTCCACCTGTACCCCAAACCTGGCCCGTCAGCCAGGTTTTTAGTTCTTTTCTAAAGGGCAACAACTCCGTCTGGAGACGCAGTTTCACAGGCAGAGGTTCCAAAGGGCCGGTGCGGACACAGAGAAGGCTCTCCTCCTTGTGCCAGAGAGGCGAGCCCCCCTGGCCGATGGCACTATTAGAGAGCCCCTCCGGTCCGCTCTGGTTGGATGGACAGACGTCCTTAGGGCGATGCGGTCTCTAAGGTAACCTGGCCCACTACCATATAGGGCTTTAAAGGTCAAAACCAGCACCTTGAATTGCACCCGGAGGCAAACGGGTAACCAGTGCAGCTCCCGCAGCAGTGGTGAGGCATGGGCATAACGTCCACACCCCATCACCACCCGGGCCGCCGCATTCTGGACCGAATGGTCATCAAGGGCAGCCCCATGTAGAGTGCATTACAATAATCTAGTCTGGAGGTCACCAGAGCATGAGTGACCATGAGCAAAGAGTCCCTGTCCAGGAGTGTGCACAACTGGCGAATCACCCGAAGTTGGGTGAAGGCCCTCCTGGCCACAGCCACTACCTGTTCTTCTAGCAGCAGCCGCAAATCCAGGAGGACCCCCAAGTTGCGCACCGGGTCGGTCTGGGACAAAATAGCCCCATCCAAAACCAAAGATGGTAGCTCCCGGGATAACACAGGACCCCCCCCCCCATCCACAGCCACTCAGTCTTACTAGAATTCAGCTGAAACCCATTTGCCCCCATCCAGACCCCAACCGCCTCCAGACAACTGGAAAGGACTTTGACTGCATCACTGGGGTCCCCACGGGCTGAGATGTACAACTGTGTATCATCCGTGTACTGATGGTACCACACCCCGTGGGAAGGATGATCTCACCCAGCGGCTTCATGTAGATGTTAAATAGGAGAGGAGAGAGTACCGAGCCCTGAGGCACCCCATATTTTAGGGACCTAGGACTGGATTTCTCGCTCTCCAACCACACCGACTGGGTCTGGCCCCTAAGAAATGAGGAAAACCAGGACCACACAGTGCCCTGGATCCCCAATCCTCGGAGCCGTTCCAGAAGGATACCATGGTCGACGTTATCGAAAGCCGCTGAGAGGTCAAGAAGAGCAAGGACGGACGGATGACCGCCATCCCGCTCTCGCCAGAGATCATCCATCAGCATGACCAATGCAGTCTCAGTACCATATCCAGGTCTGAATCCTGACTGGAAGGGGTCCAGATATTCCGCTTCATCCAGTACCCCCTGCAACTGACGCGCCACTGCCCTTTCCAATACTTTCCCCAAAAAGGGGAGGTTGGAAACAGGTCTGTAGTTGGTTATGACTGCTGGATCAAGGGATGGCTTCTTCAGGAGGGGGCGCACCAAAGCATGTTTCAACGGTGCAGGAAATATCCCCTCCCGAAAAGACGCATTAATTATAGCCCCGACCCAACCACCTGTCACTGTCTTGGAGGCTTTTACCAGCCAGGTGGGACAGGGATTCAGTGGACAATTAGTGGTGTGGACCGCTGCAAGGAGCCTGTCCACTTCATCTGGGGCAACAGGATCAAACCGATCCCAGATAACACAGCAAGACTGTGCACTGGCTCCCCCCTGACCCTCCCCATCCATGCCAAGATTAAACCCTGAGCGAATCCGATCGATTTTCTCCACCAGATGGTCAGCAAAGTCCTCAGCCGATCCCTGCCAACCAGGCACAGCCCCCCCCCTTACCAAGGAGGGACCTGGTCACCTGAAACAGGGTGGCTGGGTGATTATCAGCGGAGGCAATAAGGGAGGTGAAGTATGGCCTCCTCACCACCCCCATCGCCACTAGGTAGGCCCTAATAGCGGCTCTAGCTAGTGTCCAATCGGAATCGTTCCTGGTCTTCACCCAGCGGCGCTCAAGGCGTCTCTTTGCCCGTTTGAGCTCCTGTAGTTCTTCCGTGAACCACGGGGATGATCTAGCTCCACGGGCTCTGAGAGGCCGTAGTGGAGCGATTACATCCAAGGCAGCTGTCGTCGACCCACACCACAGGTCAACAAGTGCCTCAGGCGAATCGTGTTGCCGATCCAGGTGAAAATCCCCCAGTTCCCTCTGGAATCCATCCGGATCCATCAGTTGCAGGGGCGGGCCACTTTAATAGACCCTGCCTCCCTACGATGAAGTGTCGCCCCCAGAAAGTCTAGAGCCACCAGATAGTGATCTGACCATGGCACAGGTGTTATGTCTAGCTTCTGTAAACTCAGATCACTCTGCCACCGCTCCGACAAAAAGACTAAATCTGGTGTGTGGCCACTGCCCCTGGTAGGGCCCCGAATTACCTGAGCCAGGTCCATAGTTGCCATGGAAGCCATGAACTCCTGAGCCACCCTGGAACCGGACCCCAGCGAAGGCAAATTGAAGTACCCCAGAACCATCAGCCTAGGGAACTCCAACGCTGAGACAGCCTCGAGGAGCCCTGGCAGGGAGTCCCTTACCCTGCAAGGGAGCAGGTACAGGAGTAGGATCCCCAACTGACCCTTTGGGCCCAGCCGCAGGTGCAGGGCCTCACAACCCAGAATTTGCGGAGCAGTGGCCCTGGTGACTCCCAGTGACTCCCTGGCTATAATGGCAACACCACCGCCCTTGCCCTCATCCCTAGGCTGGTGCCAAACACCGAACCCGGCCGGACACAGTTCCATTGACAGTCACCACCTGCACACGCGGGATGTGTGTGCCATTAAGCAAAACTGCACTTCAACTATCTGTACTTACATACCAATGGGTCTATATTCTTCATTTGGAGACTGAATTTAACCAAAGAGCTCTTGACTTGGCCAAATGTTCTGTGTTTCTTTCAATCCTCTTTTTTCTTACCCACTGGGACTGATAAAGAGTTCTGGCGAACTGAAAAGCTTGCAAACTTTTCTAGCATACTTGGTCCTAATAAAGTCCAAAGGATTCTGGACTTGACTAAAGATGAAGGCACATATAACATCAGGGTTGCTCACCCTCCTGATGTTTAAAACTGTTCATGCTGGTTTTTTTTTAAAGAATGCAAAACTTCAAAATCCTGCAAAAGTGCTCATCCACGTGACAGCTGCTAATTTTGTGCCTTTACATTAAAAACGAATAAACAGTCACACCAATAATGCACAAGAGGTTCAAATCTAAGAGGCTCAGTTCTCTCAGCCTGTAAACCTTGTTTGTCAAAATGCAAGCAGAAACAGGCACTCTGCTGGCTGGAAAAAACACTTACCTGGACTGGCAGGGATGCACATTACACCTTCTAACCAAGGGTTCCGGGCGAGTCACCCGCTGACAAGAACTATCATTCACCAACATCATGGTCTTATTAACTATCTGCGTGCAGGAGACAATGGTCTTCCGTTCTCCTGAAAACCAAGGAAAAGAGTCATTCTGCAGTTTGGGATGTCAAACTTATACCACTGTGTTCAAAGAGAACCAGGTTTCAGAAGAAAAGATGAAATCATGGCCTTCTGTCACATGCCATTACTCTGGGGACCCTTGCACTCCAGAAATGGTTATTTACAATTCTACTTCTTTCATATCCCAATCAAAACTTGGACTGCCAAAATAAAGACACTTTCTTGGCTTTGTTGTTGGCCAAGTAATGCACAGTAAACCCATTTGTGTGGATTCACAGCGACTTGGGCTTCTGGGAATTGAAGTCCAAGAAAAGCTGGAGTGCCAAGGTTCACTAGGGGTACAGCTCTAAAGAAACAGGCAGCAACTGAAGGGTCCCCATATTTGAGATGGACCCCCAAGAGCATCCACCTGCCTTAGCCCCCCCTACACACTCACACCTTTGGAATATATATATATATATATATACACACACACACACACACACACACACACACGTTATATACACGTTATTTATATATATACACACACACACACACACACACACACACGTTATATACACGTTATATATATATATACACACACACACACACACACACACACGTTATATACACGTTATATACACGTTATTCTGTTGTGCTGGCAATGGGCTGTCAGGTTTTCCCATTGACATAACACATAACAACAACACATTTGTAGATGTTATTCTACTCTGAGGGGTTTGTATTGTAAATAAAACAATGACCCTTGACATCCTCTAAATGAATGAGCCTTGAGTCCACCCAGATCCAGGAAGAGCTTTATTGCAGGAACAAACATTCTTGAAGGTACACAAGAGCAAAGCCAAATTAAAAGGAAGGAGGTCACTGGGCAAAGAACAACATTAAAGGAGGATATGGCTGAGGGACTCAACCTCCCCTACGTCACTTGGAGGACTGTGAGTAGGCTGAGGGTTGGAGTACCTAAATGCAAGACTAACATGCTGGCAGACAACAACAAGCCGTGTGAATGTGAAGAGATTCAGAATCCAGCTCATTTAATGGTCTGCTGATTGCTGCCAGAGGCTTGCACCATTGAGGACTTTGAGATTGACAAAGCCAAGACATTGCCTTCATTTTGGCCATCCAGTGTTTGATAGGGACACAAAAGGAGAAGAAAACTAGCCCTGATACTGTTGTGTCCAAGTATTATTTTTTAATAATATGTTTTGCTTAGTGTTTAAACCCAAACTGCGCCAAGTGCTAAACCAAGAAGTGCGCCTTTCTGGGAGGCGCCAAATTCAAATAACTGTCTTTAACAACGCTGATTCGCCACTTCATATTTTGCCACCTTCCGAAGGCCTGCCGAAATGTATCCATTTGTGTAACTGCCATTCTCACTGTATATAAGCAAGCCACCTTGTGCATGTTCCCCAGTCCAATTTCCTGAGCTGATAATAAATCACTTGTGTTTGACCCAATCCTGCTGGTCAGAGTACTTCTTAGCACTGGACTCAACAGATACCTAGCAACCCGTGTCCATTTTCTTGTATTTTACAATATGTTGCAAGTTGCCTCAAATGTCATATAGTTGGTTGAACATAAATATTCCTGATGCTTAGGCAGGCAGACAGACAAGACAGACAAGTCTCACCTCCTCCGCACTGTACGCTACAGCCTTCCCACCCGCTGTGTGTCCATATATACAGGGAGTCTTGCAGATGTTCTGGCTCATTTCTGTTTTCAACAGAGTAGTTCACAGGGATGGTGTATTCATAATGGATGCCATAATTCTGGTCATGAAATAACAGCACCTGGTAGAAAGGAACAGGAGACAGACTTTTATTGAGAGCAGAAGAAATGTGGAGGCTCAAGAGCAAAACAGATATGAGAGGCTGAAATGGGAAAAACCACAACCATAGTTTTACACCAAGAGTTGCTGATCATTCTGTGTCTCCAGACATTTCCATGGCCATGAGGCACACATGACTTGACACGGAGTGCTGTTACCTTCCTTGCTGAAGTGGTACCTATTTGTCTACTTGCAGTTTCTTGCTGTCGAACTGCTAGGTTGGCAAGAGCTAGGACAGATAATGGGAGACTGCTGATCTGCTAGTTGTCAAGTTCAGCGTCTTAACCACTAAACCACCGCAGTCTGTTGCAAAACTGGTGTGTGTGTGTGTGTGTGTGTGTGTGTGTGTGTGTGCAAACCAGACCATCAGCTTTCTTGCTTTAAAGCTTTTTTTTGCAGGAACTGAAATGCTTAGCCCTCGCCAAGGCAAGAACTGCCCTGCCCTTCTTTTAAGCTAGTAAGATGCTAATGTACTCTCTGCTGTATATCTTGAAGGAAGTTGGCCTATTTGGAAGCATCTCAGGCGCTGGGAGGGTTTTTACTTGTCTTTGCCAAGTAGAGGTCTAAAACAGACCTAGCTACACAAATGCTCATTTGTCCGAGAAACATACTTAAAATCATGCACTGGGAGAAACGCTTTTAGCCGCCTTCTTCTTCTTCTTTTTAAAAGCTCATTCCTTCTAGTAAAGAAAATGAGCAAGATGCTGATTATCTCAAGCTAGGAACAAGGTGGGAGAATTTAACAGGTTATGTGAAATTGATGTTATGCAATTCTGTTTCCATGTATCGACAATTTGTGCTCTGTCAATTGACATATATTCCAGTATTATTATTTTTTTAAACTCCTTTGTTTCTCTCCCTCCATCCCAAAGAACAGCTCACCAATGCTGGCCAAATTCCATTCTGCAGGAAGGTGGCAGTTTATAGCAATAGCAATTACTGCATACTTATATACCGTGTTTCCCTGAATATAAGACACTGTCTTATATTTTTAAAAACTCCAAAATTAGCACAAGGTCTTATTTTCAGGGGATGTCTTATTTTTCCATGAGGAAGAATACCAGTCTCGATCGCACTTCCCCACTCACAACCAAAGGGAAGCGTCTCTTGGTTGCGAGTGGGGAAGCGCGATCTAGACTAGCCTCAGCTGTGAGCGGCCGGCGTGGCCCATAAGAAGGCCTGCCGCGTCGAAGTCTCGATCCCGCTCTCACCAGGGGAAACTTCCCTTGGTTGTGAGCGGGGAGGCAATCGAGACTCGGATGCGGCAGGCTTTCTTATGGGCCACGCCGGCCGCCTTACAGCCAGGAGGTAAGGAGGTCTTATTTTTGGGTGGGGCCTTATATTTCAAAGGCAGGGGAAAAAGGGGGGGGTGTCCTATTATGGGAGGAGGTCCTATATTCGGGGAAACAGGGTAGCACCCTATTTCGCTTAGTGCACTCTCTGGGCGGTTCACAAGTTAATTAGCATTTTGCCCCCAACATTCTGGGTACTCATTTTGCTGACCTCAGAAGGATGGAAGGCTGAGTCAACCTTGAATCATGGTCAGTACAGGAGTTTAACCACTGCACCACCAGAGCTCCATAAAACCTCTGAAGGGAAATAGCAGTGAAATTAAAATGGGGCAGAAGAAAACATCTGCCTCAGGCAGCAGATACTGGGGGACCACTGGTGTACACACACACACACTCTCAGGGTCCAGGCAGATATTATGTTCAGTGTATGTTTAGAAAAGAACTCCTTTAAAAGCTAAAAGTCCAATTATAGAAATGGAGGATATGAAAAACTTTCCGATAAAAATAGATAAGAGAGTGAAGGAAGTTCTTATTAGAAATGGTGTTTCCTTGTTGAAAAACTGGTTACGGGTTTGTGAGGATAGAGAGAAGAAAGTAGAAATATATACGCAATTGAGGATGAACTTGTTTCAGATTGCATTAGTAAACAAGTGGAATAGTAAATTTTTGATGGAAACCAGTTTGGGAAGGAGTAAGACTGAGTTTGAGGAGTTGGTGTTAAAGATAAGAAAGGGGGAAACAGGAATTAAGGGCATTGTAGGCAGGATTTATAAGATGTTAAATAAAGAAGGTAATCCACAAGATGCATTAAGAAACCTTTGGGAGCAAGATCTCAATGTAATAATTACGGAAGCGGAATGGAGAAACAAATGGGAAAAAAGGATTATGAGAACTATGTCAGTCAGAATAAAAGAACATAATTATAAAATGTTGTGGAGATGGTACTTAACCCCAGTGTGGTTACATCAGATGGATAATAAGAAGAGCAAAATGTGTTGGAGATGTATGAATACAATGGGGACTTATGTGCATATGTGGTGGAGTTGTAATGTGGTAAAAGACTTTTGGGAAAGAATTGAGAAGGAAATTTGCAGTATCTTTGAAATAAGATTTAAACTGGGGTCAAGTAGTGCTTTGCTGACAGATATGGATAATATAATGAAAGCGCGGCGCCGAAATGGCCGCCGTGCTCTTTGCGGCCCCCCCCCACCCAGACTCAGACATCCGGGTGAGTTAGGGGGCGTGGCCATGAGGCAGCCGAGCTGCCATTTTGTAAAAGCGACGGAGAGGAGAAGTTTTCTCCGTCGCTCTTCGTCTCTTTCAGAGAGCCGCGCTTGGCTGCAGAGCCTTAGCGGGATCTTGGCTTCTTAATCTTCGGCTTTCCAGCCATCGGGTTCTGATCCCTGGAAAGGGATCGTGCTTTCATTATGCCTCCTAGGAAGAAAGCTATGGCGACTCAGGCTAGCCCAAACAGGAGGCAGCAGTCGGGTCGGAGGACCGCGACTGCGCCCCCGCAACAGACCGGAGGCACCCACCGGGACCGGTGGGATGGGGCAGCTTAGGCCACGGCCCCCGGCTCTCCAGCATCAGACTGGCCCTGAAGGGGCTTTGGCCCCCGGCCCGCAATGGCCGGCCATGGGTCCAGACAACGGGGAGGGCCTGGTGCGGTCACCCAGTAGGGCTTGCCTCCGGCCCCTCATGGGCCGGAGTATTGGGCATGGCCCTATTCAAGACCTGGCTCCCAAATGGGGGTCCCCAGTCTATCAACCAGTGGGCCGTGTGGCCCACCTTGCCGTGGCTGCACCTGCAATGGAGCAAGACAACACCTTTCCCCACCGTTACCGGTGGGATGGGGCAGATTGGGATATGGCCCTCGGCTCTCAGCCTCAGGCCGGCCCTTCAGGGGATTCGGCCCTCGGCCCGCAGTTGCCGGCCATGGGCCAGAACGATTGGGGGGAGGGACTGGTGCTGGCACACAGCACGTTTTACCCCCTCAGGGGCCGGAGTTTTGGGCATGGTCCTATTCTGGCCCAGGATCTCAAAGTGGGGCCTCTGGCCCAATCCCTAGCCGTCCGGCCGGCCCACCTGGCCCACCTTATATTAGGGGTTTCCATGGCAGGGGATGCCTGGTTAGCATGTTTAGCTGTGCTGGAGGCATCCCGGGCAATCCAGTGGGAGGGGGCCCTTCCCTATCTACCGGGGCCCTTCGTGTCTGCCGGATACTTCGACTGCTGCCACTCTGCAACAGGCGGCCAGCCGGGTCGAGCTGCTTGAGACACTCTGGCCTGTGCCTGCCGCCGTCTCGCAGCTCCCTGTTTGTCCAGAACTGCAACCGGGGTGTGGTCGGATGTGGCCCCAGAGCTCGATTTCGGTCGCGAGCTCCGACGCCCGCCGTGGGCCAGAACCCCCAGTGGGGGCGGCTCATGGGGGTGCAACTAGTGAGTATTAGGTTCAAGTTGAATGCACCCAAATCACAGTCCACTTCCAGCGGTGGGGTTCAGTGGTCATGGCTTCGCCAATTTGAGGCTAGTGGGCATCACTTGCCAGCCTATCCCAGTGCCCCCTGGTTGCATTCTGGCACGACGTTGGGGGTGGTGGTTTCCACGATGTCTGGTTATTTATTGCACCCTGGTGATCATTTGTTCCAGGTCACGAGGGAAAAGATTTGGTGGGGGGAGTACGTGGATATATTCTCCCTATGAACCGAGCTCCCAATAAGGATAGGCGGTGCGAACAGAAGGACAGTGACATGTGCGGTCCCGCCGTAGTAAGCCATCATGCACTGGGGTTTCCGCCCCCGGGACAGTGCTGAGCATCGCAGGGGCTGTCCGGGTCCTGCTGCGCATGACTCTACCTGGGTAGCTGTTATTTTCTTAGCTTCTTTAACGCTCCCACCCTACATGAGTATTCTTTCTGAGGTGATGTCAGTGCGTTGTTACAGATCTTGACAAAGAGTACGAAATATTCTGTACCGGAAGAATATCGACCTGTTTCTGCCTCTACCACGTTCCTCTTTGGTGACGTCTGCATAGCCCTCCTGGCTGTTTGTACTGCTTTTTGTACTTCCTTGTACGTTACATGATTGTTTACACGGATTTCTTATGGACTTTTGATACTGACTTTGACCTGTTCTTGTTGTTACCACGTTCCTCCTTCAGACGTTGACACAGCCCTCCTGGCTGTCCTCATTGCATATTGTACCTTTTTGTGAATTTTACATGATTCTTTTAACGGACTTCTATTGGATTTATGATATGAACTTGTTACATGTCACTTCGGAACTTGCCCTTCAGACATCCACTACTTTGTGATGACTTGTTCATCAACTAGGCTTCACCATTTTGATATATTGTATACTTGGGACATACTATTTTCTTTACACTTGCCTTTGTACCTTTTGGACTTTTTTTGGTGTATGCCTAGTATCTATAGTGTCTGCGTTTACTAGCTTTTGTCTGGTTGGCTTGTTCGTGTTTTATTATTATTATCCTTGTTTACCATTTATTAAATCTATTAATTTCTTAGTTTTTGTTCCTATTTCTGGGGTGTTTCGTCCTCCCTTTCTTGTTTACATTGTACACCCTTGCCGCTTTCCCTCCCTCCTTGCGCGTGCCCTTTATGCAGACTGTCCCGTCGAGGGCTTTGCCGATGGCCGGCTATTACTTGCCCCTGGGTGTTATTGGCCGCAGGCCATGAGGGGTAAGGGCTGGAGGGGGACATGTGAATATTCTCCCTATTGAACTACGAGCCCACTAGGAGGAGAGAGAGGGACAGGGCGACTGAGACAAAGAGATGTCCCATCGTCGTGAGCCACCGCGCACCGTGGGCCAACTGGTGGGAGGCATACCTTGTATGTATCGTGGTATGCCGCAGGGCTTGACCTGTTTGGGTCATCCTGGTGCTTCCATCCATCGCTAATATTTGCAGGGCGATGGTTGATTAGATGGGCCCATGGCAGTTGGCTTACGGTGAGGCATGGGGATGAGGGTGGCTCTATACCCTGAGGGGAGGTGGGATGAGCCCTGTCAGCAAGCGTGCTCGTGTACATCACTCCCACGTGACTGGTGCCTGGTGATAGGTACCATGGTGGTCATGCTGAGCAGCGGGCTGCTCAGACACAGGCTACACGCTAACTGGTCGGGCAGGGGGTTCCAGCCCGCCTGCTGTGTTCGGCCTGCTCAGCTGACGATGCGTGTACTAAGCACCACGGTCGTTACCGACTTCGTGTCCCCTTTTGCGCTGGCCCTCACGCCACCTCCGCGTGCCCGCGGGTTGGTGGGTTACGGGGCAGAGGTAGGGGTGCACAGGGGCGATCAGAGCTCCGTCTGAAGCAACTAACCTTGTCATAAGCCCCCCCCCCAGCCCCAATTAGTATAGTCAACCTGGAGAGATGGCACTCAGTTCATCCAGGAAAGGATTGGGTGGAATGCCTGCTGGAGGGTTTTCTATGGGGGCTTTTGTATTCATTCGGGGGTGTTGGGGGTCCCAGGATGCTACTAATCTAGTTCCCTTGCAGGGTAACGAAGAGGGGGCTCCACTGTCCACAGCTAAGGGAGTTGGGGCTATGAGAGTAGCGGGGGCCCTTCTGGGGAACCACCTTTCCTAAGTCGAATGTCTCCCCCATGAAGCTCATACTGAGCTAGAACTAGGGTGAATGTCATTTAACCCTGTGGGTTCTCCATTCAGGGATGCCATCCCTGATGACCTTGTCAGTCAGGTACTCGTAGTTGCTTCGGCTACTATGGGTGGCACGCTCACGCAGTTCTGGTGCTGTTTTGGCACAGTGTGATATGCACTCGGCTTTCAGATTATTGCCAGTGCACCCAATGATTTAGACCTATTGGGTTTTTTTTTTAGGTTCCGAGGGGAATTTTACTTAGATAAGGCCAACCCCCTTCTGACTGAGTTGATCCATGTTCAGCACCCGACCGATCGGGGACTTCACTCAGGGGCCATTTGCTCACAGGTCGGGGTCTCGGTCTCTAGCCCATTACTTCGACGACTTTTGGTTCGGGGGTGAACGGGGCTTGGACACGTGCACGCGTCTCCTCATTACAATTCAGACACTCAGGTGGGAACTGGGTGTCCCCTTGGTGCCTGAATAGACCGAGGTCCCATCTACTAAGCTCACATTTCTGAATCGACTCTGTCCCGCGGGCATCCGGGTTAACCATGAATACGGTGGCTTGGATCTCCGCGGCGAGTTTGGCATTGATTGCCAAACATAAAGTGTGCCATCGTGAGCTGCAGTTAATTCATGGCCACCTTAATTTTGTCCGGTCTGGCTCAAATTACTCCTGGGTTTGGCGGGGTCTCTTCCTGGAGATCAGACCTGATGGTCTGCCCTAGATGTCAAGTACGGTCGGATACCTCCAGCCCCCGGGCTTATGGGGGTTTACTCTGAGGGTGGGTGCACGGATCGCCTCCGCGATCTTATCTTCCTTGCGTTTTTCCCCATTTTGGAGAGCACCGTTGCTATGGTGCAATGAGTGGGCCTACTCAGTGGTCCAATTTCGGTGTGACAATGAGGCAGTGGTGCACATTGTCAACACCCAGACATGCAAATCCCCCAGGGTCATGACATTAGTTTGTCTATTCTTTTGAGAAGCCTATGCCTAAATGTGCCGTTCTAGGCCAGACATGTTCTAGGTATTTATAATGACATTACTGCTGCTTTCCACCACCTGCAGATCACCCGGTTCCGTGCCGTACTCCGGAAGCAGAGGGATTCCACTCGCCACTTTTGGCCGATGGCTGGACGTTTGGCGAGGAGAAGGGAACCGGACATGTCATTGGCACCTCGCACGCGTAAGGCGTATCACTATGCGTTCAGGCGTCGTGTTTGGGAGGGGTGGACACGGGAATGTGTCCGCCGCCTGTACACGCGTCACCCCTGTTCCCAGAGTTTCCGACCCACCTTGCACGAGGCTGGCGTTACTTATGTACAGATAGGTGTGAGGTGACTCTTGGCCACGCAGCTACCACAGTAGCCTTTTTGGAGCGCTCCGCATCAATGAGTGGGTGCCAGAGTTGGTGCCACCTGTGTAAGGCGGATGTGTCTCGTAGGGCACTGGAACTCGAAGATGTCTCTGTCACACATGAGTGGGCTCGAGTGGGGATGCGGTCCTCACGGGTTATTCAGCACGGTGTAGGCAGTGGTGTATACTGCTACGAAGTTTTTGAGACATCTGTCCGGTTGGTGCCCTACATGAATTTTCGACAGTGCCTGCTGCGTGCCCCAGCCTGTTTTCTGCCACCGGGATGGGTCTACCCTTACCATAGTAAAGTCCTGAGGGTGACCGGTGCCGCGTTTCGCGGTGTGGGGCCCGTTTTGGCAGCATTTACTTAAGATAGGCGTCGCGTTGATCGCGGCTACGTTTGAGGTACTCGGAGGTGGATATGCGTCTACGCGCAATTTCAGATATGTACGTACCCTCACTGCACGAGTACTTAGTTATGTCCTTCACCTTTTTTCTCCTCTTTTACAGATCCTAGGGGTCTCAACACACCGGTGGCAGGGGGCTGGTGGGCCGCAGCTATGTACACTGGGCAGCAGTATATGCTGCAGCGACAGAGAGTGGACCCCGGCTGGGCTGTGTGCAACCGCACGTATGCTATGGTATGGTATGCGCGGCACATGGGGGCGGGAACTGTGGCCATTCCTGCTGTCTGACAGGGATGCTGGACCGCCCAATGTTTTACAGGCACCTCGGCGGCAGCAATCTTATACGGATCACTGCTGTTACTAAACTGTCGAGGGGCTGTGACCTGGCATTTTGTATCACGTATGACTTACATACGGTCGCTATGGTCTAACATCGTGCCGAGACACCAATTTAGGGGAGATGTGGATCTCCCTAGTTCGGACTGTTCCGGCAGTCAGTGGACGGGGCTGTGGCTCCGTCCCTTTCCGAGCATGGCTGTGAGACGGCCATTGGAGACCGGATGATAGGCTTACACAAAAAATTTGCTGGTAGGCAGGAGAAGGGGTCCACCTGTTGGCTAGAGGTATGTACCTCATTCTGGGTGTGATGCAAGCAGGCCTGGCGACCGAGCTGACGGTCTTGGGGGGGGGCGGCGGTGAGTCATCATGGATGCCTCCCCGTGTGGCGGGTAGCACTGGTAAGGTAAATATTTATGACCCACAGGTATCCGGCAGGTTCGCAATTGACTGGCCAACACTAGATAGGTACAAGTTTGTTAACGTTGACCGGTCAACGACGAACCAGGCAATGGGGTGATGGCAGGAGCTCTTCAGCATGCATCACCCCGTGATTTTACGGATACACGTCAGAGGGTGGGGTCAGTAGATAGTTTATTGACTACGGTCAACAATTTGTTTGTTGCAAACAAACAAATTGATACAAATGGATACATTGTAGCCAATTGCCATTGGCAATTTTGGGAGGAACCTTACCAGTGTTACTGCGGCCTGCTTGCCTTAAGAATTATAATTGGCTGAGTACCAATTGAAATTTATAATTCGGACTAGGGCATGAATCAATAAATGTGCCCCAATGCCGTTATCCACATATTCTGGTGTCTGAGTCCTTTTTTGGGGGGTGCGCCTGCAATGAAAGCGCGGCGCCAAAATGGCCACCGCGCTCTTTGCGGGCTCCCCCCAACCCGGACTCAGACATCCGGGTGAGTTAGGGGGCGTGGCCACCCCTCTATAAAAGGGGTGGCCACGAGGCAGCCGAGCTGCCATTTTGGAAAAGCGACGGAGAGGAGAAGTTTTTCCCTCCACCCCCTCCCTAGTGAACAGTGTGATATTTTGGTCGCTTCGGGGCCGGGTGGGAATTTTTGGCTGGAACCTACAATTGGCTTCCTGGTTCTGGCTTTTTTGCCCATCCCACACTGTTGCTATGGTTTGATACAGGGGCTTTGCTATTGACTTTGGTCACATGGGCGGGTAGCATTGGTAAGGTAAATATTTATGACCCACAGGTATCCGGCAGGTTCGCAGTTGACTGGCCAACATTAGATAGGTACAAGTTTGTTAACGTTGACCGGTCAACGACGAACCAGGCAATGGGGTGATGGCAGGAGCTCTTCAGCATGCATCACCCCGTGATTTTACGGATACACGTCAGAGGGTGGGGTCAGTAGATAGTTTATTGACAACAAACAAATTGATACAAATGGATAAATTGTAGCCAATTGCCATTGGCAATTTTGGGAGGAACCTTACCAGTGTTACTGCGGCCTGCTTGCCTTAAGAATTATAATTGGCTGAGTACCAATTGAAATTTATAATTTGGACTAGGGCATGAATCAATAAATGTGGCCCAATGCCGTTATCCACATATACCGGTGTCTGAGTCCTTTTTTGGGGGGTGCGCCTGCAAACTTAGATGCTGATAAAAAAGATTTACTGACAACAGGTAGACAATGTATAGCTAGAAATTGGAAAAACAATGTAACTTTGAAAATTGAAGATTGGTATAAGGAAATGTGGGATCTTGCACTAAATGACAAATTAACATGGGAATTGAATAAAAAAAGGGTTTAATTAAAGAAAATAGATTCTGGAAAATTTGGCAACTATTTGTAGAGTCAAAATTGGCTGGAGGTGCGGGGGTTGGGCCAGTACCTGATCCATTAATTTTTTGGAAACAGTGAAAATGTTGTGATATCCTGCAACCTCCAGGGCATTGTATGATGCACTGGGTGTGTAGTTTGATTTTGTGTACATGTTTTTAGTATTGTATTTTCATGATATTATGTTTAGGATGGTAATACAATATTAACTAAAAAGTTTCGGGTAGATAAAAAAGGTGTAAATATGAATATTATGGAAATATATAAAAGAGTGTGATTTGGAGATTATTCTATAAGAAAAAGAAAATATTGCAAATGTAATTTTTAAGTTGTATATAATTATTTGAGTTATAATTAAGATTTAGTGAAGGATGGGGAGATATTGCTTTGATAAGTAGAGGTATTGTTATAGTGGTATTTTTTAGTATTGCTTATTATTGTTTATTATTGCATGGATTTTATGTATTGTATTGTATATTGTCATATGATTTTTTTGTATTGTACTGTAATTTTTTTCTTTTTATTTAGATTTTGTAATTTAGATTTTGTAATTATATATTGAAAATTAATAAAAAAAATTTTTTTAAAAGCTAAAGGACAACTGCTTGGCATAGTATATATCTTTTCTTCACCTTTTCTGTGCCTGGTTTTGTGACTGGTTGTTAGAAAGGTAAGTATGAGCTGAATTTGCATGTTGTATTGCTGAAAAACATATCTTTAAGACAAAAGGGCTATAAGGAGAAAATGGGTTCATCCCAGGGATTAAACCAGAGGTTCCCAACGTGGGACCCACACATAAGTTCTTCAATTCCGAAAAGCCTAAGTCAATACATTGGCTGATCAGTGCTTTGGGAAATTGACTTAGGCTTCTGCGAATTGAAGTCCAGAAAACAAAGATACAGTAAAAACCCGATTTACATAAAAAGTCAGTTCCATAGCCGATTATGTAAATTTTTTTTAACGTAAATCGATACATTCCCATAGGGATGCATTACCTAAGGCAGGGGTTCCCAACCTTTTTACGCCCCTGGCCTGACTGCACACCCCGGACAGCTGAGCAGGCTGGACCATGCCCCCCAGAAATGGAAGTAAATGTGCCCGTTTCCATGCTTACGACAGCCGTGGGCACATTTACAGCTGACGTAACCGTGTTTATGCATGTGCGGGTGCGTATTACGGCTGTTGCGAACAGGCCCACTTCCACTTCCAGGTGCGGTGGCGGTGGGCTGGATGGAATGGCATCATGGGCCAGGGGTGGCCCATGGGCCGTAGGTTGGGAGTCCCTGCCCTAAGGTCTGGTATGATTCTCAGGGTTTTCTATACATCCATCACACTCATACTTGGAAAATGAAAACAAAAACAAAAAAAAACACACACAGTTCATGCAAAATTAAAACATTTGACTCCATACTGGAGAAAGGCAATTAAAATATAGCAAATTACCATTAAATGGAGTGGTATTTTAGTTGGTCCCTTGGCTGAGATTTTCTCCCATAGGCCTCTCCGCACGTACCGGACGACAGTCCCTGCGATCTGAAATTCACCAGGAAGTTCAATTTTCCAGTCACTGTTAATGGATTTCTTAGTGGAATCTTTCAAAGCTGAAAAGAATAAAACAGCATGCAGTGAAAAGGAAAGTAACCCCAAAATCAGAGCTAGAGAATGCATCCATGGTCTACATTTGTTAAAGTTGGCCAGTGGATGGGGTGGATACCCTAAAGAAAAGTCTCCCACCCGCTTCCACCACTGCAACCCAATATTGTCCTCCAGTCAATGAGCTATTGAGATGTGATCTGTCCAATTCATTATGCTAAGCAAAAGCCTTCTACGTGACACGCCACCTTAATACATGCAGGGAATGGTTTGTTTGTTTGTTTGCGTAGTGAACTTTACAGCTTGTTCTAAATCCTGTTTGTATCATCATAATCTACTGTCTCATTTTTCATACCATGGCCATATGCAATGAAAAAATAAAAAATAAAAAGTGGTCCCAACCAGACCAAAAATAATCCAAAAAATACAGGTAATCAGCACAAAGAGAATGATGAAGCAATCTGCCTACCTTTTCCATGCTGCTCCTTCCTCCTCAGTGGTTTGTCTGCCCATCAGGGGAGTGAGAACTGCTGCCGCCACCAGCGCTGCCACATTTTCCGGAGTCCCCACTGCCTCTACTGGCACTGGTGGAGTGTGGGGGGCATGTCCGCTCAGTTGCACTCTTCATCCGAGGTTTCTCTGCTGTGCGCTTTGGCTGAGAGCGCACATAGGGAGAAGACCACTCGGTTCCACTCCCCATCTGAGGCCTCTCTGCTGCGCACTCCAGCTGGGAATGTGCATCGGGTGAAGACCGCTTGGTTCTGCTCTTTGGCTGAGGTCCCCCATGGCGCACTCCTGCTGGGAATGCATGTCAGACTAAGAGCGGGATGGAGCAGTCTTCGCCCGATGTGCGCTCCCAGCCAAAGCGTATGGTGGAGAAAACTTGGATGAAGAGCGCAAATGAGCAGACATGCCCCCCGTGCTCCACCAGTGCCGGTAGAGGCAGCAGGGACTCTAGAAAATGTGGCAAACTGCCGCATTTTCAGCACTGCCTCCACGGTAAGTGATGTCTTGCGACTTCATGGGGGCGGATGGCATGGGGTGGATCTTTTAATTCTAAAATGGTGTGGGGCCGTGATTTTAGAGTTTAAAATGGTGACAGTGCCATTTTAGAATAACAAGATGCAAGGAAACCCCTTATGTAAATCGATTTATTTGCATAAATCAGGACATGTTTTTCAGAAAAAAACCATTATGTAAGTCAATATTTACGTAAATTGATGAGGACGTAAATCAGGGTTTTACTGTAGTTTCTTTCTATATAAATTGAAATTAAAGTGTGTAGAACAAATTGGCCATGACAACAAAAGATGGGTTAACTCTTTTAGACTCAATACAGAAATATTGTAGTTGTTATGTGCCATCAATTCAGAACCGACCTAACAGAACTTTTAAGGTAAGTGAGATATTTAACAGTTGGATTTATCAGTTCCACTCCCCCAGGGAGTTTCCATGTCTGATCCGGGATTGAAATCCTAAATCTTAGTCCAGGGTTTCTCAACCTTTTCACGCTGGGGGCTGGAGCATGCCCCCACAGACAGCTGAGCAGGCTGGTCACATGGTTGCCCCTGCCATAAACGCTGCCATAAAACGTGTCTGAGGCTATCATAAATGTGCTTTACGGCATATTTTTGGCTGTTTTGCCACTTCTGCCACTTCTGGTGGTGGTGGTGGCGGCGGCGTGGTAGGAGCAAGGGTGGTGCATTTTCGGTTGTTTTTGCCACTTCCGGCGGCGGGCCACATGAAATGGTGCTGTGCGTCAGGGCTGGCCCATGGGCCATAGGTTATGAAGCCCTGTCCTAGTCCATTACTTTATCCATGGCACCACACTGGGTATCCAATGTTAAATTAGGCAACACTAATTGTGTTATTTCTCAAAAGACTACCAACAAAATACTAAAATATAGTACAGTCATGATCTTTAAAAATCTTGTTGGTATTTGCAAGATTGCAATGGAATGCAAGTCTTTCCCTGAATTCTGTCATTATAGCCCCCTCCCTTCCCCCATCCTTCATCATCATCTGCAGAATCAGATTTCTCTCTCTCTCTCTCATAATCATAGAATGACTGAGTTGGAAAAGGCCAATGAGGCAATTGAGTCCAACCTCCTACTCAAAACAGGAATCCAAATCAAAGAAGATCTGAGAGACCAATGTTTCCCAACCTTTGGTTTTCAGACTTCAATTCTGTCGTGTCCAAATGATTATTTATGTTTATGCATAACTGCCGCCATTAGCGCTGCAAGTCTGTGGCGAAATGGCGCGCCTTTCTAAAAGGCGCGGGTTTCAAAGTATTGTCAAAAGCTGATTCGCTATTGCATGTTTTCCCGCTTCTTCAGAAGCCTGCACAAATGTATCCATTGCTGTAACGGCCATTCTCTCTGTATATAAGTCGCTACCCTTGAACCTGTTTCTCCAGCCCGATTTCCCTGTTGCAAATAAACCTTGTACGAGGTGCAGCTTGAGAATTACTGCATTTCACAGAGGGTCAACCCGGCGCTGAGGAAGGCGACATTCCTTGCCCAATGCAGGTTGACCACGCTCGAACTCCTCAATGATCTGATGCTGTTGAGGTTGCTCAGAGACACCTCACTCAAAGACATTTTGGCTGTCCTCCGGGACCATTTCAAGCCCAAGACTTCTGTGATTCCTGCTCATGTGGCCTTCCACAGGTGAGAAATGAGGGTTGGTGTGTCCATCGCCGAGTATGTTGCCACATTCATACATGCCGCAGTTCCCTGCCAGTGGGAAAACCTGGATATTGTGCTTAGAGACAAGCTTATAGTTGGCCTCAGAGACGAGGCCACACAACATCACCTTATGAAAAGGGACATTCTGACTTTTGCTGAAGTGCTTGAAAAAGCACAGGCTGTTGAAATTGCTAATGCTGGAGTCTAGTTTCTCCAGGCAAAGTCCATTACTCCCATCCAGAAGGGATCTGCTGTCCACAAGCATCGTGCTTCCAGCCCGTCTACACCCTCAGATGGCTCGGAAGAGGGGGACGACATCGGCCAGGTCCAGTGACAATGCGCCGTACCATCAGCGATGTCCAAGGGCACCATCGCGCCATGCCAAGGTTGCAGGAGATGACACCTAAGCACTGACTGCCCGTTCAAAAATGCTGAGGGCCACCATTGTGGCAAGAAAGGGCACATTTCCAGAGTGTGTCACCAGAGTTCCGAGGGCCCTTCCAAGAACAACGTGTGCCGAGGGAGGGAGCAGCCAATTTCCAAAGTCTTTGCCAGTCGCGGCTCCAGTTCCAGTGTTTCTGCGGTCTCAGACAGGTTCTTCGTCGACGTCCGCTTCCCGGGTTGTACTTTCAACATGGAGATTGATTCGGGGACTTTGTTCTCAATCATCACACAGAAAGAATTCTTCCATCTTCCCCTGGCTGACCACCCCAAGCTAAGGGCTCTGAAGGTCAGGTTGTGCAACGTACAGGGAGGTCGCATTCCTGTACTTGGCATTGGCACTTTTCTGGTGCGATTTCATAATATCTCTGCAAAGCTTCCACTCGTTGTGGTCAAGACTGGTAAGAACAATCTTTTTGGGTACTCAGTGGTTTGGGCCCCTAGGTATTTCCTAGAGACTCACCCCATTCAGTCTACTTGTCACAAATTCCCAGATGTGTTCTGTCCTGGGTTGGGTACTTTCAACGGTCCCCCAGTACACGTTGAATTAGATCCTAATGTTAGGCCCATTAGGCTGAAACTCCGCCGGGTGCCTTTTGTGCTTAAGGACCAGATTGAGGCCGAACTTGATAGATTAGTTGTGCAAGACATTTTGGTACCGGTGGACTCAGCTGAATGGGAGACTCCGATTATCACTGCAATCAAGTCCAACGGGGATATCCGCATCTGTGTGGACTATAAATATACTATTAATAAAGCAATCCGCCCGAACTCATATCCCGTACCGGCGGTTAGCCATTTTCTAGCTTCACTTCATGGGGGCAAGTGTTTTGCCAAACTGGACTTGGCTCAGGCATACCAGCAACTGCCTGTAACATCTGCCTCTGCTTTATGTCAAACTATTATGACACATAAGGGGGCATTCAGGGTAAAATGCTTTTAGTTTGGTGTCAACGCAGCACCAGGTATTTTTCAAGGGTTAGTGGAAAAGTTGCTTAAGGGTTTCCCCGGTGTATTGCCTTACTTTGATGATGTATTGATATCTGGGAAAAATAGGGAGGACCTTGCTGTCAAGCTAGGCAAGGTGCTTGAGCAATTTCAGAATGCTGGTCTTAGAGTTAAGAAAGAGAAATGCTGCTTCTATGCTACTGAGCTAGATTTCCTGGGTTTCAAGGTTACCCCAGACGGGGTTAAACTGTCTGACTCCAAATTCAAAGCCGTTTGGGATGCGCCGCGTCCGACTTCTAAGAATGAACTGCAGTCTTTCCTAGGACTCTTGAATTTCTACCATTCATTTCTACCTCAGAAGGCCAATGTGGCCAAACAGTTGCATTTTCTGCTTATGAAATAGACTGTATGGCGTTGGGGTCCTCCGCAGGACTGTGCTTTTTGAGGGGTTAATAAGGTCCTCACTTCAAATGCTGTTCTGACTCATTTCAACCCTAGTAAGTCGGTTATCCTAGTCTGCAATGTCTCCCCAGTTGGGGTGGGGGCCATGCTCTGTCACGACTTGGGGGAAGGGAGAGAGGCACCGACCGCCTATTTTTCAAGGTCTCTAACTGATACAGAGAAGAGGTATGCCCAAATCGACAGAGAAGCCCTGGCAATTATCGCAGGGACTAAGAAATTCCTTGACTTCATGTACGGACGGCCTTTTACGATTGTCACAGATCACAAGCTGCTCCTGGGCATTTTCGTCCCCGACAAGCCCACTCCTCAGACTTTGTCTCCTAGAATGCTTTGGTGGGAAATGTTTCTGCAAGTGTATCAGTACACATTACAGCATCGCCCGGGTGCCAATATATCCCATGCAGATGCCCTCTCGAGATCTCCAGTCGAGATTGTGGGCAAGATTATTTCAGACCTACAGGTCCTGTTGATTGAAGTTTTAGATTACCCGCCAGTGTCCATCGAGGACATTGCTGCCACTACAAGGAAAGATCCCATTTTAACGAAGGTTGTGTCATGGGTTCAGAAAGGGTGGCCATTGCCACCAGTCTCTGAAGAGTTCAGGGTTTATTACACAAAACATAACGAACTGTCGTTGGAAAGGGGATGCTTGGTTTGGAGGGATAGAGTGGTTATTCCGTTTGCACTACGGAACAAGGTTCTACGTACTTTGCATGTGAGTCACCCTGGTATTGTACACTCAAAGGCTCTTGCCAGGAGCTAATTCTGGTGGCCCAGGCTCGATTTAGATATCAAGGCTTGGGTAGGGTGATGTAGGGTGGGTGCCAGTCCTTCCGGCTGGAGGAAACTCACCAGCCCACTAGGGAGTGGGATACTGCAAAAGGGCCCCTGGTTGTGGGTCCACATTGACTTTGCTGGCCCTTTCTTAGGTGCCACATTTCTGCTAATTGTTGATTCTTATTCAAAATGGTTATAAGTGATCCCAGTTTCAAATACTTCCTCCACTGTCACAATTCATAAGTTTAGATGAGTGTTTTGTACTTTCGGGTTACATAAGAACATAACATAAGAACATAACATAAGAACAGCCTTGCTGGAACAGGCCACAGCCCATCCAGTCCAGCATTCTGTCTCACACAGTGGCTCACCATTTCCTTCAGGGTATTCCCAAGGAGATGCCTTCACCTGCTTAGGATTCTCTGGAAATGATATTGAGAGATATCCTGCCTATCTCTCCAACCCGGAGGTTGTCCTTAAGTATCCATAATTATAGCCATTGATACTCTTCTCCTCCATGAACTTGTCTAATCCTTTCTTAAAGCTGTCAAGACTGACAGCTGTCACCACCTCTTCTGGCAGGGAGTTCCATAGACCAGTAATCCTCTGGGTGAAAAAGTACTTTCTCTTATTTGTTTGAGAACTAGTACCCAAAAGTTTCATGGAGTGTCCCCTAGTTCTAGTGTTATGCGATAGGGAAAACAGTTTTTCCTTATCTACTTTGTCCACACCGTGCATGATTTTATAAACTTCAATCAGGTCACCTCTTAGACGTCGTCGTTCAAGAGTGAAGAGGCCCAACCGTTGCAGCCTCAGATGGTAAGGAAGGTGTTCCAGTCCCCTAATCATTCTGGTTGCCCTCCTCTGCACTTTTTCCAGCTCCATAATATCCTTCTGGAGGTATGGCGACCAGAACTGTACACAGTATTCCAGATGGGGCCTCACCATAGATTTATAAAGAGGCAAAATGACACTTGCTGACTTATTTTCTATACCCTTCCTAATGATCCCTAGCATTGAGTTTGCTTTTTTCACTGCTGAGGCACACTGGGTAGACACCTTCATTGAGTTGTCCACCAGGACACCAAGGTCCCTTTCCTGGTTTGTCTCAGAGAGTTCAGACCCCATCAGTTTATAAATGTAATTGGGGTTCTTTGCCCCAACATGCATCACTCTGCACTTACTAATGTTGAAACTCATTTGCCACTGTTTTGCCCACTCCCCCAGTGTCGAGAGATCCCTCTGGAGCTCCTCACAATCTCTCACAGTTTTCACTACCCTGTATAATTTAGTGTCGTCAGCAAATTTGGCTACCTTGCTTTTTACTCCTACCTCTAGATCATTTATGAAGAGGTTGAAAAGCAGGGGTCCCAGTACTGAACCTTGGGGGACCCCACTCTTTACTTCCCTCCACTTGGAGAAGTGTCCATTTAGTGCTACCCTCTGTTTCCTGTCCCTTAGCCAGTTGCTGATCCAGGACAAGACCTGTCCCTTTATTCCATGACTGGTAAGTTTGTTCAAGAGCCTTTGGTGTGGGACCTTGTCAAAAGCCTTCTGAAAGTCCAGATAAACAATGTCAACTGGATCCCCCTTATCCACATGCTTGTTGACACTCTCAAAAAATTCCAACAGATTAGTGAGGCATGATTTGCCCTTGCAAAAGCCATGTTGGCTCTCCTTTAGCAGCGCCTTCTCTTCTATGTGCCTATTAATTCTATCTTTTAGGATGGTTTCCATCACTTTACCTGGGACACATGTCAAACTGACAGGTCGGTAATTTCCTGGATCACCCCTGGATCCTTTTTTGAAAATTGGTGTTACATTCGCTACCTTCCAGTCATCAGGCACAAAGCCTGATTTGAGGGAAAGATTATATATTTTGGCTAGGAGATCAGCAATTTCATCTTTAAGTTCCCTGAGAACTCGTGGATGGATGCCATCTGGTCCTGGTGATTTGTTAGTGTTTAGTTTAACAAGACATGCAAGGACCTCCTCCCTGGTTATTTCTATCTGGCTTAATTCTTCGGTTTCACTCCCTACGAAGATAGGCTCTGTTTTGGGCATGTGGCCTCTGTCTTCTTCAGTGAATACTGAAGCAAAGAATTCATTGAGTCTCTCTGCAATCTCTGTTTCCTCTTTAATAACCCCTTGCCTTCCATTGTCATCTAATGGTCCAATGGCCTTCCTAGTTGGGTTCTTACTTCTAATGTACTTAAAGAAGTCTTTGTTATTTCTCTGAGTATTTTTAGCTATACGCTCCTCAAAGTCTTGCTTTGCTTTCCTGATTGTTGCCTTGCATTTGTTCTGCCAGAATTTATGTTTCTGCCTGCTCTCCTCATTCGGACAAGCCTTCCATCTTCTAAATAAGCTCTTCTTGCTCTTGATCACTTCCCGAACAGCTCCTGTAAGCCACATTGGAGTCCTCTTGGACCTGGCAGTGCCCTTTTTCCTTTTGGGTATGCATTCCAATTGGGCCTCTGTTATTGTTTTTGTAAACAGCCTCCATGCCTCTTGAAGTGTTTGGACTCTCTCAATTTTCCCTTTCAGCTTCTTTTTTACTAGTTTCCTCAACTTTGGGAAATTTCCTTTTTGAAAATTTAAGGTCTCTGTGTTAGATTTTATCAGTGACTTGCGGTCTATGATCAAGTTAAACATAATTGAGTTGTGGTCACTGTTCCCTATTGGATCAGTCACATTAACATCTTGCACCAGATCCTGAGTATTACTCAGGATCAAGTCAAGGATTCTTGTACCTCTAGTTGGGTCTTCAACCATCTGTCCCAGGGAACAATCATTTAGCATATCTAGGAACTTTATCTCTTTATCATGTGCTGAACAACAGTTCACCCAGTCTATGTGAGGGTAATTGAAGTCCCCCATTATAACCAGGCTTCCCTTCTTGGATGCCTCCTTTACAACATTCTCCAACTGCCTGTCTCCCTCAAGAGTTTGGGTCGGAGGCCGATAGTATATGCCTACTGTTAGACCATCCTTGTGGCCTGGTACTCTTACCCACAGAGCTTCTAATGGTGACTCCAAATCACCTAGATATTCCAATTCATACGATTTTATCACTTCTTTGACATACAAGGCTACACCACCTCCCGTTTGCCCCTTCCTATCCTTCCTGTACAGTTTGTAGCCTGGGATAACTGTATCCCATTGGTTATCATCCGTCCACCAGGTTTCAGTGATACCAATAATATCAATATTCTTATCTATTGCTAAGTATTCCAGCTCCCCTATTTTGTTCCGGAGGCTTCTGGCATTTGTATACAAGCATTTATATATGCTTTTCTGACACAGTCTTTTGTGTCCAGTTGCATTGTTAGACTGCCTCTTGCATCCTTCTGCTAGAATGCTAGTGACTAGCTCCTCGCTCTGCTCAGTAATTTTTGCATCCTCCTCACTACCCAAGTACACACTTTCCCGAACCGGATGCTGCCCAGCTCCTGTCGGCTTTCCCCCAGTTATCAGTTTAAAAGCTGCTCTGCAGCCTTTTTGATGTTGAGTGCCAGCAATCTGGTCCCATCATGGTTCAAATGCAACCCATCCCTCCTGAACAGATTTGGCTTGTCCCAAAATGTTCTCCAGTTCCTGACAAATCTGAAACCCTCCTCTCGACACCACCGCCTCATCCACGCATTGAGGCTCCTGAGCTCTGCCTGCCTGGTAGGTCCTGCGCGAGGGACAGGCAGCACTTCTGAAAATGCTACCTTGGAAGTCCGGGACTTCAATCTTCTTCCTAACAACCTGAATTTGGCTTCCAGGACAGACCGCTTGGCCTTCCCAACATCATTGGTACCAACGTGTACCATGACAACTGGCTCGTTCCCAGTTCTCTCTAACAATCTATCTAGATTTCTTGTGATGTCTGCAACTTTTGCACCTGGCAGGCAAGTCACCATACGGTTATCATGTGCATCACAAATCCATTTCTCTGTATTTCTAATTATTGAATCGCCTAGTACAAGGAGCCTTTCTCCTGCAATCTGTTCATCTACATGCACCTCATCAACCATATTAAGGGAGAGAACCTCAGTTTGTTCCTGTTGTTCATCTTCCTGGATCTCATCAAGTGTGATGAAGGAGAGATCATCAGGTGGAACCAGTTGTTCCTCTGTGTGTTCCTCATCAGGTGTGATGAGGGAAAGAGCCTCAAATTTATTCTGTAATTTCAGACTCTCAGAGTGATCCCCTACTCTTCTCCTCCTTTGAGTCACATTCCTCCAACCATCTCCCTCCTGAGTTAGTGAAGGGCCTTCTCCCTCAGAACTGTGCCCTGTCTCTTCTTTGTCCAGCATAGTCTGCTCCGCTCTGTCCAAGAACAGCTCAAGCTCTTTAATTTGTTGATGGTTAGATATGCGGGCCTCTAGCTGCTGGACCTTCTCTTCTAGTAGTGCAACCAGCTTGCACTTGCTGCAAGTGTAGTTCTCCATAAGCTTTGGCAAGAACACAAACATGGCACAAGTATTGCAGGTAACTACAACGGTTCCCTCAGAATCCATTTTAACAAGTGCAGTATTCTGGGCCTCAAAAATGTACACGTTTACTACCTTTCTACCTAGTAAGATTATATTCTTCTTTTGTTACTAGTTTGCAATCTCGCACGCCGTTAGGCGCGCGGGCCTCTAAAGCAGCTCTACT
Organism: Bradypodion pumilum; assembly: GCA_035047305.1. NCBI lineage: Eukaryota > Metazoa > Chordata > Lepidosauria > Squamata > Chamaeleonidae > Bradypodion > Bradypodion pumilum. The sequence goes on along the minus strand of JAWDJD010000012.1, from coordinate 10,484,898 downwards.
CCAACTGCAAAACTTACCAGTGCTCACTTCCTTTGTTTGGCTCTCCTCAGCAGCAGCTCTGCTTAAGAGCACATGCAGAGTCAAAAGACATTGTCGTATCCAACAACGCTTCAACTTTCATGTCAGTAGAGTTTCAGGATTTTCTCAAAAGTAATGGTGTCAGGCACACAACTGCTGCCCCATTCCACCCTGCTACAAACAGGCAGATCGAGAGACAGGTCCAATCTGTCAAGGATGCATTCAAACGTATGGGTTCAGGTGATTTAGAATTACAGCTGTGTCAATTTCTGTTAACACACAGGATTACTCCATTGGTTTCAGGTTTTTCGCCAGCAGACCTCTTAATGAAGAGGTGATTGTCTACGGTTTTCGACCATCTAGACCTGCACCGCATTGAAGATAGGGGGTGAAACTTAGATGTTTACAACTCAAAAGGGTTTTTGGTTGGGCAAGCCATGCATTGCCGGAACTACGCCCCAGGGTCCCCATGGCTGGGAGGTGAAGTCTTAGAGCAAACAGGACCAGTGTCTTACAAGGTACTAATGAACAATGGGTTAATTTGGAGAAGACATGTGGATCAAATGTGTCCCCATGTTGCAGGACAAAATGTCACAACAGGGACAGAGTTAAGTGAGTCTCACAAGCTAGATCTTTCAGTGGACAAAGCTGAGACCTCAGATTTCAATGTGGATTCAGACTTTTTCAGTCAGCCATTTCCTGCTGACTCCTTGCCAGTTCATCCCCCTCCTGGGAGCCCCTCAAAATTTAACTCCGCTGGGTCTGCAGTAGAGATAGTTCCTCACTCTACGGGCACACCTCTGGCACCAATACGAGCTCCTCAGGTAACCCCACATAGACCTAGCTTGCCTAGGCAGTCCAGCGAGTCCACAGGCATGTCTGTAGATCCTGGACGTCCCAAACCCAGATTCCTGTGTACAATCTGCCCTCAAAGTAAAGTTTTGTGAAAAATACACAAAAACTCTCAGAATCCTAGCCAGTGGGGGCAAAAGTCTTTAAATCTTCCCATTTTCGCCTGCAAGAATGCAATAAGCAGAGCTTTATATTCTCATAGACAGCACAATCGGTCCACTCCTCTCTTTCATAACTCCTTTTAACATCATTTCTCTTCCTGGATAGGAACCAACCCCATCAGTCTTTGCTCCATCAGGTCATGTCTTTCTCTTCATTCAGATTCCTTCCAATTTACTTCCTGGCTCAAGGATATGGCAAACTAGAAGGCATTTCCTGTTCTAGGTAGTTTGCAAAAGGCAACCCAGCCAGCCAGCCAGCCAGCGTGGGATGAGGAACGTAGGTGGAAAGGAACTGCTCCCAAGCAGATAGAACATCAACTCAACATGAAGACGGGTTCAGCTCCAAAATACCCTACCCATTTCCTCAGCAGAAACACGACCTAGTTGGCCAAAGCTTTGCAAATGTAATTAGCTCCAGCCATCACTGCGAGGTTAAACACAGCTATGTCGGCACAGACGTCAAGACTTATTAAATTTACAGTGGCAGGAAACGACGAGACCTTGTTTTCTCGGTGATCCTACTGGATACTCGCCTGTGTTTTACTGCAGGGATTTGATAATAAAAGCATTTGACTTTGTCCCCCCAGGTAGTCATAAATTCTAGAATAAATAGTGCTATTTTGACAACAGGTCTTGTTCCTTTGTGAACTATTGTCCATATAATATGGGGAAGCAAATCTCTTCCATTATTTTACTGGCAAGTGTTTTTTTCCACTGGGTCTGGGTAGAGGCAAAGTTGCCAACCTTTGCTTTCCTCACCATTGTGAGGCAGCCCTATGGGAACAGAGGAAGGGACACAGAGTAACACGGATATGGTTTCCTGGCAAACCACAATCACAATTGCTAGGGATTTTCAGTCTCAGCTTCCATAATAGCAGGAGAAAGTTGAACAGACCAGGGCCATAGCCAGGATTTTAGATTTTGGGGGTGAAATTTTTTCAGGAGGGGCAAAAAAATGTCAGGAGGGGCAATAATGTCACATTCACATATATAACATTGGCGCCATGGGGTGGGGTGGGGGAGGCTGTTAGCTCAGGAGGGTTTTTGCCCCCCCCCCCTGCACACACTCCCGGCTACAGCCCTGGAACAGACTGAGGTCGACGTAATTATCAGAACTGCAAAGCCTGGCTCTCTAGTATGTTCGTATGATTTCTTAAAAAACACATATCAAGACAGGTCAAATACAAAGGGGGTTATAAAGGTATAAACCTTTGAGATGCATATTTAATGTCAGCAAAGGCAAAGGTGTCCCTTACTTGAAAGCCACCAGTGTCCGACTGTAGGGGCCAGTGCTAACTCTTTTTGCAGGCAAACATCTGCAGATGTTCCCGTGGTCATGTGGCAGAAATGACTAGATGCAAGAGCACCCAGAACACTGTTACCTTTCCCACCGAAGTGGTATCTACTTGTAATTTCTTGCTTTCGAACTGCTAGGTTGTCAGGATTGGGGACAGATTATGGGAGTTCATTCCGTCAGGTTTCAAGCAATCAACCTTCTGGCCATCAAACTCAGCATCTTAACCACAAAGCCACCACATTCCTCCATATTTAATACTAGCATAATTGTGCCCGGCCAGGCGGGCAGTTTTTATTTGTGTGTGTGTGTTTTTTGGTTAAGGGTGGTTTGGGTGGGGGTGTTTTGCATTTGTGGTTTGTGACTTTTTTTGATCTATTTTATTAGATTTATTTGTGATTTTGATTTATTCTTATTTTTTCTGTCTTGTTTTTACTCTTGTGGTCTCTAGGTGGGGTTGTTAGCAAGAGGGCTGCTTTGCATTTTTTGACTTGTTTTTAATCTTCTGGCCTGCAGGTGGGGCTGTTAGTAATAGTGTTGGATTCTTTTTTTGTTTGACTTGTTTTTTTTCTCCCAGCCTCTAGGTGGGGCTTCTTCCAGTAAGTAGTCTTTGTTTCTTCATTTCTGTTCCGGAGTCATGGAGGGAGGACGTGCTGGTGAGTTCTCTGTTTTTTTTTACCTGTTTTTTTTTGGTGTTGGGCTGGTAGGTGTTTCTGTTTATTCTTTTTTGTTTTTCTGGGTTTTAGCTGTGTTTAATTGTTTTGTTTATTTCTGGTTGCTTTTTATGTTTCTGATTTCTTTTGTGTTTATTTGCTTAATTTATGGTATTTTTGTTGTTTGAGTTAGGTATTTTCGTGTTGTAGTTAGGTGTTTTTTCTATGCTTTCATGGTATTTTGGGTGTTTTTGTTTGTGGATTTTGTTGTTTATTGTTTTGTTGGTTAATGTGTTTTTATTTATTTATTTATTTGTGTTTTATTAACTTTGGTGTTTAGCGTTTTTGGTAAATGTTTGGTATTGTTGTTGTTTTTTTTGCTTGAAGAATGGCCTGTCTGTCAGTTCCTCTTCTCCCTATTGCTGCTTCGAAATTTGGTTTCGATGCAGCAATGGGGAAAAGGAGGAACCGGCAGTCAGCTCACTCTTCCCCCGATAAGGTTCGTTAGGTAGGTCGGGTGAAAAGGAGGCAGAGAAGAGCTATCTGCCTGACGATGGTTCTCTCCTCTCTGTCTCCTTTTTCTCCTGGCTTACCTAACCGGAGATCGGCAGGCAGTGATCCGTAAGGGGTGGTGCTCTTCCTTGCGGATTGCTGGCTGCTGCTTTTGTATTACCTCCATTGGTAGTACAAAGGTAGCAGCCAGACATTTGCCAGGGAGTGTGCATCCCCTGATGAACTGCTGCCTGCTGCTAGATTTTTCCCCTACCCCGGCTCAACTTACCTTGAGGCCGGTGGTGGTCTTGCAGTGTCTTCAGCGGGGTAGCGGGGAGGAGAGGGATTCCCTCTTCTCCCCATTGTTCTGGGAAAGAAGGCCGGCAGTGGTCTTGCCCTGGTTGTTTGTGTGTGTTTGTTTGCGAGGCCATGAGGCGCTGCATCCGCCTACGGCAGACTTGCACTCCTGTTCCGGGAGGCCAGCGTGTTTTTATTTTATTTTTTGTGCGCCGGCTTTTTCAGCGTTCTGCATGCTCGCGCCCTTCAGCCTGATTGGCTGATGTGCTCACGGTGTGTAGGATGCTGGGACTTGGGAGTTTTGTTTGTTTTGTTTGCGTTCATGCTGCGTTATTTTCTGCGGCTCAATTTCAATTGGGCGTGCCGCGTTTCCCAACATTCTTTTTGCTTGCACCTCTCAGCTTGATTGGCTGAGGCGTGGCATGGTGCAGAGGACATTGGGAATTGAAGTTGTTTCCCTTTGTTCCCATTCGTGGGGCTGTTGCCCCACTGCCGGCTTCGGCAACCTTGCGGCGCTCTGCGGTCCGGGTTCGGGCGAGTGCAGGCGGCTCGCTACGGGATATAATAGTCGGGTGCGGGCATGTATACCGGAGTCCAACAGTTAACGCCCCTCTTTATAGGTAAAGATACAGGCATGCAAATCTAGTGACTCTTGTTCACACAAAGAGAAAGGGCTGACATAACATTTTGAATACAATGACATGACTTGGTGCTAAGCAAAAACGCACAACTCTTGAAGGTTGGGCGTGTGAATGTAGTGCAGGAACTAGCTGTTTGTAAAAGTATCTTCCTAGCCTGCAGAAGCTTAACCCCACTTAAATTGAATTGAAACTTATTCTTATATACCGCCTTCCTCGTCCAGCAGACAACCCAAAGCGGTTCACAAAGCATAACGCACAGAAATACAATATAGCACCAACACAAAGCAAAATACAATTTCACAAGCAAAACAACAATGCAAAATTACACAACAGCACATGGTATTACACCAACCACAATACAAAAATGCAATAAATACAAATCAGCTAGAACCACCCACAAATTCCCATTCCTTCAGAGACCCTCAATAATAATAATAATAATAATAATAATAATAATAATAATAATAATAATAATAATAATAATAATAATAATAATAATAATAATAATAATAATAATAATAATAATAATAATAATAATAATTTTAATTTGTACCCCGCCCCTCTCAGCACATGGCCGACTCTGGGCGGCATTACAACATAATCAAATACACAATATACAGTCAAAATATAAACAAAACCAACAGTAAGTACAATACAGGTAATACAAATAAATTACACTAGAATTCTCTACAAAATGGCAATTTCTACAATGTTAACAATACAACATTATCACGTTTAATACAGACCCAAACATAAACACGATCCCTCAACTACTAATGTCCCCAAAACATAACCCCATAGCTCATAGGTCCCTAACAAAGCCAAAGAAGAGGACGATCCGGTCCCAAACAAATAGTAAAGATACAATGTAAACCCAGAAACACAAATAAATTACAGGTACAATAGAAATTTCCACAAAGTGGCAATTCTCAGTTACAAAATACAATAATACAAAATAATACAAAAACACAATATAGGCAATATAAAGTGTGACTGCACTACAGCCACACTAACAACATCAACTGTCACACACACTCAATCCAACCCCTCAAAGGGGGAGGGCGGGGCCTGGAAGCCTCTTCGCCCCCAGCGGGGCCAGGTGTGTGGCGATGGCATTCCACTGGGTGTCCCCCTCGCCTTTTAAGTCCTAGGGCGAGGGGGGCGGAGCCCAGGGCTCCGGCCAGTGGCGTGGCCAGGAAGCCTCTTCGCCTCCAGTGGGGCCAGGTGTGCGGCAGTGGCATTCCTCTGGGCGTCCCCCTCGCCTTTCAAGTCCTAGGGCGAGGGGGGCGGGGCCCAGGGCTCCGGCCGGTGGCGTGGCCAGGAAGCCTCTTTGCCCCCAGCGGGGCCAGGTGTGTGGCGATGGCATTCCGCTGGGCGTCCCCCTCGCCTTTTAAGTCCTAGGGCGAGAGGGGGGCGGGGCCCAGGGCTCCGGCCGGAGGCGTGGCTGGGAAGCCTCTTCGCCCCCAGCGGGGCCAGGTGTGCGGCGGTGAGATTCTCCACAGTTTGCATTTATGCTTAAGGTCCACCTTAAATCACTTCTTATTCATAGAATAAATCACTTCTTAAATCACCTTAAATCACCTTAAATCACTTCTTATTCATAGAACGGCTGTCTTCTTGCTTTTCTTGGTGCCAATTTTTATAAAAAATAAAAACAGTACGTTCCCCTTGGCTTAGGGTTCAGTCATCCTTGTGTACATCATGAAAATGGAAGGACTGATGCTGAACCTCAAGTACTTTGGCTACCAAATCAGAAGAGAGGATTCATTGGAGAAGGCCTTGATGCTAGGAAAGATCAAAGGCAAAAGGAGAAGGGGGCGGCAGAGGATGAGATGGCTAGATAGCAGAGTTGACGCAGTTGGCGTAGATCTGAGTGGACTACAGAGGATGGCAGATGACAGAGGGGCTTGGCGTGCTGTGGTCCATAGGGCCACAGGGGGTTGGACTCGACTGCATGACTGAACAACAACAGCAGCAACAACAACAACAGTAGCAACAGCTACTGAACTAGACACGGAGATGTACATACATTTACCTTTTCAAGAGGGAGCTGTGCCCAATGTGGAGATGTGATGCTCTTTCTATATTATGTCTATCCTCACCTCAAGGGACATTTGTCAAGTCTCAACTGGCACTAAGCACTCAAACTAATCCAACCAAGGCAAACAAGAGTTTTGGCTTCCAAAGGTACCAGACTTACAATGTTGCAGAACACTGGTGTTCATTGTTTTTCAAAGGTTTGTCTTTAGAATAGGTGTAATTTATTCTAAAAATTGCCATGGCTGCCATGTAAGAAGAAATGAAAGTAGTAGCGGGCAAGAGATCAAAACCAGCCCATTGTTATCTTGGGTAAGGCCAAAACCATTGGGAGGAGATCACAGCTCAGAAGGTGGACCTTAAGCATAAATGCAAACTGTGGAGAATCTCAGCTTTCTTGCTCTCTTTCTTCAAAAGAAGACACGTTTCTAGCCCGTCTCTCTGTGTGAAAACTGATTTGAAAGTTTAGGAGCCTAATAAAATCACAAACCAAGGTTACCACTGCCAGTAATGGGAAGCTCCTTGCTTCTCCCAACCAGAAACAGAAGTTGAGGAAAGGGTAAAATAAACCTATATCTAGATATCTAAATTAAATGGGTTGGCCTTCAAAAAATGTTCAGAATATTCAGCTGGTCCAAAATTTTGTGGCCACTTTGTTAAACAAGATCAAGTACTGGGAGCACATGATTCCTTCATCACTAGTTTTACCGACTATTGCATGGGTCCCCAACCACAGGCTGTCCCGAACTTGGTCATTGGGGTAGGTGGCACTGGGAGCCCTGATGGCAACCTTCTGACCTCAACATGCTCTGCAGGGTCTGCCTGGCGAACACAGCAGGAGCATGGGCTTCAGACACAGCAGATAGGCAGGTGGCCGGGCCCATCCTCCATGTTGCTTAACTACAACATGGCTCCACCCCCTACCTGTGTGCACGGTCCAATCTCACCACACCCACTTACCAGTCCATTGAAAAATTGTTTAGCACAAAACTGGTCTGTGGTGCAAAAAGGATTGGGGATTTCTGGACTATTGGACTGATCTGTTTCTCAGCACTATTCAAAGGCTCTATTAAGCAAGCCCTGTTAGCTGGCTAAGTGGCTCAATGGTTTAGGTATCTGGTACTTTTGGAGCCAGAGATTGGGAGTCCAACTCCCCACTGTGCTTTCTGATTGAAGTGGCAGCCTATGTAACCCTGGGCAAAATGCACAGTCCCAAGAGGAAGGGAATGGTAAAACCACTATTGCATATTCTCTACATAGAAAGGGTCACCATAAGTCACAATTAACTTGGCAGCATGCAATTATACAACTGAACATCATCTGAAAGTGCTACTAGAACAGTCTGCTTGTGCACCTTAAAAGGTTACATATCCAGAAGAAATGCCATGCTGCATAGCATTTAAACTAGATCACTGAACAGGAGATAAGGATATACTGTTTCCAGTAATACATGGGATGTTAAATAGGCTCAAAACACAGTCATAATTATGATCATGACAATAAGAAGGGCAAAACCAGATACAGTATTAGTGTTTTTACATCTAAATCCCCTTTTACTCTGAAAATATCCAATATTTTCAAGTCTTCCAAAAAAGGCCATAGAATGAGTATTGTGACAGAAATGTGTTGGACAACCAATATTATTTATTCAACAACCTCCTATGTTGTCATATAGAACAGAAAACAAACCAAAGTGTGCATTAAAGGTACAATCAAGAAATTCCTCTTTCTCTGTTTTACCAAGAAAACTGTGCGCAGGCTTATCCTCCATCACACGGATGCGTCGAGCCCCGGCAGGTATAACTGTTGCTTCAATATAGCCTGTGGCAAAAAATGAGAGGAATATATGGATTACAGTATCTCAAAAAGTAGATAAATGATAAAAATAAACAGGAGAGCCATGTAATTTAATTTACCATCCATCCATATATATATATATATATATATATATGCTTTTCTAAATATGACTAAAGTTGTGATGAATTAAAGTATAGTCTATGTTGATATTTACAAGATCAAAGCCATAGAAACATAGCTCAGCACTTGTAATAGAGACATGCTTCTTATTCTGAATCAACATCCCATGTGAACACGGGCATAGAAAGTTGCAGGTCCCTAATTAGATAATTCACTGGTAATTTTTGTTTGCAGGATCCTCTGCTTCCTATACCCACTGTTTTATAAGGTCTTGCTTTACAAAGTGTTAAACGCATGGTTCAGCTAACCTTTATCAATAAATTATTTATTTATTTACTAGCTGGTTACCCGGCCTTGCTTGGGTTTTTCTTTTCTTTAACGTAGACCAACCTTTCCCTCTGGGAAACCTCATGGGGCGTATGTGGGTCACTCCCTTCCTCTGTCTCTCTCTTCCCTCACCCATCCCGCTTCTCCGTCGACGGTCACTTACCGCCCTTATCCTTCCCATACTTGTGTCTGGCCACTGGTGAGAGAGTGGCACGCAGCCATTGAGGAGCCCTCGGACCTTCCCTCCTTCCTTGGCTTCTCCCACCGTGGCTGCCTCCGCCAGAGCTGGGAGGGACCCCTACATGGGGCTTGTGACCTCCACAGTATTGATCTCGCATGCCCATTTGCCTTCCACCTACTGTGAAAACTACAGCTGAGCTCAGAAGGCTACTGCTGAGCTAGTCAGATGATGTCATCTCAACCTACCCGGGACTATGACATCAACCAATTACATCACTGGGAAACACACACATTGTATAGATCAACTGGGATGCAATTTGGGGGGCGGTGACCCCCACAGTGCTGATCTCGCCAGCCCGAGGTATGTATGTGCCAAATTTCAGCGGGATCGGTCCAGAGGTGTGGAAACCTTTCAAGCACATACAAACCCACACCTCTGTTTTATAGATATAGATCTTTCCAATTTGTATAGCCACAAAACAACTCTGGGTGGTTCACAAAATTAAAAACAGCACAGCAGTCCAAAACATTAAAAACCAATAAAAAATCCAATTTAAAAAGCTACAAAGATTAAAAGAACGAGGATTGAAAAGAGTGAGGGAGCGATATTGCTATTATTTTATCAGCAAGCAGGCGGAGCTCACCTCATCACCGGTGACCCACATTTGCTTTGCCAGCCAGGTTTTTAGTTCTTCCCTGAAGGGCAGCAACTCTGTCTGGAGTTGTATCTCAATTGGCAGGAAGTTCCATAGGGCCAGAGAAGACACAGAGAAAGGCCCTTCTTCTGGTGCTAGAGAGGTGAGCCTCTCTAGCAAATGGCACAATGAGAGAGCCTCTCTGGTCCATTTTTTTTAATGTTCCAAGGTCAAACTATGCAAAACACCTCACTCTGTATTTAGAAGGAGTGCTCTCTGAAGCAACAAAATAAGTCTGATTGCCCTAGCACAATGCCCGTCTTGACTTCTTTAGCTTTCATTAAAAAGAATCACACATATATGCACATAAATTACTTTAGCTCCAAAGCCTTCCCTGGAACACCGTGTACTTGTGCAAATTGTGAAAACTGTGCAACACTAGGAGCAGTTTGCACTGCTATATATTGCCATCCTCCCTCTTATTTTCTTCCCTCCTCCTCAGGTTACCAAAAAGAAACAGCCTGACCTTGCTTGAGACAGTAGCCAAAGAAATCTGAATAAAGGATCCTGTGGAGGCCAGTTGGATAAATTCAGCATTTCAGTGTCTGACATGCAAACACGGTTTGGTTTTAAATTTTGTCATAATTTACTATCTGCCACAGTCTAAGCAAACAGGTATTTGACATATAGTTTGCTGTTGAGGATTCTGTCATTTGACTCAGGATATTTAAGCTACATTGGAATCATCACACTCTAAAATGGTGGAAAGAAAGACCTTTTTTTGATATAACTCATCCAGAGACCCAACCAACAATAAATAACAGATGCAGACAAACAAAAGAGAATTGGTTAATAACAAGACAGTGCAAACATGCAAAAGCAGAAGGGAAAAACCTTGGAATATCACATCGTTACCACCATACTTTGGAACATGCTCAAAAGATACAGGATGTTAATTTTTCTCACTTTTTTAAATAAAAGAAAGAAATATATAGCCCAAGTACTGTTATCATTGAGTTCTTCATTATTTTCAGATAGAAACCCTTTTGAGAACATCTGACAATTTGGCTCCCATTTATGGATGGAAGGATTCATTCTACTGAACATATACAAACACTTCTAATATTAAGGAGAAAATTGAAAATAAATCCAGTGATGCACTGAAGCAGGTTCTGTCCTGTTCGGGAGAGCGGGTAGCGGAAATTCCCCCAGGCCATGCCCACCTGGCTGGCCACGCCCACCTCCATCCTCCATTGTGTTGGTCCCACCCACATATTTGGTCCCGCCCACAGAGGTGGTAGTAATTCTTTTTGGAGTGCATCACTGAATAAATCACAGCAGATGCATTTCCCATATAAAAGAAAGACCTCATATACCAGGTCTTTGCCATCTTAAAAAAAAAGTAGTTTATACCAGAAAGCCTAGATTTGGAAGTCTTATAAATATTCTAATACATTTTATCTAAAATCTAAGTCTATTCCCTTATTGGGAATGTGACTATAGAAACTAAATTTACTTTTCCTTAACCAATTTATTTGGCTTTGTGATGCATCTGTTCAGATGTAACATGTGGGAAAAAGTGTATCTTTCCGTGAAGATTTTCATTTCTGGTCAAAATGTTGGAACAGTTATGGACTTGGAACTTAAATAGATGGAGCACTGATTCCATCACTGTCAATCAGGTAAGTTGAAAAACAAACAGGTCGCCAACAGTGTACACCTTGGAAGGCAAAGACTCTCTCAAACCAATTGCAGCTCTCTGAAAAATCACCACCTAGCTCCAGTGTAAAGTGAAAATGTAAGACTTGCATTTGGCAAATGGAGGCTTGGTGACAGTTAGATGCTCTCCCGATTTGCTACAGTGCCGTGTAAGAGAAGGCTAGCGGCCCTCTGCTTTTTATGCGGTGCTCATGGTATGCTGCTTTGGAGGAAGGGATAGCTGGAAATTTTAGGCCAGCTCCTCCCAAAGTCTGTGGTTACAGAAGAATTAAAACCTGTTGTAAATCCCTGACAGGGCAAACAAATCTCTTTTTCCCTGGGAAAAGTGCTGCATCAGTGTGAAAACATACTTTATAAAATGTAAAACAGTAGGGTAGACGAACAGGTGTGTATGTGTTTGTGTCCGTGTGTATGTGCATGCGTGTGTTTTCTCCCTCTTCTTCCAACCCAGGAGGGCACAGACTGCGATTAAAAACTGTGACTGACTTGCTCACCTCTAGTGAAAATCTAGTGACCGGTGAGCCTGCACTTCAAACTCCCATGAGATAAGGTACCAAATCCAGTACAGTGGTACCTCATATAATGATTTAATCCATTCCATGGGGCTCGTTGTTGTATGAAACAATTACTATACGATACATGCATCGTATAGCGATTTCCCCTATGGGATGCATCGTACAACAAATTTTTTTGCTAAGTGGTTTTTCCCATTGAAAAATTGTTGTACGATTTTTTTCCATAGGGAAAATTGTTATGCGGGATGCCATTGCCCCCCAAAACCTAATTGTTATGAGATTTCATTGTTATACAGGGCAATTGTTGTATGAGGTTCCACTGTATATCCATCACTATGCATGATTATACCCCTAAAATCTTGATATCGCCTGTGTGGTGGACTAACCTGAAGATGGAATATTTAAAGATTTATATAAAGCTGTCAAAAATATTTCCATTTCAGTTGAGGCTACATATAGAGAGAAAGCCTTAAGTCCTCAGTACACCTTATATCAGTGTTTCCTAACATAGGGCCCACACCCCACAATGGGACTTCAATTCCTAGAAGCCTAAGTTGGCTAATCAGTGCTTTGGGGAATTGACTTAGGCTTCATGCCTGGTGATGGGCTGTGGGCATTATGGCCGTGCCTCAGCTCTGCTGTGGGAGCTGTATTGGTTGCCAGTGTGCCTCTGGGTGCAATTTAAGGTGCTAGTGATGACCTTTAAAGTCCTACATGGTAGTGGTCCAGGATACTTAAGAGACCGCATCACCCTGAGGACATCGGCTTGTCCCACTAGAGCAGACCGGAGAGGCTCCTTACAAGTGTTATCAGCTAGAGAGGCTCATCTCTCTGGCACAAGGAGAGCCTTTTCGGTGTGGGGCACTGGTGATACAGTAGTCCCCTCCCCTTGCTGGCTCACACAATGATGGCCACTTGTACTTTTAGGTTTAATCTCAATTATTTAATTAGTGGGGGTATTTTTTAGCAACTGGTTTTAATGGTTTTAAGCTCTAATGATTTCCGTAGTTTTTAAAGTTTTAAGAGTTTGTCATTTTCTGAGCACTGGGATATTAACATTGTGATCCGCCCAGTGTCGCTCTGGCAAGTGGGGCGGCTATATAGGTTTGAGCAAATGAATGAATGAATGAACACTGCCCTATATCTATTCTTGATGCAGGAAGCTAAGATGGGAGGATCAGACCACTCCAAAATTGAAGACCTGCCTTGAAAGACTGTTGTAGAGAATCTAGATGTGAATTCTCCAAGATTATTCTCAGAAAGTCTTGTGCTCAATCTTTGCAACCCTACCAAGGTCAAGTGCTATATGCCAGGCTTTCAAATTTATCAACAACTTTTTCTTTTTTCTTAAGAGTGACAATTTTGTTTTTTGGTTCAACCAACCAGAGGAGAAAGACAGAGACCCAACACCAAGTAGAATCTAGTGAGCACCACAGAGAGCAACCGGGCGTCTTACACGAGAAACACTTGGGAACTGCCTTTGCCATTGCCATCACGCACGTGGAAACCTTCTTACATTGACTATTGGAGACTGAGAAAAAGAAAGGAATTGACACGGATTTAGTCACATCAGCAGGGGCTGTTTGCACAAGTTAGCAGTCCTAAAGATGAGGGCAGGTTTTGTGTTCCGTGGAATCCAACATACATTTGTATACATTTGCTACCAAGCCTCCCAATATCCAGCACAAAGAAGCACCTTTTTTGGACCTGTTGACCTTGAGACAAAAAATGCCCAATGTGCCTCTGGCAGTTAAACTAAATGAGAAAATCAGCTTTGCATTTAGAAGCAGTACTGTTCAAAACCACAAATGACATTTGATTATCCTAGCATGACTTCATGTAGCTTTTTTTATTGACAGATCTTCAGTAAGCAAAGCCACACTTAATTTGCAAGCTTGATTACTCATATAAGAAGCTCTTAGAGGAGCTTCACTCCTGAAGGGAACAGCTCTAGACCTGTTGCATTTTTATATATTTATATGTATGTGAATATACATTTTAAAACTTGCTTAGTTATACAATAAAAACACTTCCGTCTACAAATTCCATTACAATTTTTGGGGTGTTTGCAAATTATTAAGAAAAAGAATGAGCACATAAAATTACAATACAATACAATACAATACAAAAACAAATCAGAACAAAAAAAAGCCAAGTAGCAGCTAAAAAGGGAACTACAGCAACAAAGATTAAGTGTCTTACTTTGATCCTCCCATGCTATGTAGCATATTGGGCATTAAGTGTAGATATATATATATATTAAAATGCACCAGCTTCTGCTGCTTTATTAGCATATCAGAAGGGATGAAAATGGCAGGGCTCAAGAAATAGGTAAGCCAAAACTGCTGACATTGTCAGTTCGATCCTGATGGGGATCAAGGTTGACTCAGCCTTCCATCCTTCCGAGGTAGGTAAAATGAAAATTATAAAGAAAAATCCTCCTGTTCAAAATGCTTAACATGCTTTACCTCTCCAATTAGAGGCTTTTTGCATTTCCCATCTCATTGATGTCAGACCTGTGCTGGCCTGGTGGGACACCAGGATATGTCCCAGTGCGCTCCCTACTTATAACATAAATTGGTGCCCTTGGATTTTTTAAAAAGGATTTTTTTGGCATTTTTAATCACAATTTTAAAATATAGGTGCCCTCATCACTCCCCATCCCGTGCCGTCTCAAGGTACCTAGCATGGGCCCGATTGACCTAGCAATTAAGGCCATTCAGTGGCTACTCACCCATCCCTTTGGTATGGTTGAAATCTCCTTTCACTACTTTGCAGGTTTTGCCATCTCCGTTACAGACACCGCAACGATCCTCTTTGGCAGATGAGCCAATAATCCCATCACAGCCAATTTTCTAATAACAACAAGAAGGCCTTTGTTAGTTTGGTAGAAAGAGTTTCTAAAAGAGGATGAGTCTACACCATGGGTGTCCAAACCTTTTGGGCCACGGGCCAGTCATGTGATTACTCCCGTCGGAAGTGGACATAAAACATGCCTTGCAATCTGTTTTGCAACAGGATTAGATAGATTTTTAGAATGCTATTTTCTCTGCTTAAACCAGGGTGCCCAAAGTACAGCCCATGGGCCATAGTTTGGGCACCCCTTGTCTACAGTGCTTCTTGATTCCCCCCCCCCCCCCCCGCCCAAAGCAGAGAACACCGGAAGTTAGAACTTGTGCTGGGAAGGGCAAAATATCAACCATTGAGCTAAAACAGATGTCACTAAAAGCAACATGTCAAAACTGACCCATTAAAATCAATCAGTATCATGCCAATGAAGAAGCTCCAATGGGAGACCCCAAGCAATCTTATTTCAGAATCCATGTAGTAATGATATATTAGTTTGTGTAGTAATGATATATTAGTTTGACCCCATAAGAACATAAGAACATAAGGACATAAGAACAGCCTTGCTGGAACAGGCCACAGCCCATCCAGTCCAGCATTCTGTCTCACACAGTGGCTCACCATTTGCTTCAGGGTATTATTCCCAAGGAGATGCCTTCACCTGCTTAGGATTCACTGGAAATGATATTGAGAGATATCCTGCCTATCTCTCCAACCCGGAGGTTGTCCTTAAGTATCCATAATTATAGCCATTGATACTCTTGTCCTCCATGAACTTGTCTAATCCTTTCTTAAAGTTGTCAAGACTGACAGCTGTCACCACTTCTTCTGGCAGGGAGTTCCATAGACCAGTAATCCTCTGGGTGAAAAAGTACTTTCTCTTATTTGTTTGAGAACTAGTACCCAAAAGTTTCATGGAGTGTCCCCTAGTTCTAGTGTTGTGCGATAGGGAAAACAGTTTTTCCTTATCTACTTTGTCCACACCGTGCATGATTTTATAAACTTCAATCAGGTCACCTCTTAGACATCGTCGTTCAAGAGTGAAGAGGCCCAACCGTTGCAGCCTCAGATGGTAAGGAAGGTGTTCCAGTCCCCTAATCATTCTGGTTGCCCTCCTCTGCACTTTTTCCAGCTCCATAATATCCTTCTGGAGGTATGGCAACAAGAACTGTACACAGTATTCCAGATGGGGCCTGACCATAGATTTATAAAGAGGCAATGATTGCCTTAAATTTATAATCATTGTTATTTAGCTTTAGCGAGTTCAGAAAGGTGGGGGCAGTGATGCTATCTGGTATTACTGGAACTCCTGGCACACTAGGAGTCTGCAACAATTCTTTCTCCAAGGACGCTTCCTAGCTGAACTTACGATTTAGTACAATGGTCCTTTGACCATTGTGTGGAAGAATTCCGGGCCGTGATATGGGGCCTCACTAATCTTCCTCCCCAGAACTCCTTACCCTAAACATATGTATCTCTTTTTGTACAAACTCCCTGGACTTCTGACGCCAGGCAGTCTTATCTGAAGTACATCAGTGAAATATGACAGAAATTCATCATGTAACTGTAGTTCCTTTGTTGGGCACTAGGATTGCTCATTCAAGGTATAGCCAGGTTTTATGATAAATACTAGCTGTAAAATAAAGGGGACAGCCGTCTCACTTTGACCCTCCAAGAAGTTTGTGCGTATTGTTACTTTTACACCACTACGGTAGGCAGATCGCAACAAATCCAACTGGTTACCAGTCCAATTTGTACCAAAGCAGAGATCAAACTTGGTAAATAGTGATTGGAAATTAGAAGCAGGAAGTGTAGCCCAAACCAGGCAGGCCAATTCCAAAAGCTCTTATGTAGGTGAGAACAATGTCTGTGATTAGGAGTTTGTTTACAGAAGAACTGGTAACTAGAGTATGTACAAAGACTGGCAAGACAAACTAATTGAGACTTTTGAGAAAGACAACTATCTGTCAAGGTCTCCCTTGTCCGAAAACCAGTCATGACTGACTCTAGGGGTCAGTGCTCAGCTTTGTTTACAGCCAAAGAGCCAGCACTGTCTGCATCTACAGATGTTTCCATGGTCATTTGGCAGGCATGACTAGACGCTGGAGCACATGGAATGCTGTTACCTTTCTCACTGAAGTGGTACCTAATTAACTACTTGCAGTTTCTTGCTTTCAAACTCCTAGCAACAAACAAAAAAGTTGAACACAGGGGTCTGTCCACGTTTCAGTTCAGATCATGGATCTATCAGTCGAAGTATTGGTTATGAAAGGCAGAGTGCTCCTTCATTACCATGTGATGCCCCTGCATGCTGCTTTTCATGGTCACATGGGGGAAACCCAAGTAATGATCATTTTGACACTTCGATCCCCACATGTTCTGCGTGCAGTAATGAGCTGCAATTTTTTTTACTACCCACACCCTGGGCATGGCTAACTCTGTGGGCCATGCCCACTTGGCTGGCCACACCATGGCCTGGGCTATGGAGGTGGGCATGGCCAACCAAGAGGGCGTGGCCTGGGGGAATTTCCACTAGCGGTTCCCGGGATCAGGTGGGAACCTGGAGCAGCACATCACTGTCTGCGTGTCATGTCATGTCAACTCTTCTGTAATTCTTTAAGCACTCTAATTCTTTTAGGATTTTCCTCTGGGAAATGGAAACCTACTTCAGAGGCCCCACATCAGCATTGGAGTGACTCTGGGACTCAGTTTCGTTTGCCTGATTTCAGTGGGCAACAAAATTATGCCGCCAGCTCAGAGCAGACGGATCCCTGAATCTTCTCAGTTTATCATGTGTTTCTTAGAATCAGACTGCAAGTGAGCCATGAATGCAGATTCAACTCGCCAGCCACAACAAACCTATCAATGAGTTCCATAAATGTCCTATATTTGCATCCTGGCTCAGATTACAAAGAAGCCTGTGAGTGACACCATAAAGGGCTGCAGTGGCTCAGTGGTAAAGAAGCTCGCCTCTTATTAGCTGGAAGGTTGGCAAGCTGGCAGTTTGAGACCCGGGTGCTGCATGACGATTTGAGCGCCTGTCTCTGTCTCAGCTCCTGCCAACCTAGCAGTTCGAAAGCAAGAAATTGCAAGTAGATAAATAGGGACCACTTCAGTGGGAAAAGATCTTGGGGACATGAAAGGAGCCTCATTCAGGCGTCCCTTCATTACCATTTCTCCAGCAAAAATCCTTTTAATTCAGATTACAGTAAAACCCAACATATGCCAGTAAAACCCTTACACATTCCTCGAGTTACATAAAATTCAACTTACATAATGATTTTTACACTAAAACCATGTCCCAATTTACATAAATGTCCCGATTTAGTAAAGGTTTCCCTTGCTTGAAAGCCAGTTGTATCCGACTCTAGGGTTCAGTGCTCATCTTGGTTTCAAAGCCAAAGAGCCAGCGCTGTCTGCTTCTGCAGACATTTCCATGGTCATGAGTAGACACTAGAGTGCACGGAACGCTGTTACCTTCCCACCAAAGTGGTCCCTATTTATTTACATAACACAATTTCTTATGAGTTTGCTTTGAGTTACGTAAAAAAATTATTTTCCTTATGGGGTTGCTTCGATTTGCATAAATATCATTTTCCTAGGGGTTTGCTTCAAGTTAAGTAAAAAACCGATTTACATAAAAGCCTACGGAACAGACTTTTTACGTAAGTAGGGGTTTTACTGTAATTTCTGACACAAAATTATTATTAGTGACACCATGGGGAGCCTATGGACAATAGATATGTCTTTCTTCCACATGCTTTGATGACATCTCATTACAGTATCATCATTTGATAAGATATGGCCAACAGCAATATTTCTTTCCTGGGAGAGAGCAGTCAAGAAATTCTTTTGACTTTTAATTAGGCATGAATCATACCAGGCTCTGCAGGCAACGTTCCAACAGTCTGTCACCAATGAAGCGTTGAGGAAAATAGTTTCCAATCAGGGAATCCAAATTAGCCCGAAGAGCCTGAATAAATTTCTCCCTTGGGAACCTTCAGCTGAGCTTCAACCTGTTACAGGCCATACACACAACACACTTTTCACTAGAGCAAAGATGGAGATTTTCTCCAAATGCTCTGCTTCGAATTCAATCCTCATTATCTTCTAAGTGAAAAAATCTGGGTTTTTAAAAACCTTTAAATAGCATTCATGCCCCAAAACAGTGGCTTGGTTGGTTGCTAGCATGTGTATAGTTAAAAACAAAAGCATGCAGATGTCTGTAATTCCAAGTAACTGTAAGTAAAGAAACATTTATTTATTTTTCCTCCTACAAATGTCTCAGAGTGAGTTATTGAGATGTTGAGTGTCAGTTAATGAAAAAGTTGTGGACTCTGGGAGGACTGTAGATATTCTCCTCTGTGTATTGTACAGCTAAAGGGATTTTAATAGAAATTCAAAAATGCAAGAATCCAATTCCTGATATCACCAGTTAAAAAGAACAGATAAATGAAGGGATTAGGAATGGCTACCACCTGTAAACTAGAGCAACAATTTTGCTCTCCATTCCTCCTACATCTCCACAATAACAACAAAACATTACCCACTATCACAAACCCTATTACAGTAAAACCCAGGTATACGAATGCCTCGGTTAACATTTGCCGTAGTTTATGACAGCAAATTCTATAAAATTGTCTCCCCGGTTTACGATTTTTCCAGTTTACGACCGGGAACTAAAGGTAAAGGTTTCCCTTGCTCGAAAGCCAGTCGTATCCGACTCTAGGGTGCAGTGCTCATCTCTGTTTCTAAGCTGAAGAGCCAGCGCTGTCTGCTTCTGCAGACGTTTCCGTGGTCATGTGGCAGGCATTACTAGACACCAGCGTGCACAGAACACTGTTACTTTCCCACCAAAGTGGTCCCTATTTATCTACTTGCAATTTCTTGCTTTCGAACTGCTAGGTTGGCAGGAGCTGGGACGAAGACGGGAGCTCATTTCCGTCCTGCAGTACTCGGGAATCGAACTGCTGACCTTCCGCTTCCCAGTCAGCGTCTTAGCCACTTGAGCCATTGCATCATTTTAAAGTCTTAAATAGCAGCCAATGCCAATACATAACTTACCACTGTGGAGGTGTCGTAGTCATCATTGGTGGGGGTTTTGCCGCTATTTCTGCATTGTCCGCCGCTTCTACCGGCAGCAGGAGAGTGTGGGGACCGGACCTTATCTGCTTGGTTCCCATCTTCATTGGAGCTCCCAGGCGTGTGTTTCCAGCTGTAGAACTGTGCAGGGAGCTCCAACGAAGACAGGAACCAAACACATAACGTCCCCACACTCTCCCGCTGCCAGTAGCAGTGGAAACTGGGCTCCCCCAGTGGCCGGACAAAAAGCTCAGAAAGAAGCAGAGGTGTGGGAAAGGTAAGAGATCACTTCGTCCCTTTTGTGGGGGGTGATTGTGTCTGGCATTTTTTGATTATTATTTTTTTTTTGGGGGGGGGAAGGTTTGTATTTTTTAAAATTATATTTGGTCTGGTCAGGACCATTTTTAAAAGTTTTCCAATGCATCCCTATGGAAAAACGTACTTCAGTTTATGATTTTTTTTGGTTTACGATGGAATCTATTGGAATGGACAAACATCGTAAAGGTTTTACTGTACAATGAACAAGCAGCTGATTCGATAAGGGAAGGAGGCTGTCCAAACTTGTAACCTGTCTGTTTCAGTTTGATGAGACACAATTGCCTAGAGGCCTAGGTTAGGATTTTCATCTTAAATGCAAAAACTTTTTTTCTAATGCAGTGTTTCCCAGCACATGGCCCAGGCCCCACAGGGAGGCGTCAATTCCCAGAAGCCTAATTCAGTACATTGGCTGATCAGTGCTTTGGGGAATTGAGTTAGGCTTCTGGGAATTGAAGTCCAGAAACCAAAGTTTGGGAAACACTGATATAATGGATTTCCACCTTGCTTTGTCTCATAAATGGCACAGATGCCATTGCTACAAAACAGTTCACCTCATTTTGATATACTTAACTTTTGAAAAGTCATTGGGTTGGGTTTCCTGCTCCCTTCTTTTAAGAAAAGTGAGACATCGCATTTAATCTTGGAATAAAACATGGATTTTATACCAATTGGGTATTTTTCAAGGAGGTTTTTAATGGGGCTTTTTAATATCTCTCCAGAATGCACGCAGATGTAGCTGACACATGTACATTTGGGTGTTGCTTCAACAACTCAATTATCATCGCTGCCTCACGTCAGAAATGACAATGGCCATTTCAAGGGATTGTGTAACTCTTACTCTTCTGAGAGCTGAAGAAGCTGCCATAGCAGACTGAGTATAAATATTGACATCATCCAGTATTGTTCAGCAGATTAGTCATAATAAGGGTATTGACAGTGTTATAATAGATACCTTTTCCTTGTCCACATATGTTTCTACTATCCACTAGTCATGGTGTGACAAATCACACAACCATAATTCACACAGCTTTTATTTTCCTATTTCCTTCCCATCACGTCCTAGCCAAGAAATGAAATTAACCAATCAAAAGAGCTCCACCTTGTTATTCGTATTCTTGGTGGATAACTTCAGATGTGACAGCACATGTTGACATTGCTGTTAATGAAACAACATGTATAAATGACAGGATGCCTCAAACCTACGACAGTTGAGAAAATATATCCTCTTGCTGGCATCGCTCCACCAAGATAAGGAGAGAAGTAGCAGTGGACAGAGAGAAAACTAAGCAAGAGAATGAGAACAAACACGCTTGAGGGTATGAAAGAGCAAAATCAAATTAGAAGATGGAGGAAGGAATAACATTAAAAGAGGCTACGGCTGAGGAACTCAACCTCCCCTAAATCACTTGGAGGACCATGAATAAGCTGTGGGTCATAGTGCCTAAATGTAAGACCAACATGCTCAAGTGGGGGCTGCTGGCAGACAATAACATGTACTGTGTGAATATGGACAGAATCCAGCTCATTTGCTAGTCTGCAGGTTACCACTGGAAACATGTACCAACCAGGATTTAAGTTTGGCCAATGACAAAGTTTGGCAGTTAAAAGTCTGACCTAGACTTGAAAGAAGAAGCCCTAAGCAATTATGCTGCATTGTATCCAACCAAGTTCCCAAAGTTCTTCAACCAGACTCATCAAAATTAATTTGCAACTTACAATTAATTTACAAAGTTAAAAATGTAGCATCCTCAAAGCACACACCCCTTTCAGGCAGAATGCTAGGGTAACTTTAGTCCTAGGTCTTGTCTATTATCCCATTTCATTGAGCGTTCGTTCCTTCAGTGATCTCAGATTCCAAGTAGGGTATTCAAGGGCTAGTAAGAGTCATGGGACTCAGGGATGCCCAAAATAGCACATGGGTGCCCAAACGTTTTGCGCCAGGGGCCTGACTATGCCCCTGGAAGCAGACGCTCCTGCACATGTGCATCTGCATTCACTTCTGGGCTCAGCGCGGGTGCTTCTGTGCATGCATGAAAGCATCCCTATTCACTTCCTGCTTCAGCATGGATGCTTCTGCACATGCACAAAAACATCCGTATTCCTTCCTGGTTCAGTGTGGACGCTTCTGCGCATGCACAAAAGCATCCGTATTTGCCATCAGGCACAGGTTGGGGAAATTATATTTCTCCGTAAGAAAAAAGATAGCAAAATAGCATTGCTGAACCCACTTCCCCAATAAAGAGACAGACACCTGTGTTGGATTTAAAATTTGGGCCACTTTATTAACTTACTAGCAGATTTTGCCCGGCGGTGCTGGCCTGTTTTAAATTGTTTTGGAATGTTTTTTTTTAATGTGTATTGTTATATAAAAATATGTTAAATTGTGTTGGATAGTAAAGGGTTTGATTTTTTTTCTTGAACAAATGGTGCCGGGCTGTTTTAAATGGTGTTGAAAGGTTTTGTGATTTTTAAAATGTTTATTTATACGCACAGGCTGTTATAAATTGTGATCAGCTTTTTTTGGTGTTTTTTTTTTTTTGGATTAACAAAAGGAGGAAAGGATGCTATAATTGTTTTACATTTTTTTAAAACCAAATAATGTTTTACTATGTGTTTTTTTAATAGTTGTACCTTGGATAATAATTTTAAAAATGTGTAAGTATGTGTTTTTTTTAAATTCAATGTTTTTAAACTGTGTTTAGATGGGGTTTTTTTTGAGTGAAAACTGTACACAGGATTTAAGAAATGTTTTAGAAATTTTAGATTTTTGTGTGAATATTTTTGACTGTTTTTTCTCCTGTGGCCTCTGGGTGGTGCTGTTGAGGTTTTCTTTTACTTTGACTGTTTTTCTCTACTGGCCTCTGGGTGTCGCTTCTTCCGGTAAGTAGTCTCTTTCTTTCCTCATTTCAGTTCCGGATGTTGTGGAGGAAGGTCGTTTGGGTGAGTTCTCTGATTTAATTTCTTTTGGGGGTTTGTAGTGTTATTTTCTTTTTTGGGGGGAGGGGGGTTCTGTGTGTTTCTTCTTGATGTTATTTTTGGGTTTGATTTTGAATGTTTTTGGATGTTTCTGTTTGTGATTTTTGTGTATTTTTTGGGTAAGTAAAGTCAGCAGGCATAGCGCCATCCGCTGGCTTTGCTTACCTGGGAATGGGTTCACTTTCAAGGGGGGGGCAAGGCACCATTGCCTTTGCCCCCGCTTGAAAGTGAAAAACCTTTGGGGTAAGTAAAGTCAGCAGGCGGAGCACCGTCTGCTGGCTTTACTTACCTGGGAATGGGTTCACTTTCAAGGGAGGGGGGCCCCAAGGCACCATTGCCTTTGCCCCCGCTTGAAAGCAAAAAACTTTTGGGGTAAGTAAAGTCAGCGGGCGGAGCATCGTCCACTGGCTTTTCTTACCTGGGAATGGGTTCACTTTCAAGGGTTGGCAAAGGCAATGATGCCTTCGCCCTCCCTTGAAAGCGAAACACTTACTCGGAAAGTAAAGGCACCGGGCAGAGCGCCGTCTGGTTCCTTTGCTTTCTGGAGGGATTGTTTTGCTTTCAAGGGGGGGGGCAAAGGCATCAATAACTCCCCCCCTTGGACTCCCTCTGTTGTTGTGGTTTTTTTCCACCCCGGCTCAACTTTTGTTGAGGCTGGTGGTGGTCTCGCCGTGTCTTCGGCGGGGTAGCGTGGAGGAGAGGGAGTCCCTCTCCTCCCCGTTACTCTGTGCAAGAAGGCCGGCGGGTGTTTGCGTGGCTTTGAGGCGCTGTGTCCGGCTGCAGCAGACTTGCGCTCCTAGTGTGTTTTTTATTTTTATTTTTCGCGCGCCGGCTTCCTCAGCGTTCTGTGCGCTCATGGCACGCAGGATGCTGGGGCTTGTAGTTTTGGGTTTGTTTTTACCGTTTGTGCAGCGGTTTTTTCCTGCGGCTTCATTTTGATTGGCTGCGGCGTGTTTCCGAACGTTCTTTTTGCTCGCGCCTCTCAGCCTGATTGGCTGTGGCGCGGCGCAGCCCAAGAAATGTTGGGAAATGGAGTCCTTTCTTTTTGTTTGCAATCGGGGGGCTCCTGCCCCACTGGCACAAAATTCAACCCGACAGTTACCTGCGAACCCCAGTCGGGCAAGTGCACGGAGGCTCGGTCGGGGCTAGTGGGGCCTGGTGCAACATCTTTTGTCACATTCCAATGGTTAACGCACAGATTTATATGTATAGATAACTTAACTTTTGTTAAGGCAAACGGGCTGAAATAGCACTGGTAAGGACTATTTACTATTTCCAGATCTTAATTAGCTACATTGTATCAATTTGTTTGCTTAATTAAACAAATTGTTGACCCCAGTCAGAAATGCTACTTGTAAATAGCATTGCTTATACAGTGGCTTGGACTCAAAGCAAAGCAATCACACTTCTATACCACGCCACAGCGCTTAGTGCGACTCAAGGTACTGGTGATGACCTTTAAAGCCCTGCATGGTGATACAATTGCCAGTGGAAACTTCCTGGCCACCAGAGACTTCAGCCTCCTAAAACTCCCATCTCCTACCTGACTTAGATATTAAACGGAGTAAATCTTCAGCAGCTGCCACTGCCTCTCTGCATAGTTTACAGCTCCAGGGTTAAAACCCCAGTTCACATTTTCATGCGATGCTTCCAGTGCTCAGGGGCTGGCAAAGAATTTCACTTGGCAAACAGAGTAGGTACAACTGCTTATGGAAAGGTGGAAACCTGCACCGTGACACAGGCCTTGATTTATTGTTTGCAGCTGGCGAGGAGCATGTCTAAAAGAAGATTGCTGTCTCAGCAAGGGCTCAGCTCATGGGAAGAAGAAAACAGCTTTATTCCCAAAACTGTTACTGACACTTAACTGCGTCGACAAGAGAATGTAATATTTATAGTGAACTCAAACCCACTTCCGAACTACTTCTGTCTCCCCATGTGTCAAGAAATGGATTGGATGAAGCTAAGCTTTATAAGAAACACAGGAGAACCCGAAACAGCAGCCCCCTGTTTCTGATATGCTAACCAAGAGGTGCCCAAACTATGGCCTGCTGGCCAGATCTGGCCCCTGACACCAATTCATCCAGCCCACGCCACCCCTGCCACTCCTGGAAGTGGAAGTAAAACACACCCATACAGGTGCATTTTACTTCTGCTTCCAGGAATGGCAAGGGCAGCGTGGGCCAGATGAATTGGTGTCAGGGGTCAGATCTGGCCTACAGGCCACAGTTTGGGCACCTCTGGTTTAAACAGAGAAAATGGCAGCCTAAAAATCTATCTCATCCTGTTGCGAAACAGATTGCAACCTGCGTTTTACTTCCACTTCCGTTGGGGGGAACCACGTGACCGGCCCACTGAACCACGTGACCGGCCTGTAGCCCAAAAACTTTGGGTACCCCTGTGCTAACCTATGTCTTGACTTTAAGAAAGATGCAAATAAATAAAAGCAGCGAGAGAGAAGGGCAACAAGGATGATTAGAGGAATGGAAACCAAGCTATATGAGGAAAGAGTGAAGGAACTGGGCATGTTTAGCCTTGAGACTGAGAGGGGATAGGATGATAGCACTCTTCAAACACCTGAAAGATAATCATAAAGAGGAAAGGGATGGATCTGTTCTCCATCATCCAAGAGCGCAGGACACATAATAACAGGCTGAGATTACAGGAAGCTGAGTATCAGAAAAACTGTCTTAAGGGTTCAAGCAGTATGATAGTGGAACCAACTGTCTAGAGAGGTGGTGGGCGCTCCAACACTGGAAGCATTCAAGAGAGAATTGGACAACCATTTGTCAGATCTGCTTTGGTTTGCATTCCTGCATGGAGCAGAGGGTTTGGACCCAATGGCCTAAAAGGCCCCCTTCCCAAGTCAGTGATTCTATGATTCTATGACTATCATGACACTGTGCAATTTCATCATCCATCCAGGCTGGGCCATTACATACATATACAGTAAAACCCCTAGTTACGAAAAAAAGTCTGTTCCCTAGGCTTTTGCTTAAATCGAATTTTTATGTAACCCAAAGCAAACCCATAGGAAAAAATATTTTTTTACATAACTCAAAGCAAACCCATAGGAAAAATGAAAATTTTATGTAAATCAAAGCAAACCCATAGGGAAATGAATTTTTGCATAACTCGAAGCAAACCCATAGGAAAAAGAATCTTTATATAACTCGAAGCATACCCATAGGAAATCGTGTAAATCAGGACATGGTTTTAGCACAAAATCATTATGTAAGTCGGATTTTATGTAACCCAAGCATTCATAAGTCAGGGTTTTACTGTATACTCAAAATCAGGGGTACCCAAACTTTTTGGGCTATGAGCTGGTCATGTGGTTTAGGGGGCTGGTCATTATGGCCCTGGGGCTGATCCAGCTCCTGATGCCAATTAATCCGGCCCACAAAGCCCTTGCCACTCCCAGAAGTGGAAGTGGAACACGCCCATATGGAAGTAAAATGCATGCTTTGCTTCCGGGAGTGACGAGGGCTTTGTGGGACAGATGAATTGGCATTGGGGGCCGGATCTGGCCCTCGGGCCGTAGTTTGGGCACCCCTGCTCAAAATGGTTATTCCATCTCCAAGTACCACTACAGACTTCTCTGTTCCTCAATCCCTTACATTCATAAACTTTAAAATCCTGCTGGGGAAAAGCCTGTTGTTTGTAAATGGAAAATAACACGTCCTACCTAAGGCAAGCTACCAAAGCTTGATAAAGCAAAAAAGCACTCTTAGTCTGGAGGTGTTCTGATTAAAGACAGCTATTTCAGCCCCCTTTTCAGCTCACTCTCATCTCTGAATGTTGGCCAAATCTCACATGCAAGGTTAGATTCTTTAAAGACTCTATTATTGCATTCAGCAACCAGCTGGGAAATTACACCAGGGAGATTATTGAACAAATCTAAGAATAATGGCCTAGAGCAGAAACAGATGAGTCAAGGAAAAGACAGGGAGAAAGAAAGAAAAAGAAAAGGAGGAATGATAAGAAGCCCAAACAACTATATATTAGTTATACATTTATGGCATAGCTTCACAAATAGCTCAGATCCTTAGCTAATGAAAACTGCAGGTGGTTTTTAGAGCTAAAATAAGTTGTAGTAGAACATGGGTGAGGAGGTCAACTTCCTGATTACTTAGCTCTTACTTAGCTTTCTAAGGAGCTTGGCCTCAGGCTACGGAGGGCTTTAATATTTAAAATCAACAACTTGAACTGGGCTCAGAACTTGCCTGTCAGCAAATGGTAGATGTGTACAAACATGCTATGTGGTGTAGGCTGGAAGCAGGTTAACTACGTCAAAGTGCCCTGTGGGTATGTCAACACCATGGATCTTTGTCATAAGGACTGAATATATGTTTGGGTACCTCCTATAGAAGGCCTGCAGAGGCTTAGTGGTTAAGACACTGAGCTTGATGACCAAAAGGTCAGCAGGTCAGCAGTTTGAGGAACAAGTGCCGCAATGATGGAGTGAGTGCCTGTCTCTGTCCCAGTTCCTGCCAACCTAGCAGTTCAAAAGCAAGAAATTGCAAGTAGATAAATAGGTACCACTTCGTCAGGAAAGGTAACAGTGTTCCGTGTGCACCAGCATCTAGTAACGCCTGTCAAATGAGCATGGAAATGCCTACAGATGCAGACAGCACTTGGGCTGTAAACAGAGATGAGCACCACACCATAGTCAGATACGACTGGTTTTTGAGCAAGGGAGACCTTGTATAGCAGTGGTGCCCAAACCTTTTTATTGCGGGCCAGTCCTGCCCCCAACACACAGCTGCAGGGGCTGGAGGTGGGCTGCTCCCGCTGCTGACAGTTTTGACGTCAGCAGCAGGGGCGGCGATCACGCTTTGTCCTGGCTGCTGCGAGCAGCCTCTTTCTCAGTCCCATCCCCTCTGCAGCCTTTGCCAAAGCCGATCGCCATGGTAGGAAAATATTCAGAGCCACCTGTTTCAAAATGTGCAGCGCTGGAAGGGTAAACCTGGCACACTGCGGTGATGTCATCCCGGGCGCGCCAGGGGTCTCTCCTAGCGCCATGGATTTTGAAACAGAGGATGGTCCGAAGATTTTCCCAACACAGCGATCGGCTTTGGCAAAGGCTGCAGAGGGGATGGGACTGAGCAAGAGGCTGCTCGGAACAGCCAAGACAAAGTGTGATCACCACCACTGCCGCCGCTGCTGACGTTAGGCGGTGGGGGCGGGTGGAGGGGTGATCCGCGGTGAGCCCCGGTACTCACCACAGGCTGCATTAATGATATGCAGGGGACTAATTGGGCCTGTGGGCCATAGTTTGGGCACCCCTGTTCTAAAGAGTCTCCAATCCTTGGAGACAGCAGGGACATTAGGCATAGGATAGGAAGGACTACTATGGAGTGATAAAACAGTTGGTTAGCAGATGATGGGGAGCCTCTAACCAAATGACTGATCTGAGATAAGGCAGCTTTCTTGTCTTATGTACTAACCCAGAGCATTCAGGCAGACGTGTGTCTATTTCTATGTTCAAAAGACATAGATGCTTTCTCCAAGAGCATTCATCCACTCCAGTATTAGCAGATCACCTAACAGTGGTAGGTCAGAATTGTAACAGCTATCATACCGATCTGTTGGACTCTGGAATCTTCAAGGGAAGACGACCAGTCAGTTTCTCCAAGGTCTTGGAGTATTTCAAACTATGTTGGGAGCATCAAGGGCTCACCTATCACCCATCGATCATGGGAATTCAGTGAGGGCAGAGGGCCCACTAGAGGTCCCCCAAGCCTGTGCTGAGATGTCTTGTTCAACCACATGCAGCAGCTGATGTTATACATCAACATGTTATACACCACACCTCAATGCGTGGATGAGGCGGTGGTGTCGAGAGGAGGGTTTCAGATTTGTCAGGAACTGGAGAACATTTTGGGACAAGCCAAATCTGTTCAGGAGGGATGGGTTGCATTTGAACCATGATGGGACCAGATTGCTGGCACTCAACATCAAAAAGGCTGCAGAGTAGCTTTTAAACTGATAACTGGGGGAAAGCCGACAGGAGCTGGGCAGCATCCGGTTCGGGAAAGTGTGTATTTGAGTAGTGAGGAGGATGCAAAAATTACTGAGCAGAGCGAGGAGCTAGTCACTAGCATTCTAGCAGAAGGATGCAAGAGGCAGTCTAACAATGCAACTGGACACAAAAGACTGTGTCAGAAAAGCATATATAAATGCTTGTATACAAATGCCAGAAGCCTCCGGAACAAAATAGGGGAGCTGGAATACTTAGCAATAGATAAGAATATTGATATTATTGGTATCACTGAAACCTGGTGGACGGATGATAACCAATGGGATACAGTTATCCCAGGCTACAAACTGTACAAATGGGAGGTGGGCAAATGGGAGGTGGTGTGGCCTTGTATGTCAAAGAAGTGATAAAATCGTATGAATTGGAATATCTAGGTGATCTGGAGTCACCATTAGAAGCTCTGTGGGTAAGAGTACCAGGCCACAAGGATGGTCTAACAGTAGGCATATACTATCGGCCTCCGACCCAAACTCTTGAGGGAGACTAGCAGTTGGAGAATGTTGTAAAGGAGGCATCCAAGAAGGGAAGCCTGGTTATAATGGGGGACTTCAATTACCCTCACATAGACTGGGTGAACTGTTGTTCAGCACATGATAAAGAGATAAAGTTCCTAGATATGCTAAATGATTGTTCCTTGGGACAGATGGTTGAAGACCCAACTAGAGGTACAAGAATCCTTGACTTGATCCTGAGTAATACTCAGAATCTGGTGCAAGATGTTAATGTGACTGATCCAATAGGGAACAGTGACCACAACTCAATTATGTTTAACTTGATCATAGACTGCAAGTCACTGATAAAATCTAACACAGAGACCTTAAATTTTCAAAAAGGAAATTTCCCAAAGATGAGGAAACTAGTAAAAAAGAAGCTGAAAGGGAAAATTGAAAGAGTCCAAACACTCCAAGAGGCATGGAGGCTGTTTACAAAAACAATAACAGAGGCCCAATTGGAATGCATACCCAGAAGGAAAAAGGGTACTGCCAGTTCCAAGAGGACTCCAATGTGGCTTACAGGAGCTGTTCGGGAAGTGATCAAGAGCAAGAAAATCTCATTTAGAAGATGGAAGGCTTGTCCGAATGAGGACAGCAGGCACAAACAAATTCTGGCAGAACAAATGCAAGGCAACAATCAGGAAAGCAAAGCAAGACTTTGAGGAGCGTATAGCTAAAAATACTCAGAGAAATAACAAAGACTTCTTTAAGTACATTAGAAGTAAGAACCCAACTAGGAAGGCCATTGGACCATTAGATGACAATGGAAGGCAAGGGGTTATTAAAGAGGAAACAGAGATTGCAGAGAGACTCAATGAATTCTTTGCTTCAGTATTCACTGAAGAAGACAGAGGCCACATGCCCAAAACAGAGCCTGTCTTCGTAGGGAGGGAAACCGAAGAATTAAGCCAGATAGAAATAACCAGGGAGGAGGTCCTTGCATGTCTTGTTAAGCTAAACACTAACAAATCACCAGGACCAGATGGCATCCATCCACGAGTTCTCAGGGAACTTAAAGATGAAATTGCTGATCTCCTAGCCAAAATATATAATCTTTCCCTCAAATCAGGCTTTGTGCCTGATGACTGGAAGGTAGCGAATGTAAAACCAATTTTCAAAAAAGGATCCAGGGGTGATCCAGGAAATTACCGACCTGTCAGTTTGACATGTGTCCCAAGTAAAGTGATGGAAACCATCCTAAAAGATAGAATTAATAGGCACATAGAAGAGAAGGCGCTGCTAAAGGAGAGCCAACATGGCTTTTGCAAGGGCAAATCATGCCTCACTAATCTGCTGGAATTTTTTGAGAGTGTCAACAAGCATGTGGATAAGGGGGATCCAGTTGACATTGTTTATCTGGACTTTCAGAAGGCTTTTGACAAGGTCCCACACCAAAGGCTCTTGAATAAACTTACCAGTCATGGAATAAAGGGACAGGTCTTGTCCTGGATCAGCAACTGGCTAAGGGACAGGAAACAGAGGGTAGCACTAAATGGACACTTCTCCAAGTGGAGGGAAGTAAAGAGTGGGGTCCCCCAAGGTTCAGTACTGGGACCCCTGCTTTTCAACCTCTTCATAAATGATCTAGAGGTAGGAGTAAAAAGCAAGGTAGCCAAATTTGCTGACGACACTAAATTATACAGGGTAGTGAAAACTGTGAGAGATTGTGAGGAGCTCCAGAGGGATCTCTTGACACTGGGGGAGTGGGCAAAACAGTGGCAAATGAGTTTCAACATTAGTAAGTGCAGAGTGATGCATGTTGGGGCAAAGAACCCCAATTACATTTATAAACTGATGGGGTCTGAACTCTCTGCGACAAACCAGGAAAGGGACCTTGGTGTCCTGGTGGACAACTCAATGAAGGTGTCAACCCAGTGTGCCTCAGCAGTGAAAAAAGCAAATTCAATGCTAGGGATCATTAGGAAGGGTATAGAAAATAAGTCAGCAAGTGTAATTTTGCCTCTTTATAAATCTATGGTGAGGCCCCATCTGGAATACTGTGTACAGTTCTGGTCGCCATACCTCCAGAAGGATATTATGGAGCTGGAGAAAGTGCAGAGGAGGGCAACCAGAATGATTAGGGGACTGGAACACCTTCCTTACCATCTGAGGCTGCAACAGTTGGGCCTCTTCACTCTTGAACGACGACGTCTAAGAGGTGACCTGATTGAAGTTTATAAAATCATGCACGGTGTGGACAAAGTAGATAAGGAAAAACTGTTTTCCCTATCACATAACACTAGAATTAGGGGACACTCCATGAAACTTTTGGGTACTAGTTCTCAAACAAATAAGAGAAAGTACTTTTTCACCCAGAGGATTACTGGCCTATGGAACTCCCTGCCAGAAGAAGTGGTGACAGCTGTCAGTCTTGACAGCTTTAAGAAAGGATTAGACAAGTTCATGGAGGACAAGAGTATCAATGGCTATAATTATGGATACTTAAGGACAACCTCCGGGTTGGAGAGATAGGCAGGATATCTCTCAATATCATTTCCAGGGAATCCTAAGCAGGTGAAGGCATCTGCTTGGGAATACCCTGAAGGAAATGGTGAGCCACTGTGTGAGACAGAATGCTGGACTGGATGGGCTGTGGCCTGTTCCAGCAAGGCTGTTCTTATGTTCTTATGTTCTTAACATCAAATTGCATTGTCATGTTTAGTTCAGAACAAAGGGCTCTGAGCATGATCAGTTTAATGGTTCTATCTTAGTTCCACCTTGTCTAAAAAACATCTGCATCACTGGATAGAATGAGAGCACATGGCTATGTTCCCCAATCACAATAGAAAAAAAATCCTCTATATAAACTTCATGCCTATTGGCTAACAAAAGGGTGTGTGTTGAATTAAATGAAAAAGGTAATTAAAAAGTTACTCCACCTGGCACTTGCCATGAACACAGAGGTCAGTTTCATATGGCCCACACGGTGTTCCATCAACCACTCTTTCTGACACCAACATGGGCGATTCCTTCCCAAATGGGGAACAGTAAAGTTCACATGGCTTATCTGAAAAGTAAAATAGCCATACGTCATAGTGTTACCTTAGTTAGTTCATCAACAACAATGCACACAAAGTGCCAGGCCAAAGCAAGAGACATAAGCACACTTAATTGCAAAAAACAAATGAAGTAATTCATCAGTGTCATTGTGATGTGAACTCAAGTCAATTCTGACTTATGATGACTATTTCCAGTGTTTTCTAGGTAATTACTCAGAGGTGGTTTATCATTGTATTCCTTTAGGTTGGCTCTTTCTCGTGGGAGACACAATGAGAATTCAAACTCCCAGCCTCTGGTTCTGGAACTAAGATGCTTATTGACAAACATGGGGACCATCCTCAACCCACCATCCTTTCCTAGCTTTATAAATCCTCCAAAAATGCAATTCCAAGCACCTAGCTCTTTCCCTAACATTTAGCTTAATAACCAAAGAAAAATGTTTCTTAACATTTTTCCTCAATGTATTTTTCTTTTTACTATTTATAGAATAAGTATAAAACCAGCCTGGTACATTTAACCCAGCTAAGGAAAAACAAAGGTAGCAAACTGTGGTGAAATCATTTTGAATTTTTATAGATGGGCACAAGAGGAGTCGTAGAGGTTGTCATGGATAATTGTCGCTAACTGAGAAGGTGCTTGGCCTATGTCAGATCCAGGATCAGGTAGTGTGAACAGGCACACAGCTGACATTTAATTAATTCACTATGGCAACTTCCATACTTCCTCTTGCATTGGTGTAACTATCTAACAAGATTTTATCCATTATTTCCTAACACATATACTCTGGAGACCCATTGAAGCCTTTCTGAGGCTTCTAGTGGTTACAAATGCCTCCATTGTTCTACATGAGAACTACCAAAATGTCTGCTTCAGTTTCTTGTAAACATTACATTGCAGACAGTGGCCTCTAGTGGTCAGCTTTGATAATACATCATAGAAATACATATACAGTTGTACCTCATACAACGATTTTAATTTGTTCCATGGGGCTTGTTGTTGTAAAAAAACAATTGCTATACATGCATCTTATAGAAATTTTCCCTATGTGATGCATCGTACAACGATTTTTTTGTTAAGTGGTTTTTCCCATTGAAAAATTGTTGTACGTTTTTTCCATAGGGGAAAGTGTTATGCGGGACACCATTTCCCCCCCAAAACCTAATTGTTATGTGATTTTGTTGCTATACGGGGTGATTGTTGTATGAGGTTCCACTGTATAATATTATTTCTGGATTTTTTTATTAAGTATTTTTAGATTTGCAGATATAGTAATACCTTGGATAACGTTTGCGTTGGATAACACTAAAACCGCATAACGTTAAACAATCTGGAAAAAATTGCATCGCATAACATTAAAATCCTATGGGATGCATCGGATAACGTTCGCTAAAGCCTATGCCGGTTACAATGTATCTCTATGGAGTTATAATGTTATCCAATGCATCCCATAGGATTTTAACGTTTTACTGTAACTGAAACTGCAGATACTGAACCCATGGATATGTGGTGTGTGTGTGTGTATGCAGTCTGTATTGGGAATGTAGCAACACAGAAAGCTTCTGTAGCTGAATCAAACCACTGGAACATCTAGCCCAGTATACAAAGAAAGAGACTCTTTAAAGATTGTGGTATTTTTGAACCACAATTGGGTGTACCCTGGACAATGGCAACCTTGTGCCAGCTAATCTTTCTCACACTAGGTCAGACTTAAGGCACTACAGAATGAACTCACCAAAAGGTGCCTTCATTTTGGCAGTTTCACATCTGGCCTAGATATGGAAGAAGAAGAATCAGTTTTCCAAGGTTTTTTTGTAATATTCTTTTGTAACCTAACCTCACATATTGCTAGCATTTCCTGGTAGTTCTAACAAGTACTAACCAGGCCCAAACACCAATTTCCAGAGTTAATAAATCAACTGTGTTCCAGATGGAATATAGTGTATTTTTATTTATTACATTATTTATTACATTATTTATTACATTATTTATTTATTTATTTATTCATTTATTCATTTATTTATTTATTTATTTTTATATCGCCACCCTCTCACCTTGGCGACTCACCCATCTGGGATATTTCCCACTCTGGGTGGTGTACAGACAAATAAACAACAAGATAATAAAACAAACAACAAAATAAATAATGGTGTCTGAAGGCAAGCAAGCTCAAAACATGCTTTGCTTTGTGGCAATCCGGACAATCCCGGACAATCCGGGACCTGCACAGAACGGTTCTGCGCAAGTCACCTTCTACGCATGTGTAGAAGGCTTTTATGCTTGCGTAGAACCCTTTTACGCTTGCGTAGAACCCTTTTACGCATGCGTAGCCTTCTATGCATGCGTTCTTTTATTGTACGTTTAATGGTTCTTAAATTAATTAAATATTTATTGACTCATGTTTTCAATGCCCAGCTTTGCTTTCTTTGTACAAAGTAGTTCCTTACTTGTGAATGAAAAGCTGAAGGAATGGAGAGTAGGAAAAAGTATGATATAAATTTATGGAAATTTACCATCCATGATAACAGCAGTCCAAAGGCTTTTCTTCTTGTTGCTGTGTCTGTCGTTAGACTGGCATTGCTGATCTCGAAATGTGGGTACCCCTTTGGGACACGGCAAGTTCTCACAAACCATGTGCTCAACATTTGCTCCCCGGCAATTTTTGCCTCCAGGCCCAGGACTGTTCATGGAGGAGGAGGAGGAAAAGAAATAGATATTATATACAGGTCCACATATATTCAGTGAAAAATCCTGAAGCATATATAATATACATATGTATTTATGAGACACATTACCAGATCTGGCCACTAGAGGCAATTATCTACAACAAGGGGAGTCCAAACTTTTTGGGCCGCGGGCTGGTCACATGGTCGAGAGTGCTGATCACATGGTTCCTCCCAACGAAAGCTGAACACACCCTCACATGCGCAGGACACTGACGTAAATGACTCATGGCTGTCATTTATGGCAGCATTGTGTGCATGCACATTTTACTTCCACTTCTGTGAGTGGTGCAGATTAGATTTATTGGCATCGTGGGCCGGATCTGGCCTGTAGCCTGTTGTTTGGGCACCCCTGATCTACAATGTAATGTTGAGAAGGAACAGATTATATTATCAGGAGAATCGTTTCCTGATAGGACTAGAAAGAAAGATGGAGGCATTTGCCACACCCCTTGAATGACTCAGGTCTGGGTGCTATAATATGGAGTCTGCTCTCTTTTTTTTGCAGTTTCAGATATCCATGGAAGATCTCTGGAAAACATCTCCTTCAGATACAGGGGCAACCTGACTGACAACAATGAAGAAAACAGAAGAGGAGATGGGAATGGAGGATGCCATATAAATCAATGTTGTTATCACAGTAATCATGTGACATTCCTACCACAGAAGTGAAGCTGAGCAGGAGGAAAATCCACACACAGGAAAGGGCAGTGGTATGTTCCTACAGCTTTTACCGTGTTTGAAGGAGAATGAAAAACAAGAGTGAAAATCTTAACCTATAAAACCAAGTGTTCACCGTTGGAATTGGCTATGGGCTGCTGTGCGTCGCCCTACTTACCCGTTCCCTCCCTTCGAGAGCACGGGCGAAGTGGCTACGCAGGTCAACGAATGGTTTAAAAAATCGCGATTGGGGCATCAGCCCCACCATTGGCAAGAAAGGGAAACAACTTCATTTCTCAAAAAGCATTGCGTTTCGCCGTGTTTCTCCCAGTGTCAGCCAATCAAGATGATAAAAACAACGGACTCAGTCTTTGTTTTACGAGCCGCAACCAATCAAAAGTAGCGTTTCAAAACCTTGCCGAGCGACGGACGTCAGAAACTACAAGTCCCAGCGTCCTCGGTGCTGTGACCCCTCAGCCAATCAGGCTAAGGGACATGAGCATGGAGGAGGCTGGGAAAGCCAATGCGCCAACAACTTCCCTCCAGGAGGCACTTCGTCTCCCAAAGGGAAGCCATCCCCAGCTCATCGCGGTGGGCGGCTGGCCATGTCGGATCCTGGACTGCCTGCTTTTGGCGGCCCCCACCCAACCGGCGAGGACCTCGGCACCAGCGGAGAGGGAGAAAAGGCTGCGCCACAGAGGCATGGAAGGTGAGGCCCGGCACAGAAGGCTGCACTGGGGAAACGTAGAGTACGAAAGGCCCAACTGGCAACGGGTAAGTGGGGCGGGGGAGAGGAATTGAGGAGGGGAACGGGCCTGGGGAGCATGCCACCCACACAGGTCATAGAGAAGAAAGGGGGAGAACGAACCCACCTCCTTCCCCCCAGTCTCAGTCCCCTGCCCCACTTACCTGTTGGCAGCTGGGCAATTCGTACTCTGCGCCTCCCCAGAGCGGCCTACTGTGCTGGACCACTCACCTTCCATGCCTCCATGGTGTGGCCTTTCCTCCCTCAATGCCGGCGCCAAGGCCTTCATCGGTGGGGTGTGGGCCACCAAAATCAAGCAGCCCAGCCGGCAAACGATGCTCCCGCCCGCCCAGCAAAGGGCTCCTGGGTGTCCTCACCAAGGCTTGGGGGGAGGAGGAAGAGCTCCTCCTCCCCCTGCAAAGCTTCAGCATGTGTGTGTGTGTGTGTGTGTGTGTGTGTGTGTGTGTGTGTGTGTGTGTGTGTGTGTGTGTGTGTCCTCACCGAGGCTTCAGGGGGGAGGAGGAAGAGGCCTTCCTCTTCCTGCAAAGCTTTGGCATGTGTGTGTGTGTCCTCACTGAGGCGTCAGGGGGGGAGGAGGAAGAGTCCCTCCTCCCCCTGCAAGGCTTCGGCGTGTGTGTGTGTGTGTGTGTGTGTGTGTGTGTGTGTGTGTGTGTGTGCTCACCAAGGCTTCGGGGGGGGGGGAGGAAGAGCCCATCCTCTCCCCATGGAGCTATGGCATGTGTGTGTGTATTGTGTGTGGGTGTGTTTGTGTTGTGTGTGTGGGTGTGTTGTGTGGGTGGTTGTGTTGTTTGTGTGGATGTGTTGTGTGTAGTTGTGTTGTTTGTGTTGTTTGTGTGGTTGTGTTGTGTGTGTGTATTGAGTGTGTGTGTGTGGTTATGTTGTGTGTGCTGTGTGTATTGTGTGTGTTGTTGTGTGTGTATTGAGTGAGTGTGTGGTTGTGTTGTGTGTGTGTTGTGTGTGTGTGGTTGTGTGTGTGATTGTTTTGTATTTGTGTATTGAATGAGTGTGTGGTGATATTGTGTGTGCTGTATGTGTGTATTGAATGAGTGTGGTTGTGTTGTGTGTGCTGTGTGTGTATTTTGTGTGTGTGTGTATGTGTTGTGTGTGTGTGTATTGTGTGCGCGTGTGTGGTTGTGTTGCATGTATGCTTATATTGTGTGTATGTCTACCCCTCAAAACCACCCCAACCACAAGCACACATGTTATACCTGCCCGGCAGGGCAAAAAATGCTGATCTTAACCTATAATAAAACCAACCTATAAAACTTTACAAAGTTAAAAAAATAAAAAATTTACAAAAAACAACAAAGAATTCATTGTTTTATATAAAGCACAGGGGGGAAAAAGCCCGGCAACGCCGGGCAAACTATGCTAGTGGCAAATATGTTAGGAGAAACCAGATCCAGTAGTGTGGAATGTGGTACTGCATCTACAGTATTCTGAATCCTTCTGATGGCACTTTGAGGTGCAGGGCTCACAACTGAAAAATACTGTGCCACTAATCTAACAGCTCTCCCCTCCCTTTAAACCAGAGGTGCCCAAACTATGGCCCATGGGCCAGATCCGGGCCCCGATGCCAATTCATCTAGCCCACGCCACCCTTGTTGCTCCTGGAAGCAGAAGCCAAATGCGCTCATACAGGTGTGTTTTGCTTCCGCTTCCAGGAGCGACAGGGGGTGCAGGCTTGATGAATTGGTGTCGGAGGCTGGATCTGGCCCATGGGCCGTAGTTTGAGTACCTCTGGTTTAAGCAGAGAAAATGGCAGCTTAAAATCTATCTCATCCTGTTGCAAAACAGATGGCAAGGTGCGTTTTACTTCCACTTCTGGTGGGAGGATCCATGTGACCGGCCCACTGAACCATGTGACTGAAAAGTTTGGGCACCCCTCCCTTTAAAGGCTAAGTAAAATGGTGTAGTGGCTTATTGGTTAAGATGCTGAGCTTGATGACCGGAAGATCAGCAGTTCGAGACCTTGAGTGCTGTGTGACAGTGAACTCCTGTTATCCATCCCAGTTCTTGCCAACTTAGCAGTTCAAAAGTAAGAAATTACAATTAGATAAATAGGTACTGCATCAGTGGGAAAGGTAAGAGTATTCTGTGTACTCTGGTATCTAGTTGTGCCTGCCATATGATCATGGAAAAGTCTGCAGATGCCGACAGCACTGATTCTTTGTACCACCCTAATGGTCTGCCATGAGGAAGACCTAAAGAATCTCTTGATTGGGCTGAAGGAGGAGAGTGCAAAAGCTG
The DNA here is from genome assembly GCA_035047305.1 of Bradypodion pumilum. Taxonomy (NCBI): domain Eukaryota; kingdom Metazoa; phylum Chordata; class Lepidosauria; order Squamata; family Chamaeleonidae; genus Bradypodion; species Bradypodion pumilum. The sequence goes on along the minus strand of JAWDJD010000012.1, from coordinate 10,446,007 downwards.
GCTTGAGACTCAATATCAAGAAAACCAAGATAATGGCAACAGGCCCCATCAGTTCCTGGAAAATAGATGGGGAAGAAGTAGAAGCAGTGACAGATTTTACTTTCTTAGGATCAAAGATCACTGCAGATGGGGATTGCAGCCATGAAATAAAAAGGCGACTGATTCTTGGGAGACAAGCAATGAGAAACCTGGGGAACATAGTGAAAAGCAGAGACATCACATTGAAAACAAAAATTAGAATAGTCAAAGCAATGGTTTTCCCAGTAGTAATGTACGGATGTGAGAGCTGGACAATTAGGAAGGCTGAACGCAGAAGAATAGATGCCTTTGAAATGTGGTGTTGGAGGAGGGTTTTGAGAGTCCCCTGGACAGCGAGGAGAACAAATAGCTCAATCTTAGAAGAAATTAACCCTGACTGCTCTTTGGAAGGTCAAATAGTAAAGATGAAGCTAAAATACTTTGGACATCAAATGAGAAGGGAGGATTCACTTGAGAAGGCATTGATGTTGGGAAAGGTGGAGGGCAAAAGAAGAAGGGGGAGGCCAAGGATGAGATGGCTAGATGGCATTGTAGACACAATGGGCACAGAGCTGGGAGGGCTGAGGGGGATGGTAGAGGACAGAGGCGCCTGGAGAACAATGGTCCATAGGGTCGCAAAGGGTCGGAACCGACTGTGTGACTGAACAACAACAACAACAGAACAGAGATGCGGACTGAACCCTAGAGTCGGACATGACTGGATTTCGAGCAGGGGAAACCTTTACTTTTACTAAAATGGCAGAAGAAACAAAGGGAAAAGATGGGAAGGCTGTAGACTGAAGGCTATGAAATCTAGAGCCCCCAATGCTTGAGCGAATGAGGCAATTTGTACCTGAAACAAATATGCAGTCAAGAAGTGCCACTTACGGTGGATTGTCACATTTGCGTTGTCTGAATCTGGCGCCGGTCCCGCATGTTCGGCTGCACATACTCCAGGCACTCCAAACACTCCAGTCTCCATCTACATGCTCAGGAATGGGAGTTTTGCTGACACATTCCCCAGTTCGGCACCACTGGAAGTTTGGAAAGAACAGCGCTGACACACCAGGCACTTGGAAGCGAGAGGGAAACAGCTACAAAACATCTTTAAGCAGAACTTAGAAGCACTTGCCAAGTGTGGATAGAAAGAAGTAGCAATTTGCCAGTTATGGGGGAAGCAAGATTAAATGAATGGTGTACAAGAAGCATTGAACTAGATGCTGGCACTCTGATACTGGTAAAATCAGCAGGAAGTTAAGGACAGATTCAATCCCTGAGCTCAACGGCTCAGGTAGACTGCTCCTGTAGTACTACGACAAGTCTTCTTAGAAATTATAATGCCAAAACAAAGAGTCAAGCTGACTACTAGTCTTGTAAGTGGCAACTGGTTCAATGTCTCCGGGTTTCCCCTCTTCCCACAAGTAAATTGGTTTCTTACTTTTAAGTGAATTCGTTATGGGTGGGGGTAGCAGGGAGAAATGAAACTGCACTTTCTTAGTAAGACGGCAATGCAACATATATCATAGACCAGGAGTTCCCAAAGTTTTCAAGCCAGGGGCTGGGTCATGATCTCTCAGTCAGCTTTGAGGGCTGGATGGACATTTTGCCCTGCCTGCACCAATGGGGGTGGCCATTTTGTCCCAACAGCTTCAAAGGGGTGGCCATTTTGTTTCTTGAATGCCTTTGGAGGGGTGGAGGGCCACATGAAATGGCGCCACGCACTGAATCCAGCCCATGAGCCTTAAATTGGGAACCCTTGTTATAGACCATTGTTAATGCCGTCAGATTCATGTGCCCAACTTTTGCCCAATGCTATAGCATTCAACTATTGACAGAATTTGCTAAAACCCCAACAAAGTGCATCCTTTCCTAAGGCAAAATATTAGACAATAACTATACAGATTGATGAATTAATTTTAATTTCAAACCACATTGGGGCACACTCGTTGCTGGACAGAAGCTAGAAAACCAGCATTTGGACAAATTTGCTTTAATTCCACTTTTTAGTTTCCTCCCTGATCCAACATTAGCTACATCATGATTGAACCATGGAATTGTTAACAGTGGCAGAGTTTACAGGCTATGAAATCTAGAGCCCCCAACAGGGCTTACTTCTGAGTAAACAAGCACCGGATCTTACTTAAGTTGGCACTGGGTCTCATCCCAGAATTCTTGTGCCTTTAACAGGCAGAAATTTAAGAGGTGCTGTTTCTCCTTGGCACAGAGTCACGGTGATGGGAAACACTTTCACACAATGAATTACTGCCAAACTGTGAAAAAAATATTTTAGCCCGTTTACATGTGGTGTCAAGCAACCTCCGGATTCTTTCAAAGAATCTCGTTCAACTGGATTCCCAACACTTTGGCAGCTCTGCTCTTGTAATACATGTATTATGCATATAAACTGGCTAAATTCTGTGCTCTTGTTGAACTAAGCTGACTTGTTTCGGTGAGGGACCTTGACGAGAAACTTTTAAACCTCGAAAGATGATTTGTTTGAACATGAGAGCAAGATAAAAGAGGACTTCCTCTCCCTCCACCTCATAAAGGCAACCATAATTTGCTCAGTTTCAGAGAAAAACCAAGGGTCCCTTCCTTTCAAGAAGCAAAACCCAAATACTAATATTGGCTTTTTGTTTGTTGTTGTTCAGTCACACAGTCAATTCTGACCCTTTGCGACCCTACGGACCATTGTCCTCCAGGTGCCTCTGTCCTCCACCATCCCCCTCAGCCCTGTCCCCAACATACTGGGTATACATTTTACCAACCGAGGAAGGATGGAAGGCTGAGTCAACCTTGATCTCTCTGTCAAGATTGAACTCACAACGTTTTGGGCTGCAGTACAGCAGTTTAACCACTGCACCACCTTGGCTCCTCATGTCAAAGGGCTAGTAGCACAAACACGCCAATAATGTCACAAAATATCTCATTCTCTGAGGGGATGCAAGGCATGATGAACACACACACACACACACACACACACACACACACACACACACACACACACACACACACACACACACACACACACACACACACACACACACACACACACACACACACACACACACACACACACCAGCTTAGGAAAGAGGTTGTGAATTCTCATACCTTGTCTGCCCCACATTCAGTACCATCCAATGGCGGGTCCAATTTGGTCTTGCAAGATGCATCTCCTTCCACAAGACACCACAGACCAGCGCACATCAAATGCTGCCAACATAAAAGCAAAGGAAAAGATTTACTGCCTTGGGAAATATCGACTCACATTAGGGGAGATATAAGGGAAGCGTTGGTCAAGTCTCTCTGGTGTGAGTCCAACTCAACCCTTGCCTCTCAGTTTCGAAGGTAGAAAGCATATACTTGGAGTCTTGCTTAGATTAGGATTCAAATGGTTGATGTTGTAATAATGTCCTAGTTCTACAAGTGCCCCAGTAAGTTTTCCAGCGACCTCATCAAAGCTTGATCCTTCAGCGGCCATTGCTGTGTTGTCCGCATAGATGAGCAATTTTGTATTGTCAGGAACTGGTTGATCATTTGTATATATATTATACAGTGTTGGAGACAATACACTTCCTTTGGGCAGTCCATTCTTCTGCAACCTCCATTTGCTGTTCTTTCCATTCATTGTCACATAGAATACCCGGTTCTGGAGGAAGCTGCCAATGACCCTAGTAAGCTTGTTATCTTTGGTAAGATTATTTATTTTATGGAGCAGAATCCTATGATTGACAGTATCTTATGCTGCAGTTAGGTCAATGAAAGCCACTCCTGTATTTTGCTTTCTTTTGAAGCCATCCTCAATGTGCTGTGTAAGGTTAAGGAGTTGACCACAACATGATCTGCCCAGCCTGAAGCCTGCTTGCTCCTTCATGATCTTTGCATCAATAAATTCGGAGATGCGATTGTGAATCATCAGTTCCAGTGCCTTATAAAGATGGCAAAGGAGTGACACTGGCATGTAGCATTTTGGATCATCTGGGTCTTTGCCTGGCAGGGCTGTAACCAGGATTCTAGATTGTTGGGGGGGGGGGTTAGGAGGAGCAACAATGTCACACACACATATATAACACTAGCATAGTTTGCCCGGCGTTGCCGGGCTTTTTTCCCCCTGTGCTTTATATAAAACAATGAATTCTTTGTTGTTTTTTGTAAATTTTTTATTTTTTTAACTTTGTAAAGTTTTATAGGTTGGTTTTATTATAGGTTAAGATCAGCATTTTTTGCCCTGCCGGGCAGGTATAACATGTGTGCTTGTGGTTGGGGTGGTTTTGAGGGGTAGACATACACACAATATAAGCATACATGCAACACAACCACACACACAACACATACACACACACACAAAATACACACACAGCACACACAACACAACCACACTCATTCAATACACACATACAGCACACACAATATCACCACACACTCATTCAATACACAAATACAAAACAATCACACACACAACCACACACACACACAACACACAACACACACACAACACAACCACACACTCACTCAATACACACACAACAACACACACAATACACACAGCACACACAACATAACCACACACACACACTCAATACACACACACAACACAACCACACAAACAACACAAACAACACAACTACACACAACACATCCACACAAACAACACAACCACCCACACAACACACCCACACACACAACACAAACACACCCACACACAATACACACACACATGCCATAGCTCCATGGGGAGAGGATGGGCTCTTCCTCCCCCCCCGAAGCCTTGGTGAGCACACACACACACACACACACACACACACACACACACACACACACACACACACACACACACACACACACACGCCGAAGCCTTGCAGGGGGAGGAGGGACTCTTCCTCCTCCCCCCCTGACGCCTCAGTGAGGACACACACACACATGCCAAAGCTTTGCAGGAAGAGGAAGGCCTCTTCCTCCTCCCCCCTGAAGCCTCGGTGAGGACACACACACACACACACACACACACACACACACACACACACACACACACACACACACACATGCTGAAGCTTTGCAGGGGGAGGAGGAGCTCTTCCTCCTCCCCCCAAGCCTTGGTGAGGACACCCAGGAGCCCTTTGCTGGGCGGGCGGGAGCATCGTTTGCCGGCTGGGCTGCTTGATTTTGGTGGCCCACACCCCACCGATGAAGGCCTTGGCGCCGGCATTGAGGGAGGAAAGGCCACACCATGGAGGCATGGAAGGTGAGTGGTCCAGCACAGTAGGCCGCTCTGGGGAGGCGCAGAGTACGAATTGCCCAGCTGCCAACAGGTAAGTGGGGCAGGGGACTGAGACTGGGGGGAAGGAGGTGGGTTCGTTCTCCCCCTTTCTTCTCTATGACCTGTGTGGGTGGCATGCTCCCCAGGCCCGTTCCCCTCCTCAATTCCTCTCCCCCGCCCCACTTACCCGTTGCCAGTTGGGCCTTTCGTACTCTACGTTTCCCCAGTGCAGCCTTCTGTGCCGGGCCTCACCTTCCATGCCTCTGTGGCGCAGCCTTTTCTCCCTCTCCGCTGGTGCCGAGGTCCTCGCCGGTTGGGTGGGGGCCGCCAAAAGCAGGCAGTCCAGGATCCGACATGGCCAGCCGCCCACCGCGATGAGCTGGGGATGGCTTCCCTTTGGGAGACGAAGTGCCTCCTGGAGGGAAGTTGTTGGCGCATTGGCTTTCCCAGCCTCCTCCATGCTCATGTCCCTTAGCCTGATTGGCTGAGGGGTCACAGCACCGAGGACGCTGGGACTTGTAGTTTCTGACGTCCGTCGCTCGGCAAGGTTTTGAAACGCTACTTTTGATTGGTTGCGGCTCGTAAAACAAAGACTGAGTCCGTTGTTTTTATCATCTTGATTGGCTGACACTGGGAGAAACACGGCGAAACGCAATGCTTTTTGGGAAATGAAGTTGTTTCCCTTTCTTGCCAATGGTGGGGCTGATGCCCCAATCGCGATTTTTTAAACCATTCGTTGACCTGCGTAGCCACTTCGCCCGTGCTCTCGAAGGGAGGGAACGGGTAAGTAGGGCGACGCACAGCAGCCCATAGCCAATTCCAACGGTGAACACTTGGTTTTATAGGTTAAGATTGGCATTCTGGGGTGGGGTGGGGATTGGGTGGGCTGTTAGCTCAGTAGGGTTTTTGCACCCCCTGGTCCCCCCTCTGGCTATGTCCCGTTTACAGCCAAAGAGCCAGCACTGTCTGCATCTGCAGATGTTTCCATGATCATGTAGCAGGTAAGACTAGACGCGGAATGCTGATACCTTTTTGCTGAAGGTATCTACTACTTGTCTACTTGTAATTCTGTGCTTTTGAACTGCTAAGTTGGGACAGATGACAGGAGCTCAGTATGTCATGCAGCCCTTGGGTCTCGAACTCCTGACCTTCTAGTTGTTAAGTTCAGAGTCTTAGCCACCAAGCCACTGTAGTCTCTACCTGTAGTCTCTACCTGCCAACCTATAGGGAGTCTCAACCTGCCAACCTTCCTATAGGGAGACATTTCTGCAATGAATCCCAAAGCATGGTAAAATATAACGTGGAAGGCTAAGGATGATCAACATGAAAAGTCCCTCCAAACAGAGGGGTGGGTTAGTGGAAGAGACTAGTATATCTATGAGAAACCTCAGGTCTTCCAGATGTCATTGAGCTCTAAGTCCAATCAGTACCACCAAACAGTCCAAAGCAGTGGGAGTTGTAGTTCAACAAAACCTGAAGAGCTAAAGGAGTCCCTATCTCTGGCCTAGGATAACAGGGAGGTTTAAATAAGTACACTTATCACTAAGTTTCCCTTCTTGACAAATCTATACAGTGGTAAGAGCTCAACGCTGCAATCTCAGGAGCATCTACTTAATGGATCCTCTTAATGTCAACAGTTTACTATCAGATAAACACAAGCATGTACTGTATTTCGTATAGGTCACCATCTGCCTCCTTTCCACACTAGCTTCCTTACTGAGGAATCCCTGACTGTCCTTTGAACGTTTTAGTCTACAGAAGCATCAACTGCACACCTCAACTCATTCCTATTCTGGAGGTGAAAAATCTCACAGGGTTTGGAAATGTCTCACCAAAAGGGCATGTAGTTTCTAGACCAAGGGTGCCCAACCTTTACAAGTCAGGAGCTGGGTCATGCTCTCTCAGTCAGCTTTGAGAACCAAACGGACCTTTTGCCCTGCCTGCACAATGGTGTGTGTGTGGTTGGGGAGGGGCATTTTGTCCCAACAGCTTCAAAGGGGAGGCCATTTTGTTTCTTGAATGCCCTTGGATGGGTGGGGGGCCACATGAATGGCACTGTAGGCTGGATCCTGCCCATAGGCCTTAAGTTGGGAACCCCTGGTCTAGACCCATGGTTCCTAGCAAGGGGCGCACACACCACAGGGGACAATTTGATTTTTAAGGGGGGCAATTCAAGAATGAGTTATCAACAGTGAATGGCCTTTTAGGTTTCCCCCATGTGAACAGGAGTTCAGTTTTTGAATAAGAATTACATGTCACCTGGGGAGGGGTGGTCAGGATTTTAGAAATGCTGAGGTGTGGCATGGCCAAAAAAGTTTGGGAAATACTCTCTGAATCTGGGAGATCTGGGATTTTACAGTGTATTCTTTGTATCCCTGGAATAGATTCCATATACAGTAATACCTCGGATAATGTTTGCACCAGATAACGCTAAAACCACATGTTAAGCAATCTGGAAACAAAAATTGCATTGCATAATGTTGAGATCCTATGGGATGTATCACATAACGTTCGCTGAAGCCTATGCCGGTTACAATGTGTCTCTATGGAGTTTTAATGTTATGCAATTCATCCCATAGGATTTTAACGTTATGTGATGCATGTATCGCATAATGTTAAAAATCGGATAACGCTAAGACTTGTGGAACCAAGTTTTAGTGTTATCCGGGGTATTACTGTATTTTGAATAATTAGGGGGGGGGGGAATCAATACAACAAGCCAAACAGATTGATAAAAAGAGAGCTAAAGATTAAATCATATCAAGGATTTAAGCCAGGGAAAACCATACAGCTTCTTGAAAGGAAATAAGTGAAAATGACCTTATTTCAACAACTCTTCCTGGGATGGTATTTAAAGATGCAAAGTATCCAGAGCTTCTCTTAGTTATAGCACGCTCAGTGGTCTACATTCCCTGAAAAAGCTAGTTAACCAGACTATTTTTTAAAAATGCATTCATTGTTTTCACATTTTGTTCGCTGCCTTCCCCATCCAAAGCAAATAAAACAAAGCACTTAAGGTCTGAAAATTTGCCTCCTCTCCTACAGTGAGCAGTGAAATGTTTTATTAATTTGGCCCCTCTCATTAATGGAGCAGTGAAAAATACAAATGGTTCTTATTCCCAGTTTTAGATCAGACCTTAAGTTCCTGAAACTTTTACGGTAAGAAAGCAGGGACGGCATTTACCGAGGCAATAACTTCACTAGAGAAAGCATGATCTCTGTTCTTGAAAAAGCAAGGTGTCCAGGAGTTAATGTCTTACCACAAATATTTGCCAGGAGGTTGCCCTCAAGGTTTCCACAGCAAAAAGTGTGAAGAAAACATCAAAAGAAACCAAACCTTAAGCAACACAAAGGTAAAAGTGGGCGATGCAACCCATTTAAAAGATGAATTGCCACTCAGCAAACCACCTTTCTTTACCACAAAATTGATCCTGAGACTGCAAATGACCTGCAGGCTACATGATTCTCACCAATGCTCTAAAGCAGTGTTTCCCAATCTTTGGTTTTTGGACTCTAATTCCCATAAGACTAAGTCAATTCCCCAAAGCACTGATCAGCCAATGCACTGACTTAGGCTTCTGGGAATCTTGTGCATGATTTTATAAACTTCAATCAGGTCACCTCTTGAATGATGGCGTCTAAGAGGTGACCTGATTGAAGTTTATAGAATCATGCACGGTGTGGACAAAGTAGATAAGGAAAAACTGTTCTCCCTATCGCATAACACTAAAACTAGGGGGCACTCCATGAAACCTTTGGGTACTAGTTCTCTCAAACAAATAAGAGCAAGTACTTTTTCACCCAGAGGATCACTGGTCTATGGAACTCCCTGCCAGAAGAAGTGGTGACAGCTGTCAGTCTTGACAGCTTTAAGAAAGAATAAGACAAGTTCATGAAGGACAAGGGTATCAATGGCTATAATTATGGATACCAAAGGACAACCTTCGGGTTGGAGAGATAGGCAGGATATCTCTCAATGCCATTTCCAGGGAATCCTAAGCAGGTGAAGGCATCTGTTTGGGAATACCCTGAAGCAAATGGTGAGCCACTGTATGAGACAGAGTGCTGGACTGGATGGGCTGTGGCCTGTTCCAGCAGGGCTGTTCTTATGTATTGATGTCCACCAGTGTTCTGCAGAACATAGTTTGGGAAACGCTGCTCTAAAGAATGTTGCAGTTCCACCTCTTGTTTTCTCCCTGCTTTTTTATGTCTCCATGAGAACCTTACCTCCATATTCTTGCAGAAAGTTGCATTGGTTCCAAAGAGGATCTGACACTGCTCATCCGCACTGTAATGCATCCCAGGAAGTTTGTAAGGAAGCCGTACAGCGTATCGACTACGTGGGTCCGTTACCAGCAAACAGGTGCTAACCTTGGACCTAGAAAGAGGAATCTTATTTTTTAATAACAATGGCTTACAGGCTGTTCTTACTCAATTATTTTTCAACTAATGGGTTTTCTATTGAGCACTCCTTTAAAAAAAAATCCAAGGAACAACAACCTCTCTTTCTCTATAAAGGTAAAGGCCTCCACTTCTTGAATGCCAGTCATGTCTGACTTCTGCAGACGTTTCTGTGGTCATGTGGCAGGCATGACTAGACGACGGAGTGTAAGGAACATTATTATATTATTTTTATTAATGTTACCTTTCCTGCCAAAGTGGTATCTATTTATACACTTACAATTTCTTACTTTCGAACTGCTAAAATGTCTTGTTTTAAATATTAACAATTATAGAAACCAGAGCCAAATGCACAAGGCATAATAGAAAATCAAGCTATCAAAAAACTGGAGGCATGGCTACAAATAGAAGTGTTAATCCTCAAGTTGGCTTGTTGTCTCAGAAAGAGGATTATAACAAAGTTCCAAGAAAGGTAAAGTTGCTTATCAGCATAATTTGCTCAAAAGTGCCTCCATACCCACAGAGAAAGAACCTTAAATTAGCCCTGAAACGTGGCCAGAAATCAGCAATCAGCGTCAGAACAAGATAAGATGCATTGGTAAACATGATTGTTTCCCAAATAAGAAAAAGCTTCATTATTCCCCATCCAAGATGGTGTCATTTTTGTATTCCAATCCACATTCTTGATTACCAATGGTAAAAGGTAGAAAAATGTCAAATGCTATGAAAGTGCAATGGGAGTAAATTCTAAGACACTGTGCAGAAGGAGGGACAGTTTGATCTGTAGTAACTTCTGCAGGAGAGGTTGGCCCAAGAACAGACAGGTCACCCATTAAACTCACTACAGAGATTCTAAAGGTGAAGACCCAAATTCTTATTTCCTACTGAAAGGCCTATTCAAAAGCATCTAGACATGCATCTATTGTCACAAAACACTGGCAGAGTTTGATCTCCAAAGGACAGGAAACCTGGGACTCTTTTCAAGGAGCTGTCAAGGTGTTGAAAGTCAGGTATCATAAAATTTCTGTTCTCCTGCCAGTAGTTTTTTGCAAAGCCAAGGATGCAAACAGAGGCAAATTCTACCTTCCATCACCCACCAAGAAAAATCACTCATCATTTCAGCAGAGGAAACAAGAGACTAGTGTCTTATCAACAGAAGCTTTTACAACCTACAAAGGTCTTACTTGAGAAACTTTTCAAGGTCATCGCGACTACAGGAAGACCAGGATAGGTCACTAGGATTCCTACCCTTCACCCATTCTCCAGACATGATGTGCGATCTCCCAGCACAGGATGCGTGGTCATCGTCATGGCTCATTCCCATGCTGTTGGAGAAGAAACAGGACAGAGGTAAAGTCAATGCGGAGGATGGAACACTTCCAGCTAGATTAGCAATTAGACTGTCCATTTGAGATGAGAGCATATTTATGTGCTGGTAGAACTGAAGCATTTGAAAAGATGATCAGAGCCAGGCTGGTTCACCCCTGCTTAGAATTCCATAGAGTAGTCTGTATGCTTCTTCTTCTCAAGAAAGAAATAAGCACTGCTGTCTTCCCATATAATTAATTAATTAGTTATTTAGTTCATTCATCTCCCACAATATTCAGCATAAATGTTCTCAGGACAGCTTTGGTAAACACACAATTGTGTGTTTCCTTTACTCCTTGGGAGCCAAGCGATGGCAAAGCTAGACAGCCTAGATACATCACCCTGCCAACAAAAGTCCGCATAATAAAAGCAAGAGTCTTCCCTTTAGTAATGTATGGCTGTGAGAGCTGGATCATAAGGAAGGCTGAGCACAGAAGAATAGATGCCTTCAAACTGTGGTGCTAGAGAAGACTTTTGAAAGTACTTCGGATTGCAAGGAGGTAAAATCAGTCCATCCTGAAGGAAATCAACACCTGCTGCTCCTTGAAAGGACAAATGTTGAAGGTGTTCAGTACAGTGGAACCTCATACAACAATCGCCCCGTATAGCAACGAAATCACATAACAATTAGGTTTTGGGGGGAAATGGTGTCCCGCATAACAATTTTTCCTATGGAAAAAAATCGTACAGCAATTTTCCAATGGGAAAAACCACTTAGCAAAAAACAAACAAAAAACAACAACTGTTGTACGATGCATCTCATAGGGAAAACCGCTATAGCGTATAGCAATTGTTTCGTACAACGACGAGCCTCATGGAATGGATTAAAATATGTATGAGGATACCACTATACTTTGGCCACCAAATGAGAAGAGAGGACTCACTGATGCTAGGAAAGCTTGAAAGCAAAAAAAGAAGGGGTGACAGGGGAGGAGATGTTGAGACAGCATCATTGACCCAATGGGCGTAAGATCTGGGTGGACTCTGGAGGATGGCAGACGACTGATGACAGAGGAGCCTGGCATGCTGTGGTCCATGGGGTCGTAAAGGGTTGGACTCGACTGTGCAACTGAACAACAACAACTCAACCTAACTACAGTTTGAAGGGAATTCTAGGACAAGGACTCTTCTGGCCGACTTGCAAATATCTCTTGCTTTCCTTCACACAGTTTCATGCTCCAAAGCCTTAGGCAAGAGAGAAAGAAGAATTGCTGGCAGTTGTCTCCGAGCTTTTGGCCGGGATCACTCAGTTTAACCTTCTTCTCTTCCTTGCTTGTCTACTTCATTACTGGTCTACTGATACACAGTGTTAGTGATTGGCTCCCCTTTCTGTTTGTTGGCTCCATCCAACAAGAATATAATATTCGTACAGCTGTGTATTGCTTTCAAATCAAGTTAAACGATACCACAATCCAGCAAAATCTGATGTTATTAAAAACAACAATACCAAAAACAAAACAATCCCCCTTTCCAGGATTTTCCCTTGAACAGAACAGGTTTTCTATCACTCATTCCTTATTGGAATGACACACATGAATTAACTTTCCAGAGATCCAAATCTAAACATTTTGGTACAGTACACACCTGCTTATTTGCATTATGAAGACACTGAACATAGGTTGAAAGCCTTCTACTCCTAGAAATCCCCGCAGAGAATTTACTAGAAAAGACTATGCCGGGATTGTCAAATGCCTATGACAGTAATAGCATATTGAATTCCTACATTTCTTTGCTAATTGTGTGTCTTCTTGCATGAGGCTCTCATGCAATTAATCTGAACAGTTTTAAACCTCTGGGAAATCAGCTACAGGTAGTTACTACAAATGGCCAGACTGGTATATTTTGAGTGTGAGATCAAAGGCAGAAGAGTTGTTTTTCTTAAAATCAGATACTTATTCTTTGCTCTTTTCATTTTTACATCTCATAGAATCACTGAGTTGGAAGGGGCCTTTTAGGCCATAGAGTCCAACCCCGTGCTCAATGCAGGAATCCAAATCAAAGTAGATCTGGCAGATGGTTGTCCAATTCTCTCTTGAATGCCTCCAGTGTTGGAGCGCTCAACACCTCTTGAGGCAGTTCATTCCACTGTCATACTGCTCTAACTGTTAAGACATTTTTCCTGATATTCAGCCTATATCTGGATTCCTGCAGTTTCAACCCATTATTATGTGCCCTGTACTCTGGGATGATGGAGAACAGCTCCTTCAGGTATTTAAAGAGTGCCATCATCATCCTATCCCCAATCAATCTCCTTTTCTCAAGGCTAAACATGCCCAGTTCCTTCTGTCTTTCCTCATAGGGCTTGGTTTCCAGTCCTCTGATCATCCTTGTTGCCCTTCTCTAATTTGTTTGCATCATTCTTAAAGTGTGGTGCCCATAATTGGACAAAGTACTCTAGATGTGGGCTAACTATGTGGTGATGGGGCATGGACGTTATGTTCACACCTTGCCACTGCTCCGGGAGCTGCACTGGTTGCCAGTGTGCCTCCAGGTGCAATTTAAGGTGCTGGTTTTGACCTTTATAGCCCTACATGGCAGTGGACCAGGATACTTAAGAGACTGCGCCGCCCCAAGGTTTTCAACCTGTCCTACGAGAGCAGACCGGAGAGTCCCTGTGGTCGTCCCATCAACCAAGGAAGCACATCTAACTGGGACCAGGAGGAGAGCCTTCTCAGTGTCTGCCCCGGCCCTTTGAAACCTTCTGCTATTTGAGTTGTGCCTCCAGACAGAGTTGCTCCCCTTCAGAAGAGCACTAAAAATGTGGCTATGCCAGCGGGTGTGGGGCATGAATGGCTCCACTTCCCAAACATGCTGGCTTGTTTAGTCTCTGTGTAGGGGTATGTCCTGATAGCCTTTTAATGTGGGTGGAGGGAGGTTAAGGGTTTTTTTTATCAGATGGTTTTATTTGGTTTTAATAGTTTTAGATGGGGATTTTATTGATGTTTTTATATGACGTTTTCATTAACTTTGTAAACCACTTTGGGTCGCCTTTGGGTGAGGAAAGCGGTATAAAAATGCTGTAAATATATAATAATAAATAAACAAACTACTGCTGAATAGAGGGGGATTAGTACCTCATGGGTTATGGAGACTAAACTATAGGTGCAGGCTATTGGAAAATACACATCTGCACCCATAAAAATTAAAACAAGAATCCCCCCCCGACTCCTCATGAATGCACTTTCATTGACCAAAGAAGGGCAATTACTTTATGTAAATGAGCTATCACCTAGAGACAACTTTCATGATGTATTTCTTTTAACTAAAGTGGATTAATACATGTGAATGGCGGGGGTAAAGGGGAGAGAAATATCAAGTTTTAAGGCATTAATACCAGTGCTGGTGAAAGTACAGTAAAACCTCACATAAAGAGTGCCTCGCTTAGAGACTAACTCACTTAAAGAGCAGAATTCTCCCTGAATGGTTGCTCTTGCTTAACAACTAAAAACAACCAAAAACTCGCTTAACAACTAAATCGGGGTTCGCAATCCCCCCACCAGAAGTCACAATTGGTCACTTACAATGGCAGTAACTCTCTTAAAGAGCAATCCCATGGAACGCATTAAGCTCTTTAAGTGAGGTACCACTGTAGCAAAAAAACAAAAAACAGCTGGGCCCTGTTTCTCCAGAAACTGGAGATTTCCCAACCACTTTTCTTACTTTGCCGCATAGGAGTATTCTTCTTCTATAAAACCTAGGCATGTGCTCTGAATCTAATTCATCTGTATATTTATCACAGTCACCCAATCCACCATTTCTTAGCACATAATTGGGGACTGGTTAGAGCAATATACACACTGGTTTGACTATGAGGCTAATACCTTGAACAATACCTTGTTAAACATTAATGGGACTCTTCTCACTAATTATGGCACAGAACAACATACATTTTGAGGGCAATCCAAAAACATTTACACAAAACCTCCCTCCTTGTCCTATTAAAACAATATTTCCTCCCCTAGGATCATCATACATTTCTCTCCAATGTCACGTGGTTATTTTCCAACCGCAATAAATTTTTTTAAATGGAGAACTACATTGAAACATCTACTTCTTTGGCCAAGGGAATCTGAAGCTCTGACCTTACAATAAAACTATAGCTTCCTGAAGAAAGTGAGAGAAGGAAATGCAATTCCAACTACAAAATGTTCTGCTGGTGATGCAGGAGCCAAGTATGATGTAAGCTGGAAGCCGTCTTTTCAAAATAGAATGCCCAGCATACTCTTATCAAATTCCCCCCCCCCCCCAGTTCTTAGTGGAGTTGAATACAAGGAATTTTTATTGGAGTTCATCAATGAAACACCAATTCCTCAAACGATCCAATATGTTGAAGCATCTCAGTTCTGAAACACCTAACCCAGCATTTTTTTGCAAGAAAAGGGATGATAAGGGCACTTCCAGACTTATCTTGAGGATGATTATTTATTTATTTATTTATAGTATTTTTATACTGCTTTCCTCACCCATAGGTGACCCAAAGTGGTTTTACAAGTTAGATAAAAACATCAAGTAAAACATCAAATAAAACCCCTATCTAAAACCAGATAAAAGCCACATAAAACTATCTAATAAAACCACCCTTAACCTCCCTCCCCCCACATTAAAAGGACTGCCAGGACAACTTAATCCCCACGCGGGCTAAAAAGGCCAGCAGGATTGGGAAATGGAGCCATTCATGTCCCACACCTGCTGCCATAACCATGTTTTTAATGCTTTTCTGAAGGGGAGCAGCTCTGTCTGGAGGCACAATTCAGATGGCAGGAGGTTCCAAAAGGCTTGAGCAGACACTGAGAAGGCTCTTCTCCTGGTCCCAGTTAGATGTACTTCCTTAGCTGATGGGACCACCACGGAGCCTCTTCGGTCTGCCATCATAGGATGGGTTGAAAACCTTGGGGTGACGTGGTCTCTTAAGTATCCTGGTTCACTGCCATGTAGGGCTTTAAAGGTCAAAACCAGCACCTTGAATTGAACCCGAAGGCTCACTGGCAACCAGTGAAGCTCCTGCAGCAGTGGCGAGACACGGGCATAATGCCCACACCCCATCACCACCCGGGCAGCTGCATTCTGGACCAGCTGCTGCCTCCGAACGGTTGTTAAGGGCAGCGCCATATAGAACGCATTGCAATAATCCAATCTGGAGGTGATCAGAGCGTGAGTGACCGTGAACAGGGAGTCACGATCCTGGAGCAGGCGTAATTGGTAGATGACGTGAAGTTGTGCAAAGGCCCTCCTGGCCACGACTGCCACCTGCTCTTCGAGCAGTAGTCATGAGTCCAGGAGGACCCCCAAATAATGCACCGGGTCTGTCTGAGGCAACGGTGCCCCATCCAGAACCAAAGATGGTGGATCCCGGGATAACACAGGCCCCCGAACCCATAGCCACTCAGTCTTGCCAGGGTTCAGCTGAAGCCTGTTGTCCCCCATCCAGACCCTAACAGCCTCCAGGCACCTGCTTAGGACTTCGAACGCATCTCTTGGGTTCCCACGGGCAGTTGGGTATCATCAGCATGCTGATGATACTTCAACCCATGGGAATGTATGATCTCACCCAACAGTTTCATGTAGATGTTAAATAAAAGAGGCGAGAGTACCGAGCCCTGTGGCATCTCATACTGGAGAAGCCTAGGGTTGGGAAGCTCATCCTCTAAAGACACCAACTGGGTCCAACCCCACAGAAATGAGGAAAACCAGGACAACACAGTGCCCTGGGCCCCCAATCTTCGGAGCCGTCCCAGAAGAATACCATGGTCAGCAGCATTGAAAGCCTCTGAGAGGTCAAGGAGAGCGAGAACAGAAGGATTTCCCCCGTCTCGCTCCCATCAGAGATCATCCATGAGTGCAACTAATGCAGTCTCGGTACTGTAACCAGGCCTGAATCTGGACTGAAACGGGTCCAGATAATCTGTATCATCCAGAACCCCCTGGAGCTGCTGTGCCACTGCTTTTTCCAATACCTTCCCCAAAAAGGGGAGGTTGGAAACTGGTCTAAAATTTGTCAGAACTGTAGGGTTGAGCGATGGCTTTTTTAGAAGGGGGTACACCAGCGCATGTTTGAAAGCCGCTGGGAACACCCCCTCCCGTAAAGAAGCATTCACCATCGCACCGACCCAACTGCCGGTTGTTTTCTTGGCAGCTTTGACCACCCAGGCAGGGCAGTGATCCAATAGGCAAGTGGTATCTTGCACAGCCCTGGAGGCCCTGCAATTCCCAGAAGGCCAAATCCCCTGTGAATCCACACGAATGGGTTTACTGCGATTCATCCAGCGTGCGCTGCCCTCGTTGCTCCCGGAAGCGGAAGTAAAACGCTCTACTGACAACCAGGAGTGTTAGGACTTGCACACCAGTTTGGTTCCCCACCCAACACGTTGTGGGGCCGGTAATTAATTAATTCTGTAATGTTGTTATTTAAATTGTTTTCATTGTATAATTGTATTGTAAACTGTGTATGGTGATAATTTTTATTATGTATTATTGTATGACTTATTATGACGTTTGCCGCCTTGAGTCAGCTTCGGCTTGAGAAAGGCAGGGTATAAATTAAATTGGAATCAGATCCTGGACTGCCAAAATGAAGCCACTTTCTTGGCTTTGCCATTGCCCAAACGCAAGTCCTCATCGGTGTATGTCTCTGGCAGCAATCGGCAGACAAGCAAATGGGCCAGACTCTGTGTTTCTCCACAGTCACATTGTGTGTTGTTGTCCACTAGCAGTCCCCACTTGAGCATGTTGGTATTTATTTGACTTATACCCCGCCCATCTGGGATAAACACCCACTTTGGGCAGCTCACAATGTTAAAAAAACAGAACAAACACCATAAAACAAACACACGCACACACACACATAGAGTCCATATCCATTCAGAGGATGTCAAGAGAAATCCTCTTGCATAGTTCTCTCAGCATCTGCTGCTACTTCTCTCCTGATCTTAGGTGGAGCCTATCCCATAAAGCTTCCTCAACCAACTAATTAGAAGATGTGTAATGTCAGAATGTTTATTTTGCAAACCTAACTCCTCAAACTGACTTCCATCGGAGATTCACAGCTGTAGAAAGACAAACTGATTGCATTTTATTATTGGTCATAAATAACTCATTGATTTGCATACCCATCTCCTGAACCTACCAAATTTGCCCTGCTACTCTGGGCCTCTATATCAGATGCATAAATGTATTCCATTAAAACCCACTCTTATGTATGATGAAGTGGACTTGATCCATGAAAGCTAACATTAAAATACAAGAGTTAGTCTTTAAGGTGCCACAACGTTGTTGTTGTTGTTTTTTGTTTATCTCTGATGTGTTAAATAACTTGCTTTTAAAACAAACTAGAAACCTTTCAAACCAACGGAAGTGACAGAAATCCCAAAACATGTATATCCATGTATACATGAATATCCATGATTAGATCTATTCTGGGATCAGAGTAACCTCTTGTTAAACTGCTAGTTGCTGACATCAGCCATGAAGAAGAGAAACCATTTTGTAGACTCTGAAATATTGATAGACTTAATTGTCAAAGTACTAACGACTGCCAGCAGAGGATGACCAGACAGATTTGGACACATTTCTCCCAGTAAAACAAAATAAGGTCAACCTCACTTTATTTCATTAAACTCTCATTGTGGCCTGTAAGCATGTATGGTGGATATTTTTCACTTGTCTATGAAATGCTTCCTCAACAGGTGTCTGATTCCAAGGCTCAACATAATCCTGCAAACACACTGTGGAACCATTTGTTGTCCTTAACAGTCTTTCATCTCATGAATTCTAAAGCAAGGGGGTGTGAAATTTCAGTTGTGTTCCTGTCCCAACCACATCTGCTTCCCTGTCAATGATATTTCTAGTTTCTCCTGAAGCAAGAGAGATTACATTCCTCTTGACAACCCTTCTTACTTCCCTGTTCACCATGATTACTCATACTGGAGCAGCTGGGAGATATAATTCATAATCCCCAAATCATCTGGCTCGACTGTTCCAGAAACTATTTTGGAAGCACAGCGCTTTCTCCTCTGGAGGAAGACAACAGGGAAGAGAGAAAAACCTGCAGATTATAACTTGATATCAACACAACTCCAAAACGAGGCAACAAGAACAACAGTCAATTCCAACTTATGGTGCACCTTTCCAGGGTTTCTTTTAGGTAGATAATACTCGGAAGTGGTTTTACAATTCCCTTCCTCTGTGGCGAGCTCTTGGGACTGTGCAGCTTGCCCAGGGCTTCACAGGCTAGCTTTTCTCCCAGAAAGCACAGTGGAGAATCAAACTCCCAACCTCTGGCTCAATAGTCAGATACCTAAGCCCCTGAGCAAGAAAACAAATATTAAATTCGAGGGGGGCGGGGCATGGTTGCCAGTTCTACAGTAAACCTTAAAAGAGATTGATAAGCCAAGAGATGAAAAAATATCACAAAATATTGCATGAATACCTTATTACAAGCTAAATTACAGAGGAGAGGTAGAAGCCATTTTATCTATAAAAACCGCCACGTTTCAAAGAAGTAAAATAAGTATATCTTCTCAGTGATGACACGTTTCAACAATACATCATTAAGCTGCCAACAAAAACCCATCTTAACTATCTTCAATGACATTAATGCAAGATTATGGTCTGACAATACTTTTGGTAAAATTTCCATCTTATCCACCCAATCTGTCATCTTTTTAGAGACCAATATTAAATAGCAGCCATAGCAGTTCGCAAATAAATTAGCATTTTGCCTCCAACATGCTGGGTACTCATTTTACCGACCTTGGAAGGATAGAAGGCTGAGTCAACCTTGAGACCTGGTCAGGATTGAAGTCACAATGTTCTGGCTGCAGTACAGCAGTTTAACCACTACGCAACCAGGGCCCATCAAATCTATTCTTTGTTCTAAAATGAAACACACAAACTTTTGTTTGCTTTGTGAGATATTCTGAATGGCTATACAGCATGGCCAAGGCAAGCTGTGATGTAACACACTACAAGCCAACAATGTTACCTTAACATGTTACTTCTGAGGTAATAAACAAGTAACAACATTCCTTTTGCAAAATAATATGACAGATCACGTCACTTTCTTTATGTAATGTTTGACATTTAATTGTTCCTGTCTGCTGCTGCTGCTGCTGCTGCTGCTGCTGCTGCTGCTGCTGCTGCTGCTGCTGCTGCTGCTGCTGCTGCTGCTGCTGCTGCTGCTGCTGCTGCTGCTGCTGCTGCTGCTGCTGCTGCTGCTGCTGCTGCTGCTGCTGCTGCTGCTGCTGCTGCTGCTGCTGCTGCTGCTGCTGCTGCTGCTGCTGCTGCTGCTGCTGCTGCTGCTGCTGCTGCTGCTGCTGCTGCTGCTGCTGCTGCTGCTGCTGCTGCTGCTGCTGCTGCTGCTGCTGCTGCTGCTGCTGCTGCTGCTGCTGCTGCTGCTGCTGCTGCTGCTGCTGCTGCTGCTGCTGCTGCTGCTGCTGCTGCTGCTGCTGCTGCTGCTGCTGCTGCTGCTGCTGCTGCTGCTGCTGCTGCTGCTGCTGCTGCTGCTGCTGCTGCTGCTGCTGCTGCTGCTGCTGCTGCTGCTGCTGCTGCTGCTGCTGCTGCTGCTGCTGCTGCTGCTGCTGCTGCTGCTGCTGCTGCTGCTGCTGCTGCTGCTGCTGCTGCTGCTGCTGCTGCTGCTGCTGCTGCTGCTGCTGCTGCTGCTGCTGCTGCTGCTGCTGCTGCTGCTGCTGCTGCTGCTGCTGCTGCTGCTGCTGCTGCTGCTGCTGCTGCTGCTGCTGCTGCTGCTGCTGCTGCTGCTGCTGCTGCTGCTGCTGCTGCTGCTGCTGCTGCTGCTGCTGCTGCTGCTGCTGCTGCTGCTGCTGCTGCTGCTGCTGCTGCTGCTGCTGCTGCTGCTGCTGCTGCTGCTGCTGCTGCTGCTGCTGCTGCTGCTGCTGCTGCTGCTGCTGCTGCTGCTGCTGCTGCTGCTGCTGCTGCTGCTGCTGCTGCTGCTGCTGCTGCTGCTGCTGCTGCTGCTGCTGCTGCTGCTGCTGCTGCTGCTGCTGCTGCTGCTGCTGCTGCTGCTGCTGCTGCTGCTGCTGCTGCTGCTGCTGCTGCTGCTGCTGCTGCTGCTGCTGCTGCTGCTGCTGCTGCTGCTGCTGCTGCTGCTGCTGCTGCTGCTGCTGCTGCTGCTGCTGCTGCTGCTGCTGCTGCTGCTGCTGCTGCTGCTGCTGCTGCTGCTGCTGCTGCTGCTGCTGCTGCTGCTGCTGCTGCTGCTGCTGCTGCTGCTGCTGCTGTTGTTGTTGTTGTTGTTGTTGTTGTTGTTGTTGTTGAGAAGAAGTCTGGTTTATTGACATTGCCCAACTAGAAGATGCACGAATTGAAGACAAACAACTGGAGAAAATCACAAAATATCATGATTTGCAAATTGAAGTCGACCATCTATGGCGGAAGAAATCTGTTGTTGTTTCCATAGTGATCGGAGCTATTGGAGCAGTACCTAAAGGACTCCCTAGCTATCTGGAAATTTTTGACTTATCTGATTTGAACATCCTAACTCTCCAAAAAACCAACTGCGTATTTACTCAGACATTACCTTAACAGCTCTTAGGTCCTTGGTTAGGGCTTGAACTGTTAATTCTATTCCAGTTTTCGACTGTGAACCAAATGGTTGATCCAGCACCATGGATTTTGAAATGGAGAAGCCTTGGAAAACTTCTCTGACACAACGATCCAGCTTGCAAGAGGCTTCTGAAGGGCTGGGACCGAGCGGAGGCCGCTCAGACCAGCAGGAGTAAAGCCCGATTGTTGCTGCTGCCGTAGAAACGGTCAGCAGTGGGAGCAGGCCACCTCTGGCCCTCGCAGCTGCATGTTGTGGGCAGGACTGGCCCACAGAAAAAAAAAGTTTGGCCACCACTGTAGTATACTCACAAGACATTTCAGTTTATGAAAATGCTATAATGAACATGAAACCCGGAAAAGCGCCAGGCTTTGATGGCATCCACCTGAAATTCTTTATTCACGCAGGGAAATACACAAAATTTTGGATAGTACAATTCTTCAATTCTCATCAAAGATTAGGAGATGTTCCCCATAAACTTTAACATGCTAAAATCATAACATTGTTAAAAGCAGGTAAACCTGCAGATCAACCAGAAAAGTTATCGCCCTGTAGCCCTTCTCAGTTCCATTTACAAGCTGTTGGAACATGTACTACAGTGTATATAATAGAATTAGTGCCATAATATTTACTAAGATTCCGAATGAGCAGGCAGGTTTTCATCCTTGGAGAAGTTGTGTGGATCAGATTTGTCGCTAACAACATTAATAGAAGTGGGTTATCAGAAGAAGCTAAAAACATCCACTGTTTTTATTGATCTGTCCACTACATATGACACCGTGTGGCACCAGGCCCTGATAT
Source organism: Bradypodion pumilum (assembly GCA_035047305.1). Lineage (NCBI taxonomy): Eukaryota > Metazoa > Chordata > Lepidosauria > Squamata > Chamaeleonidae > Bradypodion > Bradypodion pumilum. The sequence continues at coordinate 10,423,610 of JAWDJD010000012.1, read as the reverse complement.
GTAAACTTTTGAAAACTATAAAATTCCAAAGAACTACTAAACTCATTGATAGTATGATCAGGGACTGCAGCTTCCAGGTTATTTTTGGCAACAAGATGAGTTCCAGAAAAATCCTCAACAACAGCTTACCGCAAAGTTCGGTCTTGGCCCCATTGCTCTTCGCACTGTATATAGCTGACCTACCAGCTACACAAAGCAGGAAGTTTGGGTATCCTGATGACTGGGTGATAGCTACCAGGCATAGGTCATTTGAGGCCTCAGAAGAGATCCTTACAACTGTTATCTCCATAATGCAACTAACTGTGCTTTGGAAGGCAAAAAGGGAGACGACCAGAAGAACAGTTCATGAAGAGTTACTTCAGGCCATACTCAGCAGGGCTTTTAACTTGCTTCTTTTTAAACAGCAGATCACTGGACCATATCATAAATTGCTTCTAACCACTTTGATGTGGTTCATGTAAGCTTACTGTCCATATAATAGAAGCCACTGTATCCTCAGATTCACTGAACTAGTTTTCTTATTTTCTTATTTTCACTCCAACTCTTACAGTTGCTACCTTAAGTCTGCCAGCAGTATCAACCACTTGGCATAGAAGGCAAATGACAAAGGATGGATTTGAAAGAGAGCAGATGTATGCTCGCTTGCCTTTGGTAAAATCCCAGAATATTCTGCCACTAAACATCTTCATGATTCACTCAGGAAAGGAAACCACAGCCTTTAGTTTGTTAAGACCTAAGCAGGCATGTCAACAAGAGGAACCATCGGAGGCCCTTCATTCATTTGGCCACCAGAAATCAGAAGCAGCTTGAGAGCACCTAACAACAAATATGTCTACAACAATTTCTACATTGAGCAGGGGGTTGGACCCGATGGCCTAAAAGGCCCCTTCCAACTCAGTTATTCTATGATTTCTATGAGTTGGCAAAGCTCACAAGCTGTTATTTGCCAGGACGATTCTGATTCAATCCATCCATCATGGATGCCTTTTCTGGCAATCGCTTCCTTCATCTGCTGATATAAACTCCGAAGCGCTAGAATACTGGCTGTAGCAATGATGGATATAAATATTCCATATATTTTCTAACATTTTATCAGTGTTAGGAATGCATCTGTCTTCTTTCAAATCCGTCTTGGTCACACCCTTAATTATGGCCTTTTATGGCAAATGATTGGTAGTGTTGATAGACAGAAGACTGGTTAGAGGCAATATAGATGCCTGCACTTTATCTTAATAGAATCTTATCTCCTTCTCTGCTGCTATTTGCAATAATTGTTGCCGTATAGCATCTTGCCCTGCTGCACATGGGAAAGAAAACATTCTTTCCCTAGTATCTTCCCATTTCTACAAAAAGAAAATAACTCCTTGACTTCTATCACTACAGTCACCTGATTGTATCCTTAAGCAGTTGACTAAGACTCCCTGTGAAATGTTGGCTTGTCCCGGTGCCAGATGAATGTTATCGCTTATAGGCATCTATATGCTCTGTTTATAGACAGAGCTGTACTTCAAAACACCACAACTGGGTGGAAAATACTAACAGCACTGAGACTTGGGGGGAAAACCTAACCAAAACAATCTTAGTTTAATCAACAGCATGGTGGCCAAGCTGTCTTCCCCCCACTTGGGTGCTTTTGGTTGAGTAAGCCAAAGACATGTTAAATAGCCAGTCTATAATGAGCTGCTAAAGCTTCCAGGCTGTTTTTGTGCCAGGATGATTCTGGTTCAATCCATCATGGCCTTTGTTGGCAGTCATCGCCTTCACCCAATGACGCAAATCCAAAGAGTTCAAGAGTTCTGTCTGTGCAATTTCTGCAGACTTGAGCCTACGACAGATATAAGACATATTAAATGTGCCTCTCCATTTAGGCCCATAGAGCAAATCTCATGGATATACAGTATGGTTAAATGCTAAATCCTAAGGTGTTTTTTAGAATTGTAATGACTTGGTAGCATTTGGATCATATGTTAAGTATGGTTGGGCACAGTTAATTTTGGAATTTGTTAAAACATACAAAACACTTGAAGGTTGCCCTTACCCGAATGCCAGTCTTATACGACTCTAGGGTGTGGCACTCATCTCTGTTTATAGCCAAAGAGCCAGAACTGTCTGTGTCTGTAGACGTTTCTATGGACAGGTGGCAGGCATGACTAGACCCCAGAGCACATGGAATTCTGTTACCTTTTCCACTGTTATGGTACCTATTTATCTACTTGCAATTTCTTGCTTTCAAACTGCCAAGCCACCACATTCCTTGGCACACTATTATTATTAGTGGAATTTGTTCCTTAGGTTCTTAACTCCTGAGCCTGACATATGAGCATAAGAAGGCTGCACCAGAAGAAGAAATGGAAACAAAAAGGATCAAAATAATCCTGTCAGGATCCTCTTACTCACAAGTAGCACCTCAGCCTCCTCATAATGGGATCCCGCCTGATACTGCCTGCTCTCCTGGCTAGACAGTCCACGTTTTTAAAGCTTGCCTTCTCACTCCTGATCTGGATCTAGGTGGTAAGCAAGGTAGCTCAAAGGAAATCAGATTGGTGTAGATAAGGTAGCACTGAGCCAAGTAAACACTCCAGTCATCTTCAGATAATTCAAAAGTATATTGTAATCAGAGCAAGTTACAGAAGAAAGTTTATCACAAGTTCAGAAAGCCTTTCAAAATAAAGAAAGCTGCTTTTTGGGGAAAGCCCAGCATTCTCCCCTTTTGGCTTAAGCATCTACATGTTTGCAGTTCTCCCTTAGCTCCAAGCATTGGGTCCAAGAGAGCCTCTTGGCCCCCACCTTCTGGGTTTTATCTCCTCCCTCAAATTCCACCTCCTTGTCATTCCCCTAAAAGAGTCCAGCCAATGATCACACAGTATGACTGGTCCATCACACATTAGGCTCCATCTCTTCCAACCCATGAGGCCAGCATGTTTACACATTCTAATCCCTTTGGTTTTATCAGGTTAGTTAACCATCACCTGATGATCAACATTGAGTTGCTGGCAGTATCATCTACTCTATTACGATGGCAGGATAACCTGGCCAGATAACCTGACCAGATTAATATGACTAATAGATCCAGTGACTTATTATACCTTATTGTATGAATCCCAGCATGTTGCTCCTTCTATAAGTTGCTATTTCTACAGTTACAGACAACATGAACTGCTGGCTTTTTACCCTGTTAGACAAAATATTGGTGCATACTCTCACAGTGGCAGTTGCCATATTATGAATTACAGGAGTTATATTTCATTTATTTATTTATTTTAAACATTTATATCCCACCCTCTTGGTGGATACACGGCAGCTAACAACAAAAGCTAACAACAAAAGGGGAAGGGGAGAAGGAAAAAATACAGTAGGTAAAAATTATAATATAAAAACAATAAAAACAACCGCAGCTAAAACATGACCCAGAAACCCCACCCCCACCCCACTAAAATAAGCATTAAAACAGATCAACAAACAAATAATCATTAAATAAGCCCTCCCCACCCTCACACACATTAAAACAGAGTAACGAAACAGGGGGAGATCCCTAGCATAGGCTAAATCAGCCAGTGGGCCTGACTAGTGGAGTCTAGCATGCCCCACACCGGCTGACAAAGCCATGTCTTCAGCATCTTTCTTTTTTTACAAGAGTTGTAAAGGCAATGGAAGTGGGTGGACTGAATGTAAAACACCCCCCCCCCCTTTTAAGGTTCACATTGTCAGGGTAATCCTCAAAAGAAGTTACATTTCACTTAAGTTACTTTGTATTAGCTTAGGTAACATTGTAGTTTGAATTAACTCATTCTAGGTCTGAGTATCCTAACCTCAGCCAGAGCTGCTGTAACACCATTTTGCATACCAATGACGCAGGCACACTCCACAGATTAGCAAGGTCATTAGTGACACAAAAGCTTGCCAACTGCCAAGGACACTCTTGGAAGACTATCAAACAAAAGCTCATCTTTTGTTGAGGTGGGAAAAATCAGATAAGAACACCTGCAAGGAACTAACAAGAGAGTTAGCCAAAACAAAGATTTACAAAGCATCCCACAAATTCTTGATGGGAGTGCAACACCCCAAAGAACAGTATAAAAGTGGATCCCGAATCTAGGTCCGGAAGCAGTGTTTCCCAATGCTGGGGGAATGTCCAATTCTTTTTAGATCATGCCTTGATCCATCCATGTCCTTTTACATGGGGATGGAATCGCCCACACTTAGCCAGGCTTTAATTAAGCAAACTGTTTTTATTTTCTATGTATCTATTCAGTATGAAATTCAGTGCAGCCTGGAAAAGCTTTTTAGAAGAATTATTTCGTTTTTTTGTGTCTGTTTATTATTTTGCAATAAATGCTGCTAAATGAATTTTGGAGCAGCCTCTTTCATTTGCTCCACGATGAGGGCGTGAAGAAGGGGAGAACTGGAGCAACAAAGAGCTCCTTTTCTCAGGCCTTGTCCGTGGTGTGTAACCAACGCCTTGAAGAAGATTTGGGAAACTTTTGTTTTTCCTGGGCTTTGCCGCCATTATCAGCAAGGGTCCGCTTTGAAGGTAAACATACCTTTCCGTCCCCGGAATCTTCCCAGGCCAGACAGTTCTCCGCAAGTATTGTAGAAGCGGAGGTGGCAAGTGGCAACATTACGGGACTTTAATATAAATTGCTACCAACACCTGGGACTTCCCAGATTGCCATTTTATTGCCTATGAGCTAGTCTTTACTGGACCAAGGTAGCGCACCGCGGGCCAATGTCCCTGAGCAGCCAGTGCACCTCAAACCCTACCACCAGCCCCTGACACACATTGGTTATTTCAACTCCACTCAGTACCAAATCAGTACACCAGCCTATTGCAGGATGAGGATCGGCTCCCCTACTTCCATCAGATGCTTAAGATTAATAAATAAAATAAATAAAAATAAACAGATTGTGGCAAAAAAACAACAACCTTCCAACTGGTGACCCACCACTAAACATTGCCGTGCTCCCACCACCTGAGTGATTGTAGAAATGTTTCTAAAGAATAAGCCCCTGAAGTATGAACACGCTTTGGAAAGAAAAGAACCTAACATTTTAATCCCATACTGCTGGGCAAAGAGCACAAACCAGCTCCACAAATGTGTTCCTGATTATCTACGGGTAAAAAATAAGGAATTATTAAAGAACAGAAGGCATTTCACCCGAGATGTACAACAATAAATCCCGAAAAATCAGACTAGGCAGAAGGGTGGAAAAGGAATGCTCATATTTCTGAAAGGTTAGGAGAGATGGGCTATGGATAGATTTCACACTACCTATCATTCTAAGGAGACTTATGGTAAGCTCAGGGTTGCAAAATTGTTTTCTTCCTCATCCGCTTTTTCATAATTGGAACCCTACAAGGTAGATCGGGCTGTCTGGTTGGGGATTTGAATCCAGGTTTAATAATTGTGTGCTGCTCAGTCAATTCGGATATATGTTGACCCTTTTCTGGGCTTTTTAAGTAAAGGGTATTCAAAAGAGTCTGCAGTTCCTGATGTAATCCACCCCATAAAATTCTAACCTCCAAACTGGACCAAGGGAGGAAATCTAGACCTGAAGAAAGGGCTCTTACACCTCTTCAGCAGACCAGAGACACATCCAAACCTAAGCTGTGAAACAGAGAAGAAAACGCCAGCTTGCCACACATGATTGCCATGTTACACAAAAGATTTGCCATAAAATCTCTCATGTGTCCTTTGTCACCAAGATGCTAATTGGCTGATCTTTTTTTAAAAAGAAGGGGAGTCTTCTTTGCAAAAATACAACACTGGACACCTGTGATTGCAAACTAAAATCTCTAAAATAACAAACTTCTGGAGAGAGAGAGAGAGAGCACACTCTCTCTCTTAAGCTGTCATTATGACATTCTCTGGCCTTCTCCGTTATTTGGCATTGTGTCTGCCACACAGTCAATGTTGCACTGAGGAAAGCCAGCCACAAAGGAAAGAAATGAGAAGAGAGCCAGGGGGTTGTTTGTTGTGGCCACGATACCAGAATTTCCCTCCCTTTTATTCAGGCTGTTGCAGGGGTCCCTTGTGGAACAGAGCAGGTTTTTTTGCAATATGTATTACAAGCAAATCTCTGTGCTTCACACATCTGGATAATGGCTTTCTTCAACTTCCTTCTCGGGGAATTGAGAAAATGAATTCATATGCCCACATCCCATCCTTTCCAGATTCCATGCACAGGTTTGTGTCATGGGATGGAATTTGGTACAGGCCTCATAAGGGCTGGAGACATTGTGTGCTGAGTTCTGATATTTGCTCTTCTGTACCTCTGCGCAACAAAATCTTGCAAGGACAAACTCTCACACTCTCTTCAAAAGTATTCTGCTCGACAACTGAAGATCCTGTGCCAAAAATGGGGTACTAAAAGAAGAGATATCCCTAGATCCATTGGATGAACAACACACTCCACAATACCGTTTAGGAATTCCAGAATCTCTTTTTGACTAGCAAGTGTTTTCTGCAACATCTCGTCATCCTTTACAATGGAGAACTGCACAACCGACCAATATTCATAATCACTCTTTATCTAAACCAGTGGTTCCCAATGTGGGGCCCAAAAGCCTATGTCAGTACATTGGCTAATCAGTGCTTTGGAGAATTAGGCTTCTGGGAATTGAAGTCCAAAAAACCAAAGGTTGGGAAACACTGATTTAAACACTCTTGCTTTCCATGCCCAATATTAACAATGATACCTAGTTTCTGTTATCAGATACAGTATGTCAAGTGCTGGGAGAAGTATTAGGGGACGGCATTCAACTTTAAGTACTATTTATCCTCTTTCTAGAGCAGGGGTGGCCAACCCCAGCCCATGGGCCTAATCCAACCCATGCATATCATTAATCTGGCCTGCAGTGATCACACAGGGACCTCTAGATCTGCCCCCCACCACCAGAAGTCGTGATGCATTATTTACTGTGGTGGCGGCAGTGGGAATTGCTCCTTCTCCCATGTTTTTGGACAAGCTCCACTGCTTCCCAGGGTGGTAGGAGGCTTTTCGGAGCAATTTCACTTCGGTTTGGGGTTTCCCCACTCCTTCCCCACTGCGCTTTGGCAGCTGGAGCACAACCGTGGGCAACCTCAGGTGCTGGGTGGAGTTTTATGTCAGCACCTGGGATGACCACACAGAACCAGGAAGTAGCTCGCAGTGCAACTCTAGCTGCCAAAGCACAGCGGAGAAGGCTCAGAAAATTATCAAACCAGAGTGAAATTGCTCCGAAAAGCCTAACGTCGCCCTGGGAAGCAGTGGAGCCTGTCCAAAACCCCGTAAAAACTGTGCAATTCCCGCCGCCGATGATGACAACACTGATGACAATGAAGACGTAAGTAGTGGGCACAGCTACGCCTCCAGCCCCTGGCGGGAAGTGTTGGAGTATTAGGAAAAAGGCCTTCATGAAAGACACCTTTCAAATGTTACCTAAATAAATTATAAGTCTCATTCCTACACTTCAAAATAGGTGACTCTCAAAAATTTCAACTGTCATACAGTTCATTACAAAAACATTAAAGTTAAGAAAAAGAAATCTCTATTATATTTCACCAGGGAATGTTTCATGTATATACTCATAAGTGACCAAAAATGTTCTATTATTTCATGCTCTCAAATGTGTGTGTGTGTGGGGGGGGGGAGCAGGTTTACTTTCCCACTGGGCATGTTTAGGAGAGTTTTCGTGCAGTTTTTTTGGGAGGGGAGAGGGGGAGCCATTTTAGCACTTTTTTGCTTTGTTGGGAAAAAAACTTTTTTTTGTTTTGCCAATAAAGATCTGATTGATTGATGAATTGGTTGTTGTTTTTTTGGGCATAAAAATCAGAATTTGCAGAAAAACACAAGTTTTGGTGTTTTGTTCTGTTGCAAAATATACTGTTTCTGCACAAGACATGAAACCAGTTTTTTCACCAATGCTTCTACTGGAGACAACTTCTTCTTCGCTTCCTCATTTACCCCATTGGGTGTCAAGGGAGATGCAAGGTTCTTGCTCTAGCACTTCTAGTCGCTTCCACTGGTGTAATTTTGTGTTGTTGTACAGTGGAACCTCATCGAATGAACACCCCCCCCCATACCGACTAAATCACATAATGAATAGGTTTTCAAAGAAAATAGCGCCCTGCATAACGATTTTTCCTATAGGAAAAAAAGACAACAAATTTTCAATGGGAAAAAACACTTAGTGAAAAAATGGGCATTGCGAACAGACCCATAGAATGAATTAAAAATATGGGGTTTTACTGTAATATTTCTTGTAATGCTGCAGACTACTGTGTCCAAAACATATAACACCAACGATTTTTTCCACTAATGCTGCTGTTCTTTTAGCTTTCAGGATCTAAAACCAAAACTGATAGCAGCTGACCATTTTTTTCAAAGAAGGTACCTTGAGGGGTTAAGAAACCTTTTTTGGCCAAGTCTTCATTACATCCAGAATACTAATCCACTCTACTGAAGTCATTTCTTTGAATAAACTTTGCCTGAAACTTGCATGAAGCATCTGTCCACAGTAATGTTTTTGCAGTAAATCTAAGCAACAAGAGTGGGGGATTTCTGAACCTAACACATCAATTAGTACATTTGCTCACTTTTTCCACCAGCTGAAGCTGTATTTTGAGAGCCAGAACACAAACTTTGGTCTGAATGGGCATCATTTGTTTTTTCCCCCTCTTGTCAAAGAGTCATACAGTGGAACTCTGGATAACGGCGGTACCGGATAATGCCAAATCCGCATAATGACGCGTTTGTTATGCACCACGTGATGCTCCGCATAACGCCAAAAAATGCTACAAAATGGTCATTATGTGGGGCATTTGGTAATGATGCTCCGGATAATGAACACTTGTTGGTCGTTATCCAGAGCATCTCCCATAGGGACCACATAGCGTCAAAATCCGGACAGCGCTGCACTCCGTAGAACGGAGTTTTGACATTATCCAGAGTTCCACTGTATATCTTACCCTTCTACCCCATAGGATAGCAGAAGATTGTCAGAAGCTGCAGAAGGAGAGACTCCAAAGAGTTGTATTGCCAAGTACCCACCAGGTATTGTCAGTGTGTTAAAGTCTTCTTCTTTCATGTCCAGATCAGACTTTAAATTGCCAAAATGAATCCATCTTCTTGGCTTTGTTGTTGGCATTATAGACTTTGACTTGGAGACTCTAGGTTGGCATGGCCAACCTTGGTGCCCCAAGAGTTCATGAATTTCAATTCCCAGAAGCCCAAGTCAGCACACCTGCTGATCATGGCTTCTGGGAATTGAAGTTCAATAACACCTGGAACACCAAGGTTGGCCACCCTGGTTCTAGGTGTATCTACCTTACTATATATCAATAAACATTATAGCTCTTTTTTCTTCCTTTTTTTCTTCCTTACTAAATATCAATAAACATTATAGCTCTTTTTTCTTCCAGAGTTGGTATGAAAAACTCAGCAACCAAAAATCTTGTACCACCACGTCTGGTTTCCCAATGCCATTCTGACTCTCTTGTGATAAGGAATCAAGCTACACTGCAGATAGTTCACACTGCCTTCAGCCTGGCCAGGCTCTGCTCAAACAAGTTAAGTCTCTAACTATTATTAATGGTTGATTAAGTGTTTTATACAAGTAAACTGCAAATAGGAGATTAAGAAATCTTTAGCAAGAATCAGAGAGTCACATAACAACCTAAAAACCACCTTTCTCCCTATCCTTTTTCCTGCATGGTCTTGTAGGATTGTTTTAGAACAGTGTTTCCCAACCTTTGGTTCTTGGACTTCAATTCCCAGGAGCCTAAACCAGCACATTGGCTGATCAGTGCTTTTGGGAATTGACTTAGACTTCTGGGAATTGAAGTCCAAGAACCAAAGGTTGGGAAACACTGCTTTAGAAGCACCTGCAATACTGTCATCGTACAAAACTGACAAATTGTTATACCCATGGCTTCAGCTAGCTCAAAGGATGTAACAGGATAATCAAGGACCATCCAACTTTGTAAACAGTTATAGAGGGAGACATAGAGACTGTCCCTTTCTTGCTACTTCCTTGGTATAACAATTGTAACATCGCAAAATTAAGAAAGATAGCTTCTGGATGGCATACAGCAAAGTTAGCCTTGTCCCTTTCAGCTCTATGGTCACATAATGTTCAACCACTGCATCAATTCTCAACCTGTATATTGAAAAAGTCATTTGAAGGTGGAATCTGATGGATATCCCACAACTTCATCAGTATTGCCTGTTCTATATGCAATACTTGTGGTGTTTTAAGGTGCTCGAAAGTGAGATTGTGAATTAGAATGAGTCCAAGATGATAGTTTGAGAACCTAGCTCTGTCATGAATGAAACCAAGAGCACAAAGATCTGACTACCTTTTTTAGACATTAGGTCAAGTTAACCCATTATTTTGGATATTTCTTGCACCAAACAATGTGTTGCTAAGGCTGAGAATAGATATAACAGCCTGGCGTAGGCTTCAAATAAATACAAGCTCTGCATCATTGACTTCTGTTCAAACCATTCCCCAGTTTGGCTCCTCCGCCTGTCAATGGAAGCCGAACCGGATATTTGTGTTCAACTTCTCAGAAATGGTGGGAGCGCAAACATTTCCTGTATTAACCACTAAGCTCTCCATCAAAAATTGAGAAAGCACACAGGTCTCCTGTATGATTGCTGAAAAGTATGGCTCATGATCGCTTTTGAAAATAATAGCAAAACATTTATGAGATTCACTTTATGAAGCAAATGTTTGTTATTAGCGGATAATGTTATCATAATGGCAATGAAAGCAACAAAAGGTGTGCAGGACCAGTGATTAAATGCATCTTTGAAATGAGAAATTGAAGTGAGATTTGCTTATTATGCACCTCTTCTTCTTTTTCCTTTCCTCTCCTCCTTTCATTTCCTCTCCTACTACTCTATGTAGTATGACTGTCACAGCCCGCACCAGTGGAGCTTAACAGCTGGGTAGAGCTACAGTGGGGGAAGGGGAGATTCCTCTTACTTCAGGCCTTGGAGCAGAATCGTCGTCACCAGTCTGGGGTCAGTAGCCATTGGGTCTTGTCAGAGTTACCATGGTCTTCCAGGAAACTTAGAAAGGGTCTGTCAGAGGTCTAGAAGTCAGGAGGCTAAGAGCACAGTGTTGGGTCCACAAGGTTGACAAGTTAGTCCAACAAAGGGTCTGCTGGCAGGCCTCTTTTCTTTTAAGAGGAGTCAGCCCCACAGCTGAGGGTCTGTTCAGGAGGCATGCCCTGGCCCTCTTCCTTTTCAGCTGAATCTGATGCCTCAGTTCATTCCTGTAATTGAGTAGGCATTCCAGCCTGCTCCCGAGTACCCTGCCTGCTAGTACCCAGCCCATCTGTCAAGTTCTGGCCCGGCTTGGCCCTGGTGGTCCGGCTCTGGGCTGACAGCTCACTGTGGGGTCGGTGCCAGATCCATGTCTTCTGACTCCTGATCTGAGCCGGGTGCAGCTTGGGGAAATGGCAAGGGGTCCCTTGGGCTCAAAGTCCAAGTCGGAGCAGGCAGCCGGGCCAGCTGGATGTCCTCCTCCTCCTTGCACCCAGGACTCCAGGCCACAAGAATGACTTATTGGGAATTTTAACATTTTCTGTAAGGGTCTCTGATAACCATTGGCTAGAATTCAAATCTCTGATAAGGGGATTCAAAGACAGGTTGAGGAATGGAAGGAGGAATTATCTCTCTTTAAAAACCACTTCTCTGAGACTACTGCTTCAGCACCTCAGGTTCAAAACAAAATAATCTGTTTATTGGCAATTAAAAGTTCTGCCATTAGGTTCTTGACTTTTAGGTAGGCTTTTAAAAATTATGGTTTCTTATGATTTGCTTCCTCTAGAAGTAACCCGCGCACGCGCACACACACCAATCACATTTTGGATACTAAAAGGAGTAACTGAAGTTTGTGTGGATGCGAAATAATTTCATAAAAGTGAATCAAACTCTTTCCATAATAACTCTGGTTCAATTTACTAGTAAATTTTCCACAAGGAATTAACAAAATCTCATTTAAGGGTTATGTACTTGATTGTACAGAGACTGCTTTAGATTGGTTTAAAAAAAAAATCTGTTGCACATTCCCCCTAAAAATCAACCTTCAAAATGACCTCACACTTCAGTCTGATGAAATCCAGACACCAGCAAGGGATCTTCGAGAAATTTCACTTAGTTTTTATCAAACTGCTTAGCATAGAGATACAGTATGGCTTTAGTTGACACTTCAGTAGGAAGGCTTACTGTGGCAATGAGAACAATTCCCTTACAATTAGGAAAACTTTCCATGTTGCTCTCATACAATAAGGCAGCTATCATGGTCAGCACTTACTTATGGCCAAGTTCATGCGCGATGGTAAATGCTAAGTTTAGTCCATTGTCCTCGGCAAGAACACATTTCCTCTTTCCACTGCAGATACCCCCAAGGTAGGCAATCCCTGCAAAAGATAAAGAAGCTTTCATCAGCATATGGAACACAGTTACCTCCCCCACCAAAGTGGTACCTATCTGTCTTCTTGCAGTTTCTTGTTTTCGAACTGCTAGGTTGGCAGGAGCTGGGACAGATGGTGGGAGCTCACTCCATCACACAGCACTCGGGTCTCAAACTGCTGACTGGCCAACCTTCTGGTCATCAAGCTCAGCATCTTAACCACTAAACCACTCATAGTAGTTCTCAAATTATGTATGGTAAAGGTAAAGGTAAAGGTTTGCCTTGCTTGAAAGCAAGTCGTATCTGACTCTAGGGTGCAGTGCTCATCTCTGTTTCAAAGCCGAAGAGCCAGCAGTGTCTGTTGCTGCTGCTGCAGACATTTCCATGGTCATGTAGCAGGCACAGAACACTGTTTACGTTCCCACCGAAGTGGTCCCTATTTATCTACTTGAAATTTCTTGCTTTCGAACTGCTAGGTTTGGCAGAAGATGGGACAAAGACGGGAGCTCATTCTGTCCTGCAGTATTCGGGAATCGAACTGCTGACCTTCCGCCTCCCAGTCAGCATCTTAGCCACTTGAGCCACTGCAGAATTATATAGAATTATATGTATAATTAAGGCAGAATATGGAACAATTTGCTTACAGATTGTTCCAAAAATCTAATATACCAAGATGCCATTCAGCAAGGAATGTTTATAAAATTGCAAGTCAACATCAAAAGAGTAAACAAAAAAGAGAGTAAACTCTTCTTTTAAAAGTAGGAGTGGAGTCTTTCTACAACATTGACAGTTGGCAGGTTTAGGTGAGACAAAAGAGAGTGCACAGCACTTCTGTAACCAAAAAAAATTGAACAAATGTCTTTGAAAGACAAAAATGATTATGTAAAGTTTACAGCTTATTATTATATTCCTGATAGCCAGGAATGCAATTTGTGCACCTATGCTCAGATTCCCAGATGTTGCACAGAAACATACCCAAAGACTGCAAAGGAGGATAAAAGCAGTGCAAATTGTGCCAAGCAGAATGACATTTGCCAATCCTGACTCAAAAGATAATTTCAAACCACCAAACAGGGCCAATCAGGGTCGTATGGGGTGTTTGGGTGAGGCTTAAGACTAATGTAAATATCTCTGTTTTCTCCATAGAAGTGTGCATCCTGATCAAGCTTCACAGCAACCCTCCCACCCGCCCTGAAGTGCATGACAAGATTTAGCTGGTCGCTTCAGTGCCAGACAGGATTTTTTGGCTCAAACTTAGATTGGCCTGTGGTGTGGGTTTCCCCCACCTGTCTCATTATGCACAGAAGGTGGTTTGGGTTTTTGGCTTGGAATGGTTGTCTTTTAGGTCACCTTGGCAGGTAGTGCGGTCAATAAGGTGCCCTAATGGCCCAGGGTCATGCAATGGAGTTCATGTTTGCTGAACAGGTTGTCCCAGAGTGGGGTATACACCTGGGGATGAGGATTGCCTTTTCCAGGCTGTGCGTCGGCTGGATGGTTGGGAGCAGAAAGGTGGGGAGTCCAAAGGTGGACTTGGCACTCCAGGCCAAGGGAGGGGTATTGTTTAGTGGGACTACCCAGACTGCATTGTGAAGACACCTTCCGAAGACCCATTTTGGATGGAGTATTTGTTTGGTTACAGCAGAGGTTCTCAACCTTATACACCATGGGCCAGACAACTCCCCCTCAGACAGCTGAGTGGGCCAGACACGTGGCTCTCCCCTGCTGCAAACGTTGCTGTAAAGTGTGGTGGGCATGTTTGTGCATGCATGGGTGCATTTACAGCTGTCATAAATGCATCCGCTTCCGGAGTCATCACTGTGGGCCAGATGGAATGGTGTCAGGGTCCGTGGCTGGTCCGCGGGCCATAGGTTGCGAACCCCTGGGTTACAGTATTCAATAAGGGTGGCTCTAGTTTTCAATCAACACTGGTGTCTGAGTCTTCTGTGGAGTGGAGAGGCAAAGCAGGTATTTTTGTACAGCCATCCAAAACACAACTTCAATTGATGATCAAATTGTAAATAGTCCTATGTTCAGCATATATTATTCACAGCATTTGAAAACGACAGCCTGATTTTCTGTTCCCCTTTAGTGTTCCATGACATTTCTTCTGAAAATACACCAAGGATGCACAAGACGCTCCTTGTATTATCTGGTGGACACAGACAAATCTCTGAAAATATCAGTTGTAGTAGCAGCTAAATTGTAGCAACATATTTACTCATTACATAAAATGGACTCTTCGATTTCAAATTTTGGATAGGAAATATCCTTTGGACTTCATTACCTCTCTGAGTACCTGCTTTCAAAAGGTTTTCCTAGGTGACCCCTTGCTGAAAGAATAGCTTTTAAAACATTAGTTAAACATTTTCTCCCCTTGCAAAGTATACAGACCCTCCGTACAAAACATGTACTTCATCTATAAAGGCTGGATTTCTCTTTTAATTAGGACATTTAATTCTAAAGGAGAACAAGTAAAGCCCACAACTCAACAACAGAGCTTCAATTATTTCAAGCTTAGAGTCTCCCCACTCTCAACATTGAGACAATGGATCTATTTACAGTACTGTACTTGCAAAAAAAGAAAAAGAAAAAATTGGCCCCACAAGGAAGAGGTCTGGGCTGGGTTGCCCTTAACAATTAAGGTTGAAACAATGCAGCTAGCTACTCCCTACAAAGACCTCTCTCTTTCCACTCTCATTTTCAAAGGAGGCAACTTCTTTGTTTATCATAAGTGGTGGAGTCCCTTTTCCTTAGGCTGAGAAAAAGCTCTCCTTCCTGTTTTTACATAACAGAGTTTTATGAGTTCTTTGACATAATGGGGGCCTTATATACCAGGGGTGGCCAAACTATGGCCTGCAGGCTAGACCCGGCCCACAGCACCATTTCATGTGGCGTACCACTGCCCTCATCGCTACCGGAAGTGGAAGAGGAAACGTTTATGACAGCCATAAAATCCACCCATGCATGCATAAATGCACCCACGCCTGCCGTAAATGCTGTCGTAAATGCACCCGTGACTGTCGTAAACACATTTACAAGAATGAGACGCTATGGTCAAACGGTGTGTTACTAAAGATTACCGTAAACACATTTATGACAGCCGTGGATGCATTTTATGGCAGCGTTTACTGCAGTAAATTGCAAGTAGATAAATAGGGACCACTTCCGTGGGAAGGTAACAGCGTTCCGTGTGCTCCGGTGTCTAGTCATGCATGCCACATGACCACGGAAATGTCTGCAGAAGCAGACAGTGCTGGCTCTTCGGCTTTGATACGACTGGCTTTCGAGCAAGGGAAACCTTTACCTTTACCTTACTGCAGGAGAAACCACTTGGTCGGCCTGCTCAGCTGTCCAGGGGGGCGTGGTCGGGCCCATTGCACAAAATGTTTCGGAACCCCAGTTTTACACAGAGGAAGATGCGGAAGACCACAGAACTGAATTGTTTGGCTCTACCAGGAGATGGCTTTCAAAACTCAGGACGCTTTATATCAAAGGGCAGTGACTGTAAACCAGTGTTTCCCAATCTTTAGTTTTTCAACTTCAATTCCCAGAAGCCTAAGTCAATTCCCCAAAGCGCTCATCAGTCAATGTGCTGATTTAGACTTCTGGGAATTGAGGTCGGCCAGTGGGGCTTGAGCCCCATGTTGGGAACCACTGCTGTAGACTGAGATGAACCAGAAATGCAAAAAAAAAAAAAAAAAAGTAGATGACCAACTGCTACATCCAAAATGATATGACAATTTTTAGCATCCTTGAGGAGTATCACTGGTAAAACACAGGCATGGATTCTTTACCAGTAGTGTAAACCCAGATGTACAACTTGGCTAGTAACCACCCGTCCGACTATACTAGGTGCGGGATCAACTCTCTCCTGGAAACAAGAGCCAAACGAGCCAAACAACGGCAGAAGGAAATGAGCAAACAGGGATCACAGGAGTGCCTTTTGTTTTAAGTTGATGTCAGGCTTCAAAGTCCTTTGCATAACTATGTAATAAAGTACCATTTCTGAGCCTATTTTAATTGGCACATTAAAGGCAGGGGGCAGATATTTTACTACTTTTTGAAGACGCAGTTGGGTAGGAAATCGTCTCGCTTTAGGCAATAAACCAACTCGTAATTAGCAAGGCAAACACAATGCAGGGCCCCCTGTGTGACAACTTCCATTGGAAGGTTGATTTGCAGTTTCAGAGTCAGGGTGGGAAAGGCTGGTCTTCATAGTCTCACATGCTAAAAGGGAAGCGAGAGACTGCCCGGGTGGGCGTATGGCTGGCTATTGGGATCCCTTATGGGACTCAAATTATAGCATCCACATGTGCTTTGATTTAAAGAGGTCAATCCTGCCTTTTCTTAGCACTGCCCAACTTCTTTTTTTAATGATCTTTTCTAATTTCTTCATTACTGCTATTCTGAATATTGCAGGGTTGTTGAAATATTTCTTTAAAACATTAATACAGTACTTATATCTTTTTAAAGAATTAGTAATGAAAATGCTATTTTTCCCAAGTCAAATTTTCTGCTACCATTAGATTATTATCTGTGTTGTGAGACAATTTCTTTCCTTCCAACAAAAGGGAAAGGTATCTCTTGCTCAAAAGCCAGTCGTATCTGACTCTAGAGTTTGGTGCTCATCTCCATTACCGCCAAAGAGCCAGCGCTGTCTGCATCTGCAGACATATCCGTGATCATGTGGCAAGCATGACTAGAGCTGGGACTAGAGCTCTGTTGCACAGCACTCAGGTCTTTAACTGCTGACCTGCCAACCTTCTACTTAACCACCATGGCCCTCCTTCCATTTTGAGCATCAACAGACTGTATTAGGTCACATGACCAATCTCACTTGAATAAAATTTACACAGTCAATGTGATGGCATCACAGCATATCACAGACAGTTGCAAAGGGCAAGTGTACATAAAATCAGAGTATAGCCTGTAGACATCATAGTTCATGACGTCAGCTGGGAGATCCTGGAGACGGGGAGAGGGAATTTTACACTGTCGTGAAACAAGGTGGGTAAACTGTCATCATCTTTCCCCAAAAGTTGCTTGATTAGTTTGTTGCAGCATGTATAACAAAAAGGAAACCAAAAGAAAAATGTTGTGTATGTAATAGGTAAAAGTTTAAACCTAATACAGTAATACTCTGGAAAACAACAGCATTCGATAATGCCAAAATCGGATAATGACATGCAATTATATATATATATATATATATATATATATATATATATATATATATATATATATATATATATATATATATATATATATATATATATATATATATATATATATATATATATATATATATATATATATATATATATATTTGGGGGGGGAATTGCACTGGATAACGCTATTTTAGCATTATCCGATACATCGTTTTTCTGCACTCACCTGCCGCCGCCGCGGGCAGGGAGCCAGTCAAGCACCCGACTGTCTCCCTGCCAGCAGTGACAGCGGGTGGATCTGTGCTCACCGTTCGCCACTGCCGAGTAGGGTAGGCATGCATCAGATATCACCAGATATCACCTACCCTGCTCACCACTGCAGAGCAGGGTAGGCATGCGGCAGGCAGGGAGCCGGTCAAGCGCCCAACCGTCTCCCTGCCAGCAGCGGTGGCAGGTGGATCTGCATTCGCCTGCTGCCACTGCCGACAGGGTGATGGCCAAGGCGAGCAGGGTAGGCACGCGGGCTTAGCCCGGCTCACCTTGGATCTCCTCTCACCTGGCTCCCTTTCTGAGAGGAAGGTGAGAGGAGATCCAAGTCCCCAAGCCGGCAGGGCTGCTCTGCGCCTGCCTCCGGCTTGGTTTTGGGGAAAGCGGGCAGGTGCACTTGGTGCTTCCCCCATAGAAAGCTGGCTTTTTTGTGATATCTGATGCATGCATTGGATAACACTAAAAACCAGATAAGGCTAAGACTTATGGAACCAAGTTTTGGCATTATCCGGAGTATTACTGTAAATTGTTTTTTAAAAACCAAAACCAGTTGGGAGTGCTTTGTTATTCTTTCATAGCAAAGAACAAGTTCTTTCAGCTCTGTAGTTTCATTGTTAAACATCTATCAATAGACTTGAATTAAAGTGTAGAGTACTGTATTTGAAATGCAACAATATACACCATTTGCAACACATACAGACCTTAAAAGAAAAGGAAAGCTATTGTAAAACGATTGAGGACAGGACACATTGGCTGTGTAGATTGACCACAATTAATCCATTCTACAGATATTGCAAGCGCGGCGCCAAAATGGCCGCCGCGCTCTTTGCGGGAGCCCCCCCACAGGACGAAGGCATCCGGGTAGTTAGGGGCGTGGCCAGCTCCCTTATAAAAGGGGTGGCCACGAGGCAGCCGAGCTGCCATTTTGCGAAGCGACGGAGCGGAGAAGTTTTTCCTCTTACTCCGTCGCTTTTACCTTCACCGGGAAGCCTTTTGGCTGCTGATCTTCCTCTTTTCGGCTTCCCTTAGGTCCGACTGAGATGCCTTCGAAGAAGAAGGCGGCCGCGAGCGCGGCTCGGGCGGTGCGGAGGCGCAATCCGGGTCGGAGGACCGCGGCTGCGCCTTCCCACCAGCCGCCTTTGCTGGCTCCCACCGGGACCGGTGGGATGGGGTCTATTACCCCCTGGCCGGAGGCTGGGGACCCGAACAGGGGTCCAGTATGGGCTGCGGCCCGCGGCCCGCAAGCGGCGGACGCCGCTCCTGGTGCTCATTCCACTGGGCCTTCTTCCATTGGGGCCCAGCTCACTCCGGGGCCTTCCAGCCTTGGGGGGTGGTGCGGTCCCCTCCCTTGGCAGGTGCCCACGCCGGCCCTGCCGGGCCCGGGTGTGGGGTCATGGCCATATTCGGGCCCCGGGGTGCAAGGGCCTGTACCCACGCCCGTAACGGGCGGGCCAGCTGGCCCGTGGCCCCAGGCTAGTGTGGAAGCCTTACTGGCCCGCGTGGCGGCACTCGAGGCTTCCCTTGCTCGGGCCAGCCACGCTGGGGCTCCTTTTGGGGTGCACTTGGACGCATCGTCTGCTGGGCAGCGGCAGGCGACGGGACGGGTCGAGCAGCTTGAGGCGCGTGGCGCGACTTCGGCCACTGCCTCGCAGCTCCCCGACCAACAGGCCAGCGCGGGTCAAGCCCCGGCGGCGAGCTCTATGGCGGTCGTGAGCTCCGACGCCCCCAGTGGGCCGGAACCCCCGGTGGGGGCGGCCCGCGGGGGTGCAGCATGTGAGTATGCGGTACAAACTAGTGCACCTACACATGTGGCTACGTTGGGGGGGGCTTTCCAATGGCCTTGGCCTCGCATGGGTGGTGCGGCGGTACAGCCGCTGACGCACCAACAGGTGACGTCAACCACCACCCAGGGCCCCGGGGTGGGGAGCATTTCCTACCCTGTGGGGAATGTTTTAGGGGTGGCTGGGCTAGTTCAAGCCCCTTTCCAGATGCCCACAGTTTCTGCTGTGCCTGTCTCGGCCTTGCCGACAGCGGGCTATTCCTTGCCACTGGGTGACCATTTGGCACAGGCCACCAGAGAGAAAATATGGCGAGGGGAGTATGTTGATATCTTCTCACTCCTAAACAGGGAGCCCACCAAGGAAGAGAGGGAGGGGCAGGATGAGAAGGATAAGGAACAGGCACGTCGTCGCAAGCCACCACGGACGTGGGCCAACTGGCTGCCGGCTTACCTCATCTACATGGCGGTGTACCTGAGGGCCCGGCCGGATCTGGCAATTCCGATGGTCCAGTATTTGGACAATATCTATCGGGCGATGGTTGATTTTCCGGGCCCGTCGTGGTTGGCTTATGACGAGGAATTCCGTATGCGAATTCCCCTGCACCCTGAGATGAGGTGGGATGAGCCATGCCACAGGCTTTGGCTTCTGTACATGACGCCCACGCGCCCCGCACCAGGGGAAAGATACCATTGTGGACATGCGGTCCAGCGAGTGGCTCCAGCACAGGTTCCCTGCCAAGTGGCGGGGCAGGGGGTTCCAGCCCGCCCGCTGTGCTGGACTTTCTCGTCTAATGGGTCATGCAATAAGAAGAATTGCAAGTACAGACATGAGTGTCCCACCTGTGCGGGCCCCCATGCAGCCTCTGCCTGTCCCAGGCCTGGAGGGACGCGGGGCAGAGGGAGGGGCGGACAGTGGGCTGGCAAGACTGCCGCAGAGGGAGCTGGTTCACCGAAAGGCTCCCTCCCCAATTAATGTGGACATGCTGGAGCGTTGGCTCGCATTGTACCCGAAGGGGGAGGATGCAGATTATCTCCTTCAGGGCTTTAGACAGGGGTTCCGTATTCCTTTCATGGGTGATAGGTCCCCTCAGGATGCCCCCAACCTTTTGTCCCTTAGGGGGAGGGAGGAGGTGGCTGCCGCCAGCATTAATAAGGAGGTCAATGCGGGCAGGGTCGCTGGCCCTTTCCCTGCACCCCCGTTCACTAACCTCAAGGTATCGCCCCTGGGCTTGGTTCCCAAGAAGTCACCAGGCGAGTTTCGCCTTATCCATCACTTGTCCTACCCAGCCGGCCGATCGGTCAACGATGCTATCCCTGACGACCTTTGCTTAGTCAGGTATACATCTTTTGACCACGCGCTGCGCATGGTGCGCTCATGTGGCCCGGGTGCGCTGCTGGCTAAGTGCGACATTAAGTCGGCTTTTCGCCTCTTGCCAGTGCACCCGGGCGACTTTGAATTGCTGGGTTTCAAATTTCGGGGCGAATATTATTTTGATAAGGCCATGCCTTTTGGCTGTTCCATATCATGCTCGGCTTTTGAGCGTTTCAGTACCTTCCTAGAGTGGGCTTTCGTCCGCAGGTCAGGGTCCCAGTCTGTAGCCCATTACCTGGATGACTTTTTATTCGGGGGTGAACGGGGCTGGGACACGTGTACACGTCTCCTCAACACATTTCAGACGCTAATGGAGGAACTTGGTGTCCCTTTAGCGCCCGAAAAGACCGAGGGCCCATCTACACAGCTAGTCTTCCTGGGGGTGGAGATTGACACGATAGCGCAGGCATCTAGGTTACCGCGGGATAAGGTGTCGAGGATAGTGGCCCTTATCTCGGACTTGTTGGCCAAGCGCAAGGCATCACTGAGGGAACTGCAGGTGCTGCATGGTCACCTTAATTTTGCCTGCAGAGTGGTCGCACCGGGCAGGGCTTTTGCCCGGCGCTTGTGCGACGCTATGGCAGGATTATCCAGGCCTCACCATAGGGTTAGGCTTACCCGGGGTATCAGGGCAGACATGCTTGTCTGGTTACAGTTCCTGAGGGACTTCAATGGGGTCTCATTTTGGAGGCATGACCTCCTGGCTTCCCCTCAATTTCAGATTCAGTCTGATGCCTCGGGATCCCTGGGTTATGGGATGTACTTCAATGGGAAGTGGGCCTATGGTGGGTGGCCAACGGTCTGGGCAGGCACGGGTCGCCTGCGTGATCTCACGTATCTGGAATTTTTCCCTATCCTGGGTGCTTTGATGCTATGGGGCCAGGAGTGGTCCAACTCGGTCGTGCATTTCTGGTGTGACAATGCGGCCGTGGTCCACATTGTAAATGCACAGACTTCTAAATCGCCCAGGGTTATGGATCTAGTGCGCCAATTTGTGTTGCGCAGCCTGCGCCTCAATGTACTGTTCAGGGCCAGGCATGTCCCAGGGGTTAATAATGATATTGCTGACGCTTTGTCCCGCCTACAGATCTCCCGGTTCCGTGCCTTGGCCCCGGATGCGGAGGAATTTCCCTCGCCACTCCCGGAGGAGATATGGACCATTGGCAAGGAGAGGTGAACCGGGCGATTGGCCTGTCACTAGCCCCACGCACCCGTAAGGCGTATCACCACGCAATTAATTCTTTCAGGGCATTTTGTACTCAATTTCAATTGCCAGGAACCTGGCCGATCCCGGTAACCCATGTTCTGCGGTTCATGGTTTACCTGCATTCTCAGGGCCTTGCACCTCGCACCATAGCATCCAAGCTTTCAGCGTTGGCTTTTATGGCCAAGGTGGGGGGTCATGTGGACAGCACCTCTGACTTCCGTGTGAGACATGTTTTGGAGGGGTGGGTGCGCGAGCGCGGGCGTTGCCCGGACGACCGCCACCCGATTTCCCCAGGGGTCCTTACCCAGTTGGCCCGGGGCTGGCCTTGCCTCTGTTTTGATGCATATGAGGCAGCCCTGTTCCATGCAGCCACAACGGTGGCATTTTTTGGAGCGCTCCGCATCAGCGAGCTTGTGATGCTGTCTAAGGCGGATGCAAGTCGTAGGGCACTGGAACTCGAGGATGTCTGTGTAGCCAAAGACTGGGCTCAGTTGAGGATACGTTCCTCTAAGACCGATCAGCATGGCATCGGCAGTGGTGTGCGACTGCTACGGTGTTCTTTGGCAGACATCTGTCCGGTTGGTGCCCTACATGAATTCCTGGCACTGCGTGGCACGCACCATGGCCCGTTTTTCTGTCACCAAGATGGGTCTCCCCTTACTAAATTTCAATTTTGGAAGGTGACGGGCAAAGCGCTGGCCAGTGTGGGCCTCCCAGGCGCCCGCTATGGCACTCATCCATTCCGTATAGGGGCGGCCTCGACCGCTGCGGCTTTTGGGTACTCAGGGGCTGACATACGTAGCATGGGACGGTGGGGATCGCAATGTTTTCAATTTTATGCGCGCCCACTCCCCCCGTGAGTACCAACCCGGTCACCTTACCTACTTTCCCTCATTTTTTCCTTTACAGACCCGGGGTGTCGTATTACACCGGTGACAGTGTGGCTGGTGGGCCATAGCTACGTGCACAGGGCAGCGCGTTATGCTGCGGCGACAGAGTGGGGACCCCAACTGGGACTGGGTGCATACGCAAGTCTCACATGGCATGGTAAGCCTGGGATGTTATGGCGGGAGCTGCTGCCTTTCCTTTTTTCAGGCCTGAATGCTGACCCGCCTGACATTCTGATCATACACCTGGGGGGCAATGATTTGGGCCAGGTCACCGGCTTGTCGCTGAAGCATGCGATTTGCGAGGACCTTGCCTACCTGCATTACGTCTGGCCCGCCACAACCCTTGTTTGGTCGGACATGGTCCCGCGCCATTCCTACAGAGGGGGCGTTGACCTCCTGGCCCTTGACCGCGCTAGACGCATGGTGAATAGGGCAGTGGCGCGTTTCCTTGTCGACAGGGCTTGGGGGAGGGTCAGTCGTCACCCCGCTATTAGCCTCCAAAGTTATGACTTGTATGCAGGGGATGGGGTCCATCTGTCGCGAGGAGGTATGGACCTCCTGTTGGGAGATTGGCGAGCAGGCCTGTTGACCGAGCTGACGGTCTGGGGGGGGGGGCGTCGAGCCTTCTTTGAAGCCCCTCCGTGTGGCGGGTAGCACTGGTAAGGTAAACATTATGACCCACAGGTATCCGGCAAGTTCGCAATTGACTGGACAACACTAGACAGGCATAAGTTGGTCAAACGTTGTCCGGTCAACGACGAACTAGGCGACGGGGTGATGGCTATAGCTAGACAGCATGCATCACCCCGTGATTTTACGGATACGCGTCAGAGGGTGGGGTCATTAGTTAGATATTGACTACGGTCAACAATTTGTTTGTTGTCAACAAACAAATTGATACAAATGGATACATTGTAGCAATTGCCGTTGGCAATTTTGGGTGGTACCTTACCAGTGTTACTTCAGCCTGCTTGCCTTAAGAATTATGATTGGTCAATTACCAATAGAAATTTATAATTCGGACTAGGGCATGAATCAATAAATGTGGCCCAATGCCGTTATCCACTTTCATTGGTGTCTGAGTCCTTTATTGGGGGGTGCGCCTGCAATGAGATGCTGCAGAATGTGCGTTTCCAAAGAAAAAGTAGGGGAGAAAAAGAGAAAATGGAAATAATTTGCAGGTGATGGCAAGAATCAATACAGGTATCTTTTCCTCTAATGACAGAGCAGGTGGGTTATCGTGAATTGTCTTAGAAGCAAAATAGGACCAGCTGCAAACTAGAAATCTATAACCAACGGAAACAGAAGAACTCCAAAGTATATGGAGTTTAAAAATAAATATACAAAGGATAAATCATGTCTAAGATTAAAGGAACACACAGGGGCTGTGGTGGCTCAGTGGTTAAGAAGCTCAACTTGTTAGCTAGAAGGCTGATAAGTCGGCAGATTGAGATACGGGTACTGCATGATGGATTGAGTATCCACCTCTGTCCCAGCTCTTGAGGACATGAAAGCAGCTTCATTTGGGCATTCCCTGAGCAGATTTTCTTCTGCAAAAATCCTTTCGACCCAAAATAATTTCTGGCATGAAGTGCAGTCCTAATGTGTTCTAAGGGAACAGATGTATCAAGAAATAGGTTCCATTCTTCTCTAGCAGAGGGGAAGAAGACTAGAAGAACTTTTCAGAAAGTAAGGAAAACAACAGCTGTTACTTCTGGGGAAACATACATTTGGAAGACAGATTGATCCCAAATTCCACATCCACAGCTTGGGTTTTTAACAGGGATCATGTTTTTAATCAACTTGCATATGAGCAAGTCAGGGGGGAGACACCAAAGTTGCTGGCCTTTCATGTTTGATCAGTTCCAAATATGGCTGGTGTTTCCTTCTTCTTCCATGTCTAGGCCAAACGTGAAACTGCCAAAATGAAGCCACCTTTTCATGAATTCATTACCTAGTTCCTGGCCAGGTTATCCTGCTATGGTAATAGAGTAAACCACACTGACAGCAACTCAACACCAATTGTCAGGAGGCATTTAACTAACCTGACAACCCTGAGGACTAACGGCCTTGGATGGCGAAGTCCACAAGGAAGGGTGATGGTCCCCAAGTGGATTGAATCCCACTTGAATCCATCTTGATGGAGGGCAGCAGCTTCATTAATCCTGGTCTGGGGCTGAGGAGGACTTTGTGTGCCAAAAGGGCTCAGGACCAGAAAGTGACTTGAAGAAGTGGATCAGTGGTACGGGGTCACACTGAAAGGCAAATGGAAGGCCACTGAGCATTATATTCTCAGGACAATCTTTACAGCTAATTGGCATGATGATTGCCAATATTCAGAATCAGATAAGGCACAAGAAGAAGAAGTTCCTTTCACCTGTCCTAGTGAGAGAAATATTAGCCAGCACAACAAGGTGGCCCTTGCCCTGGGTACACCCAATTGTGGTTCAAAAATACCACAATCTTCAAGGCACACAATCTTCTGTGTACGTCATGGCTGATGTGACAACCCCAACTATGTCAACTGACTAAACAGTGACAGAAAAAGGGACAGAAAGGGAGAGCATGCCATCCTGTCTGGCCAAATTTCTGTTTTCCAAACAGACAACTCATTCATCCCAAAAGCATCCCAATGTCAGCATCTTTTAATGTTCGAAACAACCACGACACTAGGAACATCCGATGCCCAGCCAGAGTAAAATCAACACTAGATTTTCAAGTATTGGTAGGGTTCCTTTAAAAGTTATTCCCTTGGAGGGATGGCATAATTGCAGCGTGTAATTTCTAAGCCTGCCTTTGAATGCCATCATACTATCTAGCCTTGAACAGAAAAGCTGCACGCAACTGTGAAAACACTGGGTTTATCCTAGTTGTTACATGTAAACAGTTCACAGCTGCTGGCTCTGCTGCCAACTAGCAAGAACTCTGTTAGCAAGAACTCAAGAAGTAACCATTTATAATTTCATAAAGCAGCTTAACCAACCCGTGAGGATATTATTTAATTGCAGAGGTGATATATCAAAAGCTGAAGGATGTAAATGCTAATGCTGTTTCCCCTCCATTAATCTTCCAGCAACATATGTGGGAGCTCTTGTTGACAGCTAAAATGAATGTATCATCTGCTCTGTTTGCGTGCTAATTAATGAGGCATTAACCACTGCTGTTTTTAATTTGGCAAGGAGGATCCTAATTCAGCATGGCAGTTGTAAGAGATGAAGTATGTAAAGAAGTCATGGTCTAAGCTAGACAAAGACCAGCATAAGCTATTTACAGTTGTGTCAGTTCTATAGACTAGGTTACTGCTGGAGATCCGATATGATCCCATGGACTAATTTTACACTGGTTTCTCTGGAAAAACTTCCAGGTGACCACAGAGGAGATCCATTCCCATAGCTCTGACAATTTGTACAGAGCCCAACTGCAACTATTTCTCTCTTTCTCTAAGGTGCTGCTTGCTCCTCCATCCCCACATCCTGACACCACATTGTATTTCTGTAGTAGGATATAGGAATGTGAATAGTGGTTAAGATGCTGAACTTGATGACTGGAAGGTTGGCAGGTCAGCAGTTGAAGGCCCAAGTGCTGCATGATGAAGTGAGCGCCTGACATCTTTCCCAGCTCCTAACAAACTAGCAGTTTGAAAGCAAGAAATTGCAAGTGGATAAATAGGTACCACTTTAGTGGGAAAGATAACAGTATTCCGTACACTCTAGTGTCTAGTCATGCCTGCTATGTGACCACAGAAATGCCTGCAGACACAGACAGTGCTGGCTCTTTGGCTGTAAACGGAGGTGAGCACCATGCCTTAGAATCAGACATGGCTGGCTTTCAAGCAAAGGAATATGAAAGCAGCTGTGGCTTCAACTTTCTTCCAACTTTCTTGGACAAATCCAAGAAGCAGGTGAACAAGTAGAGGACACAACGCCCAGGACAGAGACTAAAATGTATTCAATAGCTGTGATTTTGCAGCTCTTTTAGTTTAGCATTAGTAACCTAAAGCAGGGGTGCTGAAACTATGGCCTGTGGGCCGTATCTGGCCCCCAACACTAATTTAGGGTGGCAACAGTTGTATGGGAGGTGCAATATGTCATTTGGCACAACCCTAGCATCCAGATGGCATATTAACCTCAAGCCATTGTTTCAATCAGCAATACCAAAAAAAAGAAGAAGAAGAAAGAAAAAGAAAGGAAAAGGGTAAAAATAAGTTAATCGATTCAGCACACCAGAAATAAACTACAGTACTAGACACAATAATAAATAATTTCATTTTCCGTGCTCCTCTGCAGGCGAATAGGACAAGTGCTTAATAATTGAAAATCACAAAATGGCTGGTAAGCTGCTTCACAATACTCGAAAATGCAGTCTTTGACATCTGCAAAACTCAGGTTTAGTCCACTTCAAGTGACCACACATAATGGAACAGATTAAATTACAGCCTACTAACCCATATCACAATATTAGAACCTCCCAATAGGGGCTGAAAAGGTCCAGATTGGGGCAAAGTGGTCCATTCTAGCAATGTGCATATGTAGACACTGGGTGGGCTGGGGAGACCAACCTGCACCATAGGCACCATAAAGTGGGACAAATGCCCATATTAATTAGACATTAATATGCCAGTTTCTGGTTTGTATTACAACTTCATATCAATGCACGGAAACTGGTGTCCTTATCAACAGTTGTCCTTATTATTAAAGCTAATGGAAACCATGCACAACCATTGCAAATGTTAAACTACAAACAGGTTATCAAGTCTTGAACATGGTTGAGAACCAGTTGGGTAGAGAACCTTGGACTGAGAGAACATTTTTACAGATCCCAAGCAAGGCCTGCTTCATGCAGCTGGATGCCTCAGTTCCAAGCCGTTTTTTGCCTGCATGGCAATGGGGGAGACACAACAAACCCATCATCACAAATCACCACAAAATGACTCAGGGGCAGAAGAAACATTCCCTAGGCGTGGTAGCAAAAGGCAAATGTTTTGAAAACCCGCTCCAAGATACCCAGCTATGGAAAAGTCTTTCTGATTACAACATCGAGACAATTTGCTTTCTTAATAGTTACAATATGGGGTACAAGAAATTAAAGAGAGCCATGCCAGGCAGAAACTGATGTCATTTTTCGGCATGGTTCGTTGGTTGAACATTTTGGGAGATTTTATTATCAATTTTTAAGTGTTACAAATCTGGCATTTGGCGTAAGAGCCAGCAAAATCCCCCATCTAGCAATCGGTCCTTGCCAAGCATAGAAACAGACCAGAGGGCCTTTCCTCATCTGTACTTGAAAAATAGCCTGCACGTTCACAAATTCCATAACCTCAGCAAACCTGCCTCTTGACGGCACAGCTAAGGACCAGGGCAGAGAGACAGAAAGACAAGCGGAAGATACCTCGTTCATCTGCTCTTTGTACAGCAGGACATTCATTAGCTCACTAAAACAAATCCCTCCCATTTCCACCCCAGCTCCCCACAACACAGCAAGTTAATAAATACCAGTGAATCTGTCTTGACAGAGTGGCCCTCCAATTATGGGATGAGCCAAAAAGCAGGAAGTTGAGAATCATCCTAATGTTTACTCAGCTTTGATGTGCTAGCAAGACTGAGTGGCTGTGGGTCAGGGGCCCTGCGTTATCTCAGGAGCTACCATCTTGGGTTCTAGATGGGGCTATTTTGCCCCAAACAGACCTTGTGCATAATCTGGGGGTCCTCCTGGACTCATGACTCATGCTCGAAGAGCAGGCGGCAGTCGTGGCCAGGAGGACTTTTCACAACTTGGTGTTATACGCCAGTTATGCCCGCTCCTAGATTGGGACTCCCTGCTCATGGTCACGCATGCTCTCGTCACCTCCAGACTTGACTATTGCAATGCACTCTACATGGGGCTGCCCTTGATGACCATTTGGTCATCTGCAACTGGTCCAGAAATCGGCTGCTCGGGTGGTGATGGGGTGCGGGTGGTATACCCGTGCCTCACCATTGCTTCGGGAGCTGCATTGGTTGCCAGTGGGCCTCCGGGTGTTTACATTGAGAACACATGGCAAAGGTACATTGTTAAAGGCACTGCTTTACAGAACACAACAGGGTGCAATTCAAGGCACTGGTAATGACCTTTAAATGCCTACATGGTAGTGGGCCAGGATACTTAAGAGACCGCAACACCCCAACAACATCTGTCTGTCCCACCAGAGCAGACCGGAGAAGCTCTCTAATTGTTCCATCTGTTAGAGAGGTGCGTCTCTCTAGCACCAGAAAGAGGGCCTTCTCAGTGTATGCTCCAGCCCTATGGAACCTCTTGCCAATTGAGCTGCGTCTCCAGACAGAGTTGCTGCCCTTCAGGAAAGGAGGAAAGGGCTACAAACCTGGCTGGCAGGGCAGGTGTGGGGCACCAGCAACTCGGTGAACCCGGCCTGCTGGCTAATTTAGTAAGAACACACTCCCCTTTACTCTTTTAAAAACTTTTGTCAGTAGTTTTTAATGGTGTTTTTTATTATTGGTTTTTAAACTGCGATTGGTTTTATTTTCTGTGAGCCGAGTCTTCAGAGTTGGGCGGCAATACAAATTAGAAAATAAATAAATAAATAAATTCCAAAACAATCTTGCTCTCTTCCATCCCCCTTCAGGTTGTTGCTTCTGCAATGTAAAGCTTGTAGAAAAATAAAAACAGTCCTGTCACTTACATTGTAGTCATGATTAAAGTTACAATTTGAGCCAGATTCTTCACCAAGCTCAAGGCTGGTGCCTAACTAAGATGTGAAGACTTCTCTGAACACTAGGTTAACAATGCGATTGAAATCAATCAATCAATCAAACTTTATTGCAGTCGATGACCAGTGCAACAAAAAGGGTTTAAGTGCATGAAATACCGTCAAAATGCACTACCACAAACACATTTGTTTGAATTAAAACAAAATAGAATAACATCAGTTTTTAAAATTTATGCTACATTTGGGATAGATATCTGGTTTAAAAAGAATAAAACATCACATAAAACAGTTTAAAAGTTATAGTTATAAAATAAGGATAAAATGTCGATATAAAAATGCACATAGTGGATATAATTACATCTATAAGATATAAAATAGAATTACTAGTGAAAAATAAAAATCATTATGCCCCCCAGGCAAATTTGGCAACAGTGGCCGTCAGGCCAGTGGTTCTGTCTGAGAGCATGGCTCTAAACATATGATTATTCAACTCAGTCTGAGGGAAGGCAGCAATGAGGTCACATCTAAGGTTATCATAAAACTGGCATTCTAGGAGTACATGTTCAGATGTCTCCACCTTCCCAGCCTGAGAGATACATAAGCGCTCCTGAACAGGAACTTTCTTAAATAACCCCTCTCTGAATACTAATGGTAACATGTTAAAACACAAAAGAGTGTATGATCTCCTATGCTATGGGTTACTTAAGCTGGATAAGTAAGATAAGGACCTCATATTTTTAGGTGGGGGCATTTCAAAGAATGGACTATTTATTTTATTTAAATAATATTCTCTTCAAGAATAGATATTCACAGTGGTATCTGACAACATTAATTTCAGTAGAATGTTTGGGAAAAATAATAGTTTTAGTCAGTACATCGATGAACATATCCATAACCTGGACTGAACAGTATGCATTCCAGTTTCCAGCCTGGCTGCAGCATTAAATATACTAGATGGTATCTGAAGTATAGATATGAGGAATTTTGATTGGATTTTCTCTAAGCTGGCGATGTTAGTGCCCATGCAAAATGGAGCCCCATATGACATCTGTGTGAGAGCTTTTGCCAGATAAAGCTTAAAAGCTGCCACAATATTTGCCCGCCCTTTTCCCAGTAAAATTTCCGGATTGCTCCTGCACTTTTCTGGGCGTTCATTGCTGTGTGTGCAATGTGGGAATTTCTGTGGCCATTAGACTGGAAAATCACTCCAAGATATTTGTAGTGTTGAACCTGTTCTATGCGCTGATAGTTTAAGCACCAGACATATGATTTGGGATTATTAGCCAAAACTATTATCTTTGTTTTTGAGTCATTGACCTCCAACTGGTTCAGTTGGCAATAAGTGGAGAGAGAATGCAAGGCCCTACACATGCATCAAGGCACAGTTTCCTCATAACTTCTGCCCCCCTCCCAAACAACCAGACCACCCTAGAACTTTGGAAGGCAAGAAAGGATCTACCAGATAACTGGCCAGAACTACACGATTCTCTACCACCTGGTCAAGAACAACCATGATCAATGTGGAAAGCTTTAAACAGACTGTGTGCCATGGTAGGAAGATCAAGGGCTAATAGATGGTAGCCTGTAGATGGTAGCCTGTGTGAATGTGGAGAACAACAAACTATCTCCCATATGATACAATGCCCCTCAACATGCACTGAGGAGGACCTTATGTTGGCAAGAGGAAATGCTGTTGATGTGACCCAATATTGGGCAGATGTTATCTAGTCCTTTTAATTCCTTTTTGTTTTGTATGTTATTATATGCTGGTGATGCCTCTGACACAAATAACGATTATTCTTTCGTGTTTAGCTCAAACTTTGGACTGCCAAAATGAAACCAATTTCTTGCCTTTGTTGTTGACCAAAATTAAATCTTCATGAGTACATGTTTCCAGTAGTAATCAGCAGATCAGCAAATGAGCCGGATTCACATTGACACAGTGTGTTGTTGTTGTTCACCAGCAGCCCCCCCCTTGAGCATGTTGGTCTTACATTCAGGGTCCTCCAAGTGATGTAGGGGAGGTTGAGTTCCTCAACCATATCCTCCTTGTTCCTTGTCCAGTGAACTCCTTCCTTCATCTTGTAATTTGATTTTGATTTTGCATACCCTCAAAAATGCTTGTTCTTGCCATGGTATAAAGCTCTTCCTGGATCTGAGCAGGCAGACTTGAGGCACATATCCATTCAGAGGATGTCGAGGGCCATTTTCTTGTTTTGTTCTTTCGGCATCCACTGCTACCTAAACTCCCTCCAGCCTTCTAGTTGAAGCAGGCCTAAAAAGTTCTCTATTACCTAGCAGCAAAGCTGAAAAATCAAAAGATGATTCACACAGAAACTAAAATATTATATCTGCTGAATCCAATGCAGAGATGTAGAAGGCTTGGTCCAGTGATGTAGAACTGGTAGCTGAAATTCCCCAGGCCATGCCCACTTGGTTGGCCATGCCCACCTTCCTAGCCCATAATGCAGGATGTTTGCCCCCCCACCACAGATTTGGCCAGCCCACAGAGTAGGTAGTAAAAAAAATTGCAGTGCATCGCTGGCTTGGTCTCATAGGTCTGGATGGGTAAGTTAAGCAGGGCTTCCTCCTAGATCCCAGATGAGAGTTCCTGGAGAGGCTTCTCAGGAGTATATGGATAGATGGGAGGATGGGTCAGGGGGAAGAGAAGGGAAAGGGTGTTGGAACCCAAGAAAATAGAATTGAGGGGTAAGAAAAGAGGCGGAGGGAAGAAAACTGTGCCTTCATTTCATAGATTTTAATACTTACAGTATTTATCTATAATTTATACTGTACTGGTCTATGACTGTAATAATAAAGATTTGATTTAATTGATCTGCTGTAATTTAAAGATTTTTTTATATTAATTGTAACTGAAATAGTCTAGTGTCATCTCTGGTTAAGCTCTCATTCCCACTGGGGTAAAAAGGACCTCATTTTCAATCACCTTTATATAGATAGATAAGTAGGGTGGTATTTGGGTCTCCTGGCATTCTGATGGAAACATGTAGACAATGCCATCTCCTCACAAATCTTTATCCACAATGGATTAAACCAGGTTTTCTCAGCCATGGGCTCCAGGTGTTCTTGGACATCAATGACCAGAAGCACACCTGCTGATCAGGACTTTTGGGAATTGAAGACCAAGAGCATCTATGGGACCAAAGTTGAGAAAACCTGGATTAAACTATACATTGGAGTCAGCACATCATTAAAACATACCTGTCAAGTATCCCGGATTGGCCGGGAAATTTCATATTTTGGTGCGCGTTCCTCGCCTCTCCCAGCGGCGTCCCGTATTTAGAATGGCGGGGGAAGGGGTTACTGTGCATGTGCGCAGAACCCATCTGTGCATGCACAAACGTGTTCTGTGCATGTGCAAACGTGTTCTGCACATGTGCAAAGCAGTTTTGCTGCACATTCACACCCAGGCCAGAGCAGTTTCCGTATTTTCCAGAGCGGCGCTTGATGTGTATGCATTAAAAGCTGAATTCAGTCTGAGCCATCCTGTTTCACAAATGAAATCTGTGTTTAACTCCTGATGACCATCAAAAAAAAACCTCCAAAACAGGATGAGATAATTTGCAAAAGACAGAATTTGTAGAAAGTTTGAGTCACGACAATCAGATGTCTTTTTAGAGATTAAGGAATTCACTGTTGTAAGGTGGTGTAAGAACCACTAGTTTGGATAGCTGCAAGCAAAAGGATTAGATAGTTTTATGGAAGCTAGTCATAATTTGTCACAACTTAATTAGATGTTACATGGGGCTGTCCTTGACGACCATTCGGAGGCTGCAGCTGGTCCAGAATGCGGCGGCCCGGGTAGTGATGGGGTGCGGGCATTATGCCCGGGCCTCGCCCCTGCTCCGGGAGCTGCACTGGTTACTAGTTTGCCTCCGAGTGCAATTCAAGGTGCTGGTTATGACCTTTAAAGCACTACATGGTAGTGGGCCAGGATACCTAAGAGACCACATCACCCTTAGAACGTCTGTCAGTCCAACCAGAGCAGACTGGATGGGTTCCCTAATTGTTCCATCCATACCTGTCAAGTTTTGGATTTGGAAATAAGAGAAACTTCCTGGCAAATAAGGGATACTTGATAGCTATGCTTATCCTGAGCTGCCCTCCAATGGTGGCAATAGGGCTTTGCAGTCTAATTAATAAGGGATGACGGCGGGAAAGAGGGTAAAATAAGGGGTTTTCCCGGCCAATAAGGGATACTTGACAGCTTTGGTTCCATCAGCTAGGGGACCCCACCTCTCTGGCACAAGAAAAAGGGCCTTTTCCATGTCTGCTCAGGCCCTTTGGAACCTCCTGCCAGTAGAGCTACAGTGGCAGATGGAGCTGCTGCCTTTCAGGAAAGGACTTAAGACCTGGCTGGCGGGGCAGGTATGGAGCCCTGAGGGTAATGTGGCCCCTGCTCACTGGCTCTTACCATAAGATGTACCCTCTCTCTGCTTCTTGGGGTGGGTGGGATTTTTCTTTTAATGTGGGTGGGGTTTTTAACTGTTTTTATTGTTGTGGGATTTTTAGATTATGTAAGCTGCCCTGAGTAGAGGTTGCCTGAGTGGGCGGCGAACAAGTTGAAATTTTAAATTATATTAAATTAAATTAAATTAAACAAGATGTGGGGTTGGAGGGTCAAATGGGAAATGTAGGTAAACACACTGGTGGAGGACACTAGGTGTGCAAGAACAAGAATCTTGCATCTCCCTCGACACCCGGAGGGGTAAAAGATAAAGTAAAAAAGAACACTTACTCTAAAACAACAATAACAAATATTAAACCAGGTTAAATCAACAGTATGGATGACATACTGCAGGCTAGAACATGGGGAAGTTGAAGAATGTTTTAACCCAGGGGTGGCTAACCTTAGTGGTTAGGTGTTCTTGGACTTCAATTCCCAGAAGCCCAAGTCAGCACCCCAGCTGATCAGGACTTCTGGGAACTGAAGTTCAAGAACACCTGGAATCACCAAGGTTGGCCACCCTTGCTTAACTTAACAAACTCCTTGGTACTTCCACCCTTCTGAGAGTACAGTATAGATAAAATGAATACCCAGTGCAATGTAGTGGATGGAGTCCCAGACTATGACACAGGAGGCTTGGGTTTGAATCCCCGCTTAGCCATGGAAGCTCATGGGGGAACGGAACTGGTAGAACCACTCCTTATATAGCTCATTAACCTTAGGTTCTCTGTAAGATGGAGGAGCCACACCCTGCTTGGAAGCAGCACTTTATTTTTAGAAAGGCTGCAAGCCCAGAGACATCATACTGCCAATACATGACTAGTTTCTGTACCAATTGGCGCGAAGGCCAAGCTGGACGATGCAGAAGGTCTACATTCTGTGCTGATGCTCCTGCACAAGGAAGGGCTTAGCAATGTTTCCCAAATAAGGTACCTCACACTGCAGCTCATGGGGCCAACTAATCTTCTGGTTTTGTCTCCTGAAGTGGTCAGCTGACACTCTAGCATGCCAATAATCCTGAACTGTCAATGCCCAGAGGGGAAGACGGTCTGCTGTGCACATGGGGATTTTCATTTCATTTTGTGCTGAGTGCTGACATATCTCTCTAGTCCTATCTGATCTGGAAAGAAAGAGCTAGCTTAGGACATAAGCTTCATAACACTCCCCTCTCTAACAGTTTCTAACATGACCTGGTGAAAATATGTTTGACAGCTTTTAAAGAAGAAACTGTGGCACTAAAACAATCGTGCGAAGGAAAGGTCTAAATTACATTTTGGCTCCGACACCCAATACCACGAAGGAATGAGTAGGAGAACAATGTTAGCTTGCTTATAATGAGAATCTTAACATTGGAGATCTTAACAGGCTTTGCTGATAATTGAACTGTGGTGTGTCCCAAACCAAACTGTCTTCAATTTGCAAAGCAGGGTGTCTGATCCATTTCTCCCTGAAGGCTTTTTGCCTTGTTCCTGAAGAAGTTGTGTTTAAAATCCAATTATGTTATGGTTAAATTGATACTAGGTTTGATGCTAAGAGAGGGTTGCCATTGGTAACTGCAGTTTCTCGGGATGTCATATGTGAACATAAAAATGGGTTTCTGGACCTGAAAAGAAAATCATTCAGAACAATCTAGAGTTGAGCATTTTATGTAGAAAACCATGACCCATCCTCCTACTCTGCATGACCTAGTGCACCTAGCTTTTCATCTGCATCAGCAGCAGCATTGTTGGGACTATGACTAATCTATATCTATATATCTATCTCTATCTATATAACTAAAATCAAGGTCCGGTGCTGTATGTCCCTTATACAAATCCACACCCCTGCACCGATTGCACTGAAACTTGGCACGTACGTACCTTGGGTTGAAGAGATGGTCACTGTGGGGGTGTCAAGCCCATGGGAAGGGGTACATCCCCTAAATCAATCCACAAAGGGGACACCTCCACCGACAGGAGAAAAAGCAAGGAAAAAAAGCCAACCAGGAGGATTGTGATGTCATTGCCACAGCTTGACCGATTCCCAGCTGACCAGATCTGGGGCTCCGTGACATCACAGGGCTTCCTCATACAAAGCGACACTCCTGCACCGATTGCACTGAAAACTGTGTGCATGCCTACCTTCAACATCTGGGGTGGCCTTTGTGGGTAACTGGCACCCCACCTTGGGGTCCTTGCCCCTGAAAAGGGGCTGCAATGCCCCCCGCAGCCAGCAGAAATGACCAGGGGAGGTGACTGTGCATGTGCGAGAATTTACGCATGCGCTTAAACCTGCCTGGCATTCCAGGCTGTGGCACATGCACGAAATTCCACGCATGCGCCAAAGTCTGCCCGGCGGTCCAGGTGGTGCATGGCCTAACCGCCAGTATGGACAGCAGCCATTATGGCCACCCCCACCCCAGCAACATCGGAGGGCAGCCACTGCTGCATGGCTCCTCTGAATTCCTGAGGCACGCCTCGGGAGGAAGGGAAAACCCACAGCCGGGGGCGGGCAGAGTACGGGACCGGGCTGTCGCCTTCCACAGGCCTCCACCCACCATGGGTCTTTTGCCCACCCGCCCAAATGGAGCCTCCCTTCTGCCTGACACAACCCACGGGAGAACGGAGGGGCCAGACTGTGATGGCTACCCACTGTCTGTAGTCGCTGGGGAGGCCAGTAGCGGCTAAAGTCAGGTTGAGATGATGCCTCGTGGCGGGGCTGAGAGAGCGGCTGCAACGACAGTAGACAAAAAAGTAAAGCAGTTGGGCAGGGGGGCAGGACTGGGTCTCTCCTTGGCCCGGGTAGGGTACCCCCGGGGAACGCCTGGTCCTCTGCTAGTACTTACTATGAGTACTACTTCTTCCTCTTCCTCCTCCTCTTCCTCTTCAATCCACGTCGTGGTCAGACATGAAACTCCCAAAATGAAGCCACCTTTTGGTGAATTTATTCCGTGGTTCCTTTCACCTGACCTAGTGTGAGAAAGATTAGCCAGCAACACAAGGTTGCCATTGCCTGGAGTACACCCAATTGTGGTTCAAAAAATACCACAATCTTTTTCTGTGTACCCCAGTAACACTACTGAAAACTTTCATTAATTATTCCTTTCTCTCAAAAGAGCCCCCATGTTCACATGCCCCTTTCAAGTGGATAACATAATTAGGAAGATATTTCGTTAGAGCAAAACATTTTTAAAAGCCCACCCAAAATAAAATCCCCACAATAGAAGGAACTAGAGATTCAGCAGGCAAATGGAGTAATGCAGCTGCTAATATCTGGGAAACGCCAGAACCCCTACATTTCCTTAGAAGCAAGCCTGGGCACATTCAGGCCCTGAAGCATTTCAGTCTGCATTTAAATACGCCCCCATCCCCCCCCCAAACCATCCCACGCAAGAGGCCCACACAAAAATGGAACTTCCGTTGTGTGCACTGAGGCGCTGCCTTCAATTACTGCCAAAGGAAATCCACTGTCATGTCAACCTTATGTGAAATAAGAAGACTCCCAGCCCCTCATTTATACAGATCCCGACAGGTTCCTTGGGCTTTTGGGTTGCACTTTAATTTTCTCTCCCATCCTGCTTGGTTACTGCTCATGTATAAACAAAAACAAAAAGGTTTGAAGGGCAATGCTAGCTCCCTACAGTCTTCAAGGAAGCTTGAGGACTTCCAAGCACAACCAACTCAGGAATTCATACATCCTCTTGCAAATCCAGCTGTAACTACACTGGAAAGCTGAATCAGAACAATTTGACTTGGCTGCAATTTGATTTGCAACCTGTATTAAGTTTGCAATCATATTCAGTGCTCATGCAAGGGCTGTGGATTGATCCAGGAGTTCGGCGTTCATGCAGGATGTGACGTAATTTGCATTCCAGCCTTTCATTCTTCAACTGACAGGAGTGTAAAGATGGAAAAGAACAATAACAACAATCTAGCGATAAGATGATCTAGTGCTATGAAAGGACACTTCTTTTAAAAAAATGGAGGATGATAGGAGGAAATAAAAGAATGCAGGAGTGTGTTTTCCCTGATTCTGAACACTACATGCTGACATGCTGCATCACCAAAACATCACCTATAGACACACACACACACCTGTCTCTATAAGAATGTAATATAACTATCCACATGGGGGAAAGGTGGTTTGAATTGTTCCAACTTGGTAAAAACCCAAGCATCCATAAAGCAAAGAAAAAAGCACAAAGCCTGGACTGATTCAAATCAACGTTTGCATCACATAGCAAATCCCATAATATTTGGCCATGTAGTCATAGAAACCACTGTCCTAATCAGTGCCTTTCACTACAGCAGTGGTTCCCAACATGGGGAGGGGGACTCCATTTCCCAGAAGCCTAAGTCAGTACATTAGCTGATTAGTGCTTTGGGGAATTGACTTAAGCTTCTGAGAATTAACATCCAAAAAACAAAGGTCGGGGAACAATGCACTAGAGCAGGGGTGCCCAAACTATGGCCTGGTGGCCGGATCCAGCCCAATGCCAATTCATCCGGGCCACGAAGCCCTCGTTGCTCCCGGAAGTGGGAGTAAAATGCACCCGGGAGTGACGAGGGCTTCGTGGGCCAGATGAATTGGTGTTGGGGCTGGATCTGGCCTCCAGGCCATAGTGACCAGCCGCTTGAACCACGTGACCAGCCAGCAGCCCAAAAAGTTTGGGCACCCCTGCATTGGAGCTTTGACCTATTACATTCCTCCCAGTCAGAAAACCCCACTTTTTAAAAAAGATTGGTGAACTTCATCACTTCTTATAAAAGGCTCAAACCATTGACACAATTCACATTAGACATTAACCTTCATTTCCGCGGATTCAATCACCACAGTTCCAGTTAACTGTGGATCTAAAAAGATTCAATAAAAAATCCTTACAAAGCATGGGAGGATCTAAGCCTAAATCTAAGTTACTAAGTGATGCCAAGCTGAGCGAATCTCAAGGAACTGGACAAGCAACAACAACCAGAAATGGTTGTGGACAAAAAAAAGAGAGTTACATACACAATAATGCTGATGTCAGGATATGTTCAACAAGGCCAATCATTTTCCAATAATCTGCTGAACTACACGTTTCCAAACATAAATACCAAACTGAAGATCAATGGCCACAACACATTTGGCAGCTGCGCCAATGTAGCATCCAATTTGTCACATTGTGCCCACTGTTGGTGGCTGGCATATGGAATGCTGTCTGTCTGAATACTTCGCATCTCCCAACAAATCCTCTGGATTAAAAGCAACATAAACAGCTGCTAGGCATCTAGCAGCACAAAACACACACACACACAAATTTGTGCTGAATGCGTATTGTTCCAGACCTTCTGTATCTTCTCCAGCTGTCAGTCATCAATGCTCTACACCTGTGAAAATGCTGCCAAGAGCCACCAAACTGTATCAAGCAACATTCCAAGAGCAAACCAGGCTCAAGAATATGCTGATGTACCCATAATAACTCATAACTCGACCAAACAAAGTGTGTCCTTAGTGGAGCCTAGCAAATAGTCAGCTAACCTTTGGAGCCTTATACATTCTGGAAGAATCTTCAGCACCTCCTTGCTCCATTGAGACACTAAACAAATAAACATGCACAACAGTTCAAACACTGGAACTGGAGTTTAATATTCCATTAAGTGATCATGCCCATGGTGTACACGAGGGTCAGTGAGTTTCATTATTGATACTGGCTGCGGGTTATGTGCTGTCAAGTTGGAATCTACTTGTTGTGACCCTAATAGGGCTGTCAAGATAAGCGAGATATTTAATGAGTGGTTTTACCAATTCCATAGACTCTGAGGTTTTGGAAGGCTGAGCAGAGATTTGAACCCCTAAGTTCTAGTCCATCAACATGCCACATTGCATACTCCACAACAGATTCTACAACTACTTAATAAATTTTCCCATTGCCAGCATTTTTACTTTTATATTGTTTTGAAACTATTTTAAAACATTTTTTGTTCTTGTTCAGTCGCACAGTCGATTCTGACCCTTCGCGACTCTATGGACCATTGCCTGCCAGGCACCTCTGTCCTCCACCCTCCTCCTCAGCTCACCCAGCTGTGTTCCCATTGTGTCTACAATACCATCTAGCCATTTCATTTCTGGCCGCCCCCTTCTTCTTTTGCCTGCCACCTTTGCCAGCATCAAGGCTTTCTCAAGTGAATCCTATCTTCTCATTTGATGTCCAAAGTATTTTAGCTTCATCTTTACTATTTGACCTTCTAATGAGCAGTCAGGGTTGATTTCTTCTAAGATCAACCGACATAGCACCAACATTTTATTTGTTGCAATTCATTTTCCTATTAGGGGCTGCAGTGGCTCAGTGGTTAAGAAGCTCGCCTTTTTAGCTGGAAGGATAGCAAGTCAGCAGTTCGAAACCCAAGTACTGCATGATAGATTGAGTGCCCGTCTCTGTCCCAGCTCTTAGGGACATGAAAGGAGCCTCATTTGGGCATTCCCTGTGTGGAGTTTCTTCTGCAAAAAAATCCTATCAACCCAGACTAATTTCTGACATGAATTATTATTACTATTTTCCTAGTATCTATTCTGATAGCCATCTAGGGAGGACCACACCCTAAAATACTCTTATACCTGGCTGTGCCAGTCTAAAGTGAGTGCTTGTAATCCTAAAATGCCAGTAGAAACAACACTTTCAGCCTGCTAACTAGAAAAGAAAAGTACAGACACTAAGCCTAAATCCAAACTAGTAAAGGTAAAGGTCTCCCCTGCTTGAAAGCCAGTCATGTCCAACTCTAGGGAGTGGTGCTCTTTTCCATATACGGCCAAAGAGCCAGAGATGTCTGTGTCTGCAGATGTTTCTGTGGCAGGCATGACTAGATGCTGGAGCTCATGGAACGCTGCTACCTTTCCTGCCAAAACAGTATCTGTTTATCTACTTGCAATTTCTTGCTTTCAAACCGCTAGGTGGGCAGGAGCTGGGACAGATGACGGGAACTCACCCCGTCATGCAGCACTTGGATCTCGAACTGTTGACCTGCTGACCTTCTGGTCATCAAGCTCAGAGTCTTAACCACTAAGCCCCTGATGGTGAACCTTGGCATTCCAGATGTTCTTGGACTTCAATTCCCAGAAGCCGAAGCCCTTGTGAATCCATACGAATGGGTTTACTGCAATTCATCTGGCCCATGTCACTCGTCACTCCTGGAAGCGGAAGTAAAATGCACCATTGTGGCCCTTAAAACCAAATTAAATGTCTGCAGAAAAAGAGTTTCACTCTGTGTTAAAAGACCCTGGGATGGGGAATGTGCATTGTCATTCTGGCAGTCATTCACATACAGTACTTGCATGCAGGGCGTAGAACGATGCTTCAAGAATACTGTTGCAATGCAAGTCAAAGACCCACAGTACATATCTAGCTGAGGAAGTCCCTTCAGATTTCCCAAGGAAGTGGCAAAAGGCCTGCAGCCAAGAGGCATCTGAATGCAGATTTATCTCAGGGATGTGATTAACTAGGATTTGTGCTTTCCCACTAGCAAAGTTGCAGGGCTTCTAACCTTTTGACACAGCAGTGCTGTGTTTTACTTCCCTGAAAACAGCTACCAGCAAAAATCTTCTTCTGATATACAGTTTAATATAAGTCAGATTATGCTTTTAAAAAATGATTATTTATATATAAGATCGTGTTATCTGTGACCCTATGTATGCTTCCTGTAAGCTGTTTTTAAAAATGCTTAAAATCACGTTTCCTGGACAGTCAGGCTACGCATCCTAATTTGTACCCAAGTGAAAACGTGAAAGACTACAATAAGCGAGTGAGTAGCTGGTGGGTTGCCTTAAACTAGCCCTTCTTGTAGATTTGCCACTGTCTTTGGTACCACTGGGTTAGTATCAGCTTCCTCTCAAACCAACTGCAACCCTAATTACAACCATTGAGCAATTTCCTAGTCTGACTGTCTCACGTTTAGACTTGCTCTACTCTGCCTTTCCGCACTTTTTGGAACAAAATTTGCTTTCTTGAACTACTCTAAAATTAGAAAAGATGCTTCTCAACATTCAGAGTTCTGTCTGCTATATCAGATCCCCGTCTGAGGCCCTGTATCTATGCTTGTTTGTGGACTATAACCGCTTTGATTCTAATAAACATGGTAACAGTAGATGTACAAACATATACTTAGAAGTACTGTAAAGCCAACACTATATATCAGCCTCACTTATATCACCCACCAAAGTAGTACCTATTTATCTTCTTGCAATTTCTGCTTTCCAACTGCTAGGTTGGCAGGAGCTGGGGCAGACAATGCGAGCTCACTCCTTCATGCAGCACTCGGGTCTCAAACTACTGACCGGCCAACCTTCCAGTTGTCAAACTCAGAATCTTAACCACTAAACCACTGCAGCTTCCACGTGTTTCTGTAGTACAGTGGTGCCTTGCATTACAAAATTAATGCGTTCTCCGGGACATTACGTATTAGGAAAATTCATAAAGCGATTTTCCCACAGGAATGCATTGAATGCAATTT
Organism: Bradypodion pumilum; assembly: GCA_035047305.1. Taxonomy (NCBI): domain Eukaryota; kingdom Metazoa; phylum Chordata; class Lepidosauria; order Squamata; family Chamaeleonidae; genus Bradypodion; species Bradypodion pumilum. Next base: position 10,380,890 of record JAWDJD010000012.1, on the reverse strand, counting down.
CCCATAGGAATGCATTGAAAGCCAATTAATCCATTCCAAGGGGGGGGGGAGTCATGGATTTTCATTCATAATGTGAAAATTACGTTAAATGAGGCATTCGTAATGGAAGGTAATGTTGATGTAAACGGTTAGTAGAGTGGTATGCAGTGGCCAGCAAGAGGTGAGAAAAACGGGCAGGCAGACCTTGGTGCAGAAGAAAACTCGAGGTAGGTTTACTCAGGAAGTAAAAAGGTGCAAGTATATACAGTGCAACAACTATAACACAAAACAGATATATTCTCTTGGGCTGCTCAGTTGACCTCACCAATACAGTTCAGTTGCGCTCTATACAAGTCCATACAGTTCAGTAGCAGTCCAGTCCAGCAGGGTAAATGCAAGCTGTAATGACAGAGAAAGCCCAAGAGATCTACAGCTTCTGTCCTCCTGGTGGAGGCTTCCCCCCAAGTAGTCTTTCTTTAAGGTCTAGCAAGCACAGATGGCATATCAGGCAAAAGCCATCCTCAGGATCAGTGCAAAGATTCAGTCCTCATAGCAGGTTCTGGAAGACACAGGAATCTTCTTCCAGACTGTTAGCAGAGGAAGTTGAGCATTGAAGCTCAGGCAAGTTGAGCATTGTAGCTGGAAGTCTGCATTCCTGTTCTGACCTAAATGGAGCACACCAGGGAAAAGTCCCAGCACCTGTGTGCCCCTGCAGTAGGGTCTTAAAGGCATCATAGACACAATATGCCTTGCAACCAGTTAGGGTGTGAGGCGAAGATTACATCCCCTAACAGGTGCCACTGTATTCATTTTATCATCCTTGAAAGGATAGAAAGCTGAGTCAACCTTGAACCCACCAGATCGAACTCAGATCGTGAGCAGAATTTTGGCTGCTTAACCACAGTGCCACA